>CM055955.1:224707-603416 GCA_029490685.1 Schizonepeta tenuifolia | reverse complement strand
CGGATAAGAATCAGAATGTCCACTTCTGTGGCCTCTGCACACAACACATGTTTTGAAAAGAAAAGAATGGTTTATGGCAGACAATCTTATTACGTAAAAATTATCAAGAGGACACAGATAGACAGCAGGCAGCAGTTTTTTAATCAAATTGTGACAGATGATATTTTCAGCTGTTCCAACAGGGATCTTGAAATGCGATCAAAACCATCAGCATAGAATAGAAATGGATAAAGAGGAAAAAGAGTGAAAATACCTATAAAAGATCATAGAATAGAAAGTAATAATAATGCTACTGCTGTCAGATTTTAAGCCAATGGCCACTAGAAAGAGATAAAACAATAATAATAACTATATAAATACCAAAGTCGAGGAACCCAATACGGCCATCACGCAGTAACCACAGATTTCCTGCATGCACGTCTGCATGGAAGGTGTCACAAGCAAGCAAGCTACCAAACCTAGAGAGACAAATCGATCATCAGTAACAGACAGAATATTTATTTCTGCTGTTAAATTCGAGCAATGCAATTGAATCTCACCAGACATTTAAAGCAGTTATAAGACTAGTCTCAGGATTTGGGACAAGTGAGTTTATGGAGTTCAAGTCTGTCAGAGGGACTCCATAAAGCCTCTCCATTGTAAGAATCCGCTTAGTACTGTACTCTTTATAGACTTTTGGAGCAGTAGCCTGCCTCGTGAGTCCCATAGATTCCAAATATCTCCTGAAAGACTCCACATTTGTAGCCTCCTTTTTAAAGTCAACTTCTTCCAGCATTGACTCCCTTATATCTTTCACAATAGCTACCTACAATTGCTGCTACCGTATTAGAAAAGGGAAACCTTGTGCCACCAAACATAAAGTAACACGACCTTCGATCAAAAAAATGAAGAAAGAAGAGTCTATCTTATCACATACTTGTATTTATAAGTCTATGACTATTCAGGGGTCAATAGAAGAATAAATGGGTAAATGGGTTTACAATTCTTTGTAGAAAAAGGGGAAGGAAAAAAAAAGCACGTATGCTTAAGGAGAAGGAAAGTATAGTTACATATAAAAATACCTTACCAGAGATGCTCGACTTAGATCAGGACTCAGAAACTCCAAAATGCGTGCAACAATATACACAAAGTTTAAATCAGCCACCAAGACATCTTCTATCCCTGGTTTTAGCACCTTTATAACAACATCCTCTTGAGTGCCCCTTATCCTGGCACCATGCACCTGAAAATTAAAATATGAAGTTTGCCGCTGGCAGAAGGTTTAGATTGAATGCAGTGACGCCGTGACGTATAGTGAGACCAACCTGTGCTATAGAAGCAGACGCTATCGGAGTAGGATCCACAAATTCAAACACGGTATCAATAGGCCTTCCTAGCTCTTGACGAAGAATTGCTTGAATCTCTTGAAATGGAATTGTAGGAGCTCTATCAAAACAGTATTGGAACTCCTGGACATACTCTGGAGGAAATAAAGTTGGTGCAGATGCTATGAACTGCATAGTCAAAATTTAAAAATACATAAGTGGCCTTTTCTCTTCTCTTTGAAGATTATGTAGGAAAGAATAAGTACACAAAGGCAAGTAATCAAATTATATTTTTCAAAGTATAGGAGCAAGCAGGTTCATTAGCTGCATTTAGAAGAAAATTGTGATATGGATTTAATATTCATAGTAGTCAAAACTACATAGCAAAGTTGGTTCAACTAATTCATTGGGGTAGTGGAATTCATAATCTATATCAACAATTGTTTGATGAGGACCCTGCAGTATATAGAAAATAGTTCATACTGTTTTACCTTCCTTTACGAAGTAGGAGAAACTAAAACATGAGACAAAAATAACCACACACAGAAGAAATCATCATGCATACGTTTTGTTCACTTACCTGACCTAGTTTAATATATGTTGCCCCCAAACGTTCGAATAATTTCCTCAAATAAAGAGGTGACAATAAGCCAAGCTGCAGGTCAGTTGCCAATCCACTGGACGAATTTGCTGCCTACAGATGTTAAAGAGCTGTCAGAAAGTTGAAGAACTGAGAGCCCTACGTCCAAACTGAGCTAAGTATTTACACACTGCAAGCAATGATGCAGCATGCATCTTGATGGATAAATTATAATGTCTACAAGGAATGATAGGAGATTAGCCAGACGAGTATGTCTTCAGGTAAGGTAACTTCAAACTAATTAACCGGAAACCTTTGGATAACATCCCACAAGAAAACATATGATATAAAAATTGAAATGATAATCTGATAACATTACCTTAGAAGCATCAGCCACCCACTCGGTGCCAACACCGATAACTGCTTGGATACCTTGAGCTAGCCTAAGAGCTCCACGAGGACCTGTATTTATTGATGTCTGAACTATATCCTCCAGAAGTTTGGGCAAGCTCTGCATGCTATCTGCAACAATATGAGACTCATCTTTTGCTAATCGCTATCTAATCATGAATAGTAAAAAGACACTGCGTAAAAACAAAGATTTATACAGCTGCCTGCATCATCTAATCAACAAGTTGGTGAAAATTCAAAGATGTGATATATGTAGGTCGAATGGACAATCAATTATGTTCCACAACATCTCAGCCTTACTGGTACAAACAAAACAAACTGTACACAACACATCCAATTCAACCCCTAATTCAAATAAGGTTATTGAAATCATCCAATTAAAACAACAAAAATTGCCGAAGTTATCCAACATATCAAAATCACGATGACCCCAGTCCAGCCCCCAAAAACATATAATCGAGCAAAACTGTTTGAATTGGTGCAGATAATATTAGAAAAACAAATAACTAGTGTGTGTGTGCGTGTATTACCTTGAAGGCGGGTGGAGAAATCCTGCGACTGGGCAAAAACGGAAAATTTACTAGGGCCATTTCTGAACGTCCTTGTCGATAAGCTAATGGAAACTGGTACCTGAGGTAAATATATAATCAAACAGAAATTCACAAAGAGAATTGAGATTGAAAAGGAATTCGAAAGGCAAAAGGAACCTGCACAGCAGCAGCAGCAGCATGATGAATGAAACCGGCGCTCCTAAGCACAGAAATCCCGGCCATTTTTGAGCGTGAGAGAAGAGTCATTAACTGATTCCGCTTGCTTACCGTCTTAAATATAAATAAATAAATATCTTAGCGGAGTATGAGGAATATAAATATGAAGTGAAATAGAATTATTATATCCCTTAAAATCAATAGAATAGTGAAATGGAAATGGCCACGTCTTGCGCCTATTGCACTACAACATGTTGTTACAATTAATTTCCTCTCGGAAATTTAATTTTTCCTTTTTTTATTTTTTTTTATCTTCGGTGCGTACTGAAGAAACCACCGTTCCTTATGCAGTAGCCTGTAAATCACACATGACAGGTAAACTACACTTTTCAAGTACAGGTGTGACAGACTCGAACCTGTAGAGACGTGTCATGAATTCGAACCTGAGACTTTTTAATTTTTTTCCTTTTAGTTTTTTCAATCCAAGGAGATAAAAGGATATCAGAGACGTGTCATAGATTCGAACCTGAGACTTTTTTATTTTTTTCATTTTAGTTTTTTCAATCCAAGGAGATAAAAGGATATCACACCAATACCTCCTGATAATATTTAAGATTAAAGGGTGAAAATTTTTTCCCCCACCTTTTTTCTCCTTTTCATATGATAAATAAATTTAACAATCAAAGAAAACGAACATAAATCAAATAAATCTTCTTTAAAAGGCAAAATCAAGACAAAAATAATACGCTAATAGCAGTCCCAACAAATCACTCAAAATTATATTTTACATTGGATTTAAGCTAGAATGATATAAACTGATATAGAAATTTCATTCGAACATATCTCCTAAATTAAGTTGGGCCCACAAAAATATTTACTATTCCCACTATATTTTTCCTTTTCAAAGCTTCCAAATCTAATTTTATCTCATAAATTGTATTGGATCCAAAGTCTTTATTAAATGTCGTGTTTATAATTGAATGTTGTGATGTGAGATGTCAAAAAAAAAAAAAAAAAAAATGACATTGAGCATCTAAGTATAGTAGTATAGTATAGTACTATATAAGTATATAACCAAAGAAGAAGAAAAAAAGGAATAATGAAAATAAGTACATCATGTGACAACCCAACCCCTAATCAAGGAAAATCTGTGTGAAATATATATGTGATGGAGGAGTAGGAAGAGAGAAACAAGTTGAACGGAGTTGAGGTTAGGTTTAGGTAGGTTGAGGGGGCAAGACTTTCAAGTTTCGCATCCACTCGCAGAAGCTTGGATCATCGAAGTGAACAAAACTACTTTTTAGCTTTGTTCTCTCTTCTCCACTCAACGTTCTTAGCTGAGGAAATCTTGCTTCCTGCATCAAAACCAACCACACAACCTCAACCTCAGCCTCCATCAATATTCTTCAATCTTTACAATACACAACATAAGCTGCATTGCAATTCGCTAACACAACAATACATTACATACCTGTTCATAAGAAGGATCTTTATGTGCTGGTATCAACCGTGACACAAAATATCGCGCCTGAGAACTCCCCTCCTGTAACACACAACACAAGGCACCTAATCATATATATCCTCCCTAGCCTAATATTGAATTTCAAAGCCATGAATGAACCATTTCCATTTTCAAGAATGCATCGACTTGCTTTGTTACCTTAAATGCAAGAATCCTAGGAGCCGGAAAACGCAGCTCTGTCAGCTCTTCTGCCAATGTCCTGCAAGCTGCCAATGCTGCTGCACTCTTTGCTTCCTGTGCAGCAAGTTCAGCACCCTGAACAAAACAACTATGAGAATCACAGCCAGTAAGATAGGTTCTAAGATCCATTAAATCAGAGCATCCGTTTACTTGTGCATGGAACCACTCAATGATAATTTAAGTTACACATTTCACTACAATTCAACCACATACAAGTGGATGTAAAAGCAAATTTAACTTACTACAAATACAATCCAATCAGTCAAAAACACATAAAACATATGCGATAGTCCATAAAGTGAAAAATCCTTAAATTCACATGTTTTTCAACACTTGGAAGTATCCAACAAAGAGGCAAATTTCCACTAGATTGTAAACACAAAACACTGGTAAAAAAATTCTTAATTGTAGTTGGAATGACTTCACTTTGTGATTGCCCATCCCTTGTAATTCTTTATTCGTTGATTGCTTAATAGAACTTATGTTTCTTATCGCCCCCACAACCCCCCCCCCCCCCAAAAAAAAAGTAAATAGTAAATAGAAGAGTTGCACCTAGATGTTGACATGGAGCTGTTAGTTAGTCCCACCTAATGTGACTTATGTGGAAGAGGAACCTACCAATTAGTCCTACCAAGGAAGGTACATCAATCGGGTAGCAACGAACACCAATATTGCCTATTACACAATAACAAATGCAGAAGAAAACAGCTTGGATGGTATTCAGAAATAGTTTAATCAGTATTGGTGGTGCATAATGAATTTAATCTCAAAAAAAAAAAAAGGTGAAAGAAATACTCCATCCTTCAGTGGCATATGCAATGTCAAAAGGAATGCCAAAAACAATAATTAAACTTCAACAATACAATATACTTTTAACAAAATAGGAAAGAAATGCTAGGAATCCATATTTGAGCAAGCAACTAGAAAGCACCATAATATGATAATAATATTGCTTATGAGACAACAAAATCCACAAAGTAGATCTAAGCAACAGATGAATACATAGTAGTCATTTTGAGATGTCCATCGGCCAGGTCTAGTGGTGGTGAGCTTAGTTATGGTCTCATACTCTTAACTCTAAATTATGTGTTTGTACTACAAACCCTATACCACACTTTAAAAAAAAGAACCAAAGAAAAAGGCAAGGTAGAGATATATTTGTGCGCGTGTGTGTGTGTGTGGTGGGGGGGTTGGGGGGGGGGGGGGGGGGGGGGGGTGATTGTCTTCATGTGCTAAACATGGCTTAAGGTTTTGCTGGAATGCTATCTTATTCTCCAGTATCTACATTATGAGAGATTAAAATTGCTTTTTTTAACATTTAATGAGCTTAAGATGTCATCCAGGCAAACAAGGACAATGCAGCTATAAAATCAACAATTTGGTAAACAAGGACAATCCAGGCAAACAAGGACAATATCAGCAATAATGCATTATAAATAATGTATTGGCACTCAAGCAATCATCAGCTCAGGTCTTGATAATTTGGTAGATTACTGTCATTACCCAAATGCAACAATTTAAAATAAGTTTACTAGAATGCATACCAGCCAAATGAAGACATCAGTGCCATGATCAAGAACTACCGCAGCATCAGATTGCATAGCAAGATCATATGCTGGTAGTTCCTCAAAAGTTCCACCTTCTCGATGCATTAGACAGCGAGGTGCCAGCATACGAAGGGATAGGTCAAAGGATGCATTAAGGAATAAGGAGCGCAAAACAGACCTCTCATCTTCATGACCAAGTATACTTCCCAACAGAGGGCCTCTTCTAAGATGGAATAAGATTTCAGGCAATAGCGAGAGCTCTTTAGGATACCGATGAAGTTTTGATTTTGGCACTTGGGAACCAAACTTAATGGCAACATCTTTAATTCTCTCGTCAAGTGTTAGCCTCATATCAAGAGCATCATTAAAGCTTTTTGCTCGCAAAAGAGTCCTTTTGCCAATTAGAACAGCCGCCACTTCATCTTGTATGCTCTCTAGATAAGCTGAAACACTATCCACGGTTGGAAGTCGAACAGTAATCACTCGTGAGATATCAGCTTGATAAACATTTGAATACTGAATTGCAAATTGAAAGTGCACAAAATTGCTTTTAATATCTGCACGATTCTCCATTGACACTGAAAAACTTTGGGTTTCTTCAACACTCAGCATCTGAATAGCGATAGCACTGTCATTCTTAAAAGACTCATGGGTATCCACATGGGCCTCCTCGCCAGGTCCCACCACTTGACTAACAAAAATACTGTCTGAACACCGAATTTCAAGTAAACCATGAGAACCTGCAGCCCTTGAAGATGCTCTCTGCAGATTCACACCAAATGCCTCCCCGAAATCATCATGAAGAATCAAAACGCCTCCCGAAGATTTTGTAAGAGGCTGCAGTAGAGGAACACGTACAGGACATGTTCCAGCACAAAGTATATCAACCACAGTATTGCGGCGATGAGCCTCAGAACCTAGATTATCCATCCACTTTAATGCCGATTTCTGCAAGTGCAAATAGTTTGGATGGTTAAGAGAATGAGGCACTGAACCAGGGCCATAAGTACATGGTCCACCAGCACACACAATTATCCGGCTATTTCCTCCAGGCCTTTTGATAACTCCTCTTGACATTTCAGCAGATGGCCCCTGAATTATTGCCAAGGCAACCTCCACTGCAGCACCCAGACAACGGTCTCTCTGAACTTCAGGCAGATTCAGTTTATACGGCGTCAATGACGACAGAATTGCATGTGCTACAGAAAGAGAAGCATGAACAGTTGACAAATACACCCCAGTTCCATAGATCAATGCCCTTAAGGCGTCCTCACTTGGTGATTTGTCACCAGGAAGTACATCAGCAGAGGCCACTGATTCTTCAGAGAAATCATACACTGAAACCATGCGGCCGTACAGCACAATTCCAAGTTTAGTTGTTGGGGGTAAGGAATCCACAAATGCATGCAAAGAGCTCTGTAGATGTTGTACGTGTTGTTCGTCTAAACACTCATCAATCACCAGAACAACTGGGGCTGATATCCTCGATTCTGACACTGGAACGTAACCAGGTCTTCTTGTGGGAGTCTGGATATAATCAACCAGAGGAGATGATAGTTCTGGAAGAAGATTTCTGAGCTCTTCTTTGCTTGGAGCTATGTATTCCCCTTCACTTCCATTTAAATTCCTACATATTACGCATTGCCATTGACCTGAACCAAGTAAGATATTGCAGTAGAGATTGGCATAAGCACCACAATTCTGGCAACGATGCGGATCACGTTGAATAATCTGAGGTCCTTGTGAAACCTCCCTGCCTGGAGAAACTATAGCCCCGAATCCCAAGCTGGGTACATTGGCTAGCTTCTTTTGTTTCAGCACCTGTGAGAGAAGCAGCCAGCAAGCAATTCTTATACTAAAGCATATCTAAAGCAATTCTTGCATATCTAAGTAACTATACTAAAGCATCGCCTTGAGATTCAAATGAAAGCCGTAACTATATCCAACAAAGCAATTCAGAAGAGATAAACTAATAACAGGACACTCAAGAATTCTTATGGGAACAGTTTGAATAGCAATTTTCATTTTCATAAGGTTGAGATAATTTAAGGCAGAAAGAGTAAGAGGTACCTTGTGAGCCGAGAAAAGAAGATTGGGCGAATCGGCATGAGGGGCGAAGGCGAGCTCCTCCGTGAGATCGGAAGTCTGATGGTGCGATCCATTGAGGGGTGGTGGGGACGAGGTGGGTAAGGACGAATTGGATGAATAAGGAGCAATGGGCTGAGGAGTTGCAGGAGAAGTCCTGAAAGGGACAGCAGCCGGTTGGAGGGGCGATGAAAATACAGGTGGGCCAGGGGGAGTGCTCAAATGGGGAATGGGGATCCCATTCGCCGGAGATGGTAAATTCGGTGTCTTGATCGACGGAGATGGTATCTGATTGGGCTGTATCAGGGGCGGAGGAGGAGGACCGAATCCTCCACCTCCTCCCAATTTTGATGTATCCAAATTTGAGGGGGAAACTGTGGAAGAGTAACCGCCGCCGCCGCCAGAAGAAGACTGCTGCTGCTGCTGCCTATTTGCCATTAGGATTCACTCCAGTTTTGAGAAATTGAGTGATGAATCTAGGTTTCACTTCTATTGAGCACTGCCACGGATCGGATCTAAAGAGTGGCAGCTCCGGTTAGCGCGAAATGGTAGGTGGAAGTTTTCCGGTGAAATCGCCGATCATAACGCCGGAACCCAGCTGCTCGCCCTTCCCTTGAGGAAAAGGATGAGAATTGGATAGAAATGATTCAAATGAATTGGATCACATTCACACATTAGGGTTCAGTTCACTGTCGTCAAGCAAGAGTTGGGTTGAACCCAATTCATTTCTTCGTTCACTTTTCTTTCTCATTTTTCTGTGTTTGTCTTTTCCATTTTATTTTTATTTAATTATTACTCCCTCCAACCACCAAATAAAGCTTACAAAATATTTGTTCACGAAATAAAACCCCTACTTACCTTTTTTCACTCACATCAATTAGGACCTATAATAACTTTCAGACCCTTATTCCACTCATAACAACTTCAACTCTATTTTACATTTTCCACTTACAACAAATGAGATCTTTATTCTACTCATAAAATTTTAACTTCCAATTCACTTTCTCCACTCTCAACAAGTAGGACCTTAATTCCACTCACAACAACTTTACCAATTTTCTTAATTTCCGTACCGATATCCAAATGGTGCTTTATTTCATGGACGGAGAAAGTACTTATTATTACTACCAATATTTTCTTTTTTCTACGATCCGTAGAGGCACACTGACCAAGTTAAGTTATGATTATAAAAAGGGTAATGATATTCGTCACACGGTAGCTAGCCACGCATGAAAAAAAAAAAGTTGACTGTAAAAATGGAAATAATCACATTTTCCTCCTAGGGTTTATGCTTCTCAATTAGAGTATATTTCCATTTTCAAAACTTATATTACCATTTTTAACTTGTATGGTTGGCCACAGTGTGATCTAATAGCACTACCCAACCTTATAAAAATTAGTACGCATGTAGTATTAATTTATAAGTAATTATCTAAAGTGAACTTCTAATTTGAATAATTCTTATTAACAATTATAAAAGCGACTATGAGCAGCAGCGATCGGGAGATCGCGCTCGCTCATATGCCACATCACAGCAAGCTCGAGCGCTCGCTAGGGTTATCGCGGCGAGCTCGCAAAAAAAAATTATTATTATTTTTTTAATTTTGTTTGTTTATTTTGTTTTTGAGGGATAATTAAAATTAAATTATATTAAATTGCATATCTAAATTAAATTACATAATTAAAAGAAATACAATGACATAATTTAAAGGAAAAAAAGAACCCTACGAACTAAAAAACCCGGGCACATCCTTCACGAGGTGCCAAACCGCCAAATGTTTGAACGGCTCGCCGTGCATGGCCGCCCATTCATTGAGCGTCGAGTTCACCAGCATCTCCTCAGTGATGCCGGCTGGAGCTTGATTCCGGGGAGTCCGGTACAGCGCGTGGAATGACCCGCATTTGCTATTGATTCGGGACCAGTGGTGACGCAACTACGTCGAGTTGCGCTCCACCGAGTACTGTGGGCGATTCACGTTATAGCGAGTCGTCACTCTAGTCCAAACGGCTCCGTTTCCACCGCCGCCATTTTGGACGTATAACCATGGGCGGATCTATGTATTGGCTGCACTGGGCTGGAGCCCAGTGCAAGCGCAACACTTTCTTTATTGCCTAGGTTTTAATATTAGGCCCAATCTAAAATTAGCCGATTGAGAGAGAGGGGGAGAGAGGAAGAAAGAGAGGTGTGATGTTTGAGGGAGGGGAATAGGGTATTTATAAGGGTAAAAAATGGAGGGGAAAAAAATTGAAATTTAACCGTTGCGATCGCCAACGGTTGTCTGGCGATCGTTGTGCGATCGCCACATGTCCAGTGTGCGCGACCGATGATCGCTCCAGCGAGCGCGCGCTCGCAATCGCCATGCTCAGCAGGGGTCTCAATTGGCAATGATCACGCTCGCACGCGCGCCGCTGCCCTAAGCCTAATTATCATCAATCTAGATATGAAAGCAAGCAAACTAATAGCATCAATTTAGGGGATACCAATCGACTAAACTATCAATCAATCTAATTAGAGTACAATGCTAAAAAGAAAATACATGTATACCCCTTTCTAATATTTTTATAATGATTATCAATGAATTACATGAGTAATTCATCCAAAATCAATAAAAAAAAATGCATTAGAAAACGGGTTTATGTTCATGTTCTAGGCTAAAAATAATGCATGTGCATGTTATATGTTGCCAAACACACATTACATGTTATTTGTACTATAGAAGTATTAATCTAGTGGTTGGAATGCATACTTTTATGTGTTTTAATTGTGTCAACATCTCAACCCGCGTTAATTTTGAACTCACTTATAAGTAACGTTTATAAGTAATTTTCGAAATATTCATGTCAATAATTTTGATTTATCTATTACATTCCTATCATGAGTATTGATTTCCTCTTAAAAAAGGAAAAATAAATTAATAGCCGTGGATGCTATATGATCGAGATGTCACAAATTGCCGACAACATATATATAACCAAACTGAAATAATCTACAGGGAAACGGCAACAAAAAAACTTGCATATAAATATGTGCCCAAAAAATTAGATTTTCACCCCTATTATCTCCACAAATATTACATTAATACTTCATTTAGAAAATCAATGCTCGATCACTAAAGCAATCGGAAGAGCAATTAATCCACCCTTGATTACTTTTCATGCAGAAGTTGTTTGGTTTAAGTAAATTAACAGTTTGAGTGGAAACTAAACTAATGTCCGAATCAACATTGTCTCGATTTGAGTTGTTTTTATTGCAGAAGTAGTACAAATTTTCTTAAAAAAGAAGTGGTGTTATTATTTTGGCGAAAGAAGAATATAACCTTACATGATATTTGGAATTGACCCACACAACGTGTGTATATATATATATATATATATATATATATATATAGAGGTAATTAATGTTGAAGTAAGCTTCCAAATTTCTTTTTACCTTTTTTCCGTTAAATAGTGTTTAGTTTGTCATAATTAGGATAATAGTTAAATATAATGCGACATTAAAAAAGGTCGTTTTAACTTTTAAGATGGGTGGTGGGTGGTAGAAAATGTCAGAAAGTGAAAGTGGGAAGGCTCTGCACATATATATATATAAAATGGTGGGGCTCTCTCTCTCTCTCTCTCTCTCTGCTCTCTCCCTCCTTGAGAGTTTTCACACATTCACACTCAACGCACGAGAAACAGCCAACTTTCCTTCTCACCATTTAGCTTTCAACTCATTTACTTGTTTTTCACAATCTTTTTATATATGTGCATTCATTGATGAATGACTAGTCGAAAACAAATCTTGGCAGATTAAGCAATGGCGTTGCGTTTATTCCACATACTAGTGTTTTTAACCACTATTTTTATCATTGCCGGTGCTAGTACGGCGTGGGATTCGGCGGTGGGAGACGGCGGAATGAGGAGAGATGGGCTGCGGGTGGCGTTTGAGGGCTGGAACTTCTGCAATGAAGTTGGCGCAGAAGCCTCCTCCATGGGCAGCCCCCGAGCTGCCGACTGCTTCGATCTTACGGCTACGGACCCGCCGGCGATCGTCCACAAGGTCTCGGAGGCGGACAACAGACTAGGCGTCGGAACGCCATTCCCGGGTCTCGACCCCGATGCTCGTACGAACCCGGACCTCTACGCCCCCGCCAAGGAGCTCTACCTTGCCTCCTTATGCCAAGTTTCCGACTGGCACTTTTGGATGGTTATGCTCAAGAACGGCAACTACGACACCCGATCCGGCCTCTGCCCCGAGAACGGGAAGAAGGTCCCGCCGTTTAGCCCGGGGAGGTTCCCGTGTTTCGGGACTGGATGTATGAATCAGCCCAGCTTCTACCACCAGCCTACGGCGTTGTACCACAATGGGACGTCGATGAAGGGTGGATTCAACGGTACTTATGATCGTGGCACAAGTTCGAATTCCACCAACACTCCATCATCATCATCATCATCATCATATTTTGAAGTTGTATGGGAGAAGAAAGTTGGGAGTGGGAGTTGGGTTTTCAATCATAAGCTCATGACTTCTAAAAAGTATCCATGGCTTATGCTTTACTTAAGAGCTGATGCCACTAAGGGATTTTCTGGTGGCTACCACTACGACACGAGAGGAATGCTCAAAACTGTAAGAAAATTAAGCATTCATTTTTTCTCTTAATTAATTGATTAATTAATCACGAGGCAGGTGATTAATTAATCAATAGGCCGGTAGGTGTATTTAAGGCAATCACTATCTGCTAAAATGAGATCTGTTGAGATATGATACTGAAAGAGGAATATTTAACAATAGACGGCAAGGCATTGATGATGACACATGAATGAAAATAATGACGTGTATTAAAAATAATGAAGTGAAATATTTACTCTGATTATGCATGATGTTTTTGCAGCTGCCGGAGTCTCCAAATTTTAAGGTAAAACTGAAGTTGGACATCAAGAAAGGGGGAGGTCCAAAGAGCCAGTTCTACTTGATGGACATTGGGAGCTGCTGGAAAAACAACGGCGCCCCTTGCGACGGCGACGTCCTCACCGACGTAACCCGCTACTCGGAGATGATCATCAACCCTGCAACTCAGGCGTGGTGCAGCCCCACCAGCATCGCCAACTGCCCCCCCTACCACATTACTCCAAACGACACCAAAATACTCAGAAACGACACTGCCAATTTCCCTTACGGAGCCTACCACTACTACTGCGCCCCCGGCAACGCCCACCACGTGGAGGAGCCATACAGCACCTGTGATCCCTATAGCAATCCGCAAGCGCAGGAGCTGGTGCAGCTGCTTCCTCATCCCATCTGGGCAGATTACGGCTACCCAACCAAACAGGGAGACGGGTGGGTGGGAGACGGCCGGAAATGGGAGCTCGACGTTGGGGGCCTTTCCAGCAGACTCTACTTCTATCAGGATCCAGCTACTGCTCCTGCAAGAAGAATATGGACATCTCTTGATGTAGGGACTGAGATTTTTGTTAGCAATCAAGAAGAAGTGGCTGAATGGAGTCTTAGTGAGTTTGATGTTATTCTTACTTGATTCAGACAACTGATCAAGAAGAATATGTAACATAGCAGAGCAACAAAAACTGCTGATTACATTATTTAACAAAAGCAAGCAAGCTTGCTCTTCCTCCAATATATCAATATAATTATGCAGCCTGACATTTCTCTGTTGGGGAATTTCCCCTAAACCCCCTATAAACAACTACATCATCTTTCCCAAAAAAAAAAAAACAACTACATCATCTTCTACAAACTCGTTCTCGTAATAGTCTATATGAAACATAGCAAAACCATAACTTATTGACAGCAGCTGGTTGCCAAATTACAATCTCAACAAACCACCTCACTGCTGTAGTAAACTAAGTTTCCGAGCATCAAAAAAGGTAAAAAAAAATCAATGATAGTACCAGTCCTCGTTTTACTGTCTGGAAGTCAAAGAGGCAATGGCATCCATTTCTTGCTGCAAGATAAGTGCATCAACAAACGTGTCCAGATCCTCACCCTCCAATACACCATCTATTGAGTGGCTAGTGATGCCAACTCGATGATCAGTAACACGACCTTGAGGAAAATTATATGTACGGATGCGTTCTGATCTGTCCCCACTACCAACCTGTTGAGTACAGCAAAACCAAAATAATGCAAAAATTATGCACAATCGGTCAATAATTCCCAAGTAATAGTCTTCAGGTTCAAGCTATTACCTGCTCTGATCTAAGTCTTGAACGATCTGCATTAATTCTAGTCCTTTCCAGCTCATACAACTTTGCATACAACAGTTTAAGTGCTTTATCCTTGTTCTGATGAAACAACAAAGTTGATGAGCAAATCAGACACAAGTCATCAAGAGACAAGAATCAAAATCTGGTGGTTGCATGTAATGATCTTTATTGCTTAACGTAAAAGAGTACGAGTTTGAAGCAGTAGCCTATCAAGGAAACTGAAATTGTACCGTTTACATATTTTGGTGCAGAATATAAGAAAAAACGAATTTTTCTATATTGAAATGAAAAAATAGGCAGTATATATTTATATGCTACATGGGTTGGCATATAATTATGTTCCATTTTGCAATCATATCTGGAATAAAACTTGTTACATAGGAAAAAACTACTCAAATGACCTGACGTGACGTTTAAACCATTAAGTGATTAAAAAAACAAATTTTAGGAATATTGCAGTACATGAGATTCTTATTCCCAAAAAGACATGATCTGCTGGTAAAAATTCATATGACAAAAATAAAACAGTGACCACAGTGGCATAAATTCCAACAGACGTCACAACAACAACAACCGAAAAAAAAAAAAAAAAAAAAAAAAAACTCTCCTTTGTGTAGTAGGAAATATTAAATCAATATTTGAATCAAAAAGAGGAATTTGCAACTCTAAAGAAGATGTCTTGCCTTATGTTGGGAGCGCTCATCCTGTATGGCAACTACTACGCCAGTCGGTATATGAGTAATCCTGACAGCACTATCAGTTGTGTTCACACTCTGGCCACCTGCACCACCAGACCTGTATGTATCAATTCTTAAATCTTCGTTCCTTATATGAACATCCACCTGCACAAGTTTCAATTATCATTTATCTCAGATAACTGATCTACACTAGTATAAAATTGAACAAAGATCTAACTTGCTAGTCGTTGACTCTCCGTTTTACTACTTTTTATTTCTCTAAAACTTCAACAATACTTTAAATTGGAAGGATTTGGACCTGATCTGCTTGAGGAAGAATAGCAACAGAGACAGCACTGGTATGGACTCGTCCAGATTTCTCAGTCACTGGAACCCGCTATGGAAAAGGAATATTCATATTATCTATGAGATTACAAAAGATAAGGAAATCAAAGTGCAGATAGTTTGGGAGAAAGAAGAAAAACCTGCACTCTGTGAATTCCACTCTCAAATTTCAGCTTTCCATAAACATCTGCACCAGAGATAGCGGCGCTAGCCTCCTGAGGAGTTAGAAGATATATTTCAAAAGGCTTAAAATATGACATGAAATGGCGTCTAAAGAGGGGAAAATTACAATCTTGGGCATTATTCATGTAAAAGGAACTTAGATGAAGATACACCAAAAGGTAGTTATTCATTCAACCAACCTTATAACCTTTAAGGTCAGATTCTGCCACACCAAGAACTTCAAACTTCCAACCTTTCTGGTGTGAGTACTTTTCATACCTAATGTATTTGAATGATAAAGTCATCAAATGAATGATAACGACGCTTGAAATATCAAACAATCTACAGAAACAGAAGTGTACATTCTAAATATCTCCATCGCAAACAAAGAGGCCTCTTCCCCTCCAGTTCCTACAACAAACTTTTTTAGTAACTTATCCAACAACATTAATAATAGAGAAACAAAAACTAAGACTACGTGCAAAAGCATGCATCAAGAAGATAAGACTATGATATAGAGGAGCATTGCCATTTTATTAGATACTACCTGCTCTGACTTCCAAGATGGAGTCGCGTTCATCGGCATCATCCTTAGGTAGCAATGACTTGAGCAACATAAAACGCAGGCGCTCCTCTTCTTGAGAAGCCTGCCCCAACTCTTCAGCAGCCATTTCACGCATGTCCCTGTCTTCTTGGGCTTCATCAATCAACGATTTTAGGCCCCCAATCTCCTGCCGAAATCAGAAAAACGATTGAAGTCTAGTGTAACATCCGGTGCATAATGGATGAGTGAAAATTATACTATACCTGCTGTATCTTTCTCAACTGAGCCACCACATCGATTGTTTTTTGGAGCTTTTTCAGCTCTTTGTTGGCCGTCGAATACTCTTCCGGCGAGGCATCCGGCTGTCTTTCAAAACAGACCAAAAAATGAGTCTTTTTTATACAGAGGCATTTGATCGAACAGGTGATAGAAGTGAACAAAACGAGAGAAACGCTCATACCACCTTATTCATAATCGCCTCTAGATGAGAATGTCGGTTTTCTATAGCAGATAATTTCTGTTCCATCATGTTGATGAGATCAAGCGAAAGCTGGGGCTGGGATTGGGATTGGGATTGAGCAGCTCTGGCGGAGTAAAGACGGCGGAAGAGTGTTTGCGCAGTCAGCGACAGTGGGTGGTTCCGGCGGTGATCCGGCGGCCGGTAAATATTAGTGGAGCGGCTGAATGAATGAGAGTGAGATTCATGAAATGCAGCAGCGAGTTTCAACTTCCAAAATCTTGCTCGTCTGCTCATCCTGCTTCCGCCGATGAACAAGTTTCCACTTTCCTACTTTAATTTTAAATAAATCTCTTAAATACCAATTTTATCTTTTAATTTTTTGATTAATTCGTTAATAGAGAGTATGCTGTATGCTCGTGTTTGGTTGATTAATAAGATTTCGACACGGGAAGTAATCTTATGTGATCACATGCTTCAATTTGAGTGATTTAGCTCTTAGGGAGCTCGGTCTGCAAAATTAATTAATTGACCAATAATCTATCATCTTAAATTTAAATTAGTTATTACTATGTATTACTCTCTCCCCGATCGGTTCATATTATCATCATTTTATGATTTAGATTTTCACTCATAGGTGATTAACAGAATTAATAACCGAAAAAATTGAAACTTAAAATGGAGATATTGGATGTTTGTTGACCGAGCCGAATTATAGGTGCAGACTCAAATTTGACCGAGATTTTAATGACAACTTGGTATACTCTCTCTGTCCCTAGTTTAATATAATTTGTTTTCCTTTTTGATCATCTAATATGACATGTTTTCTTTTATGAAAATAATTATGGCTTACTTTAAACTAAAAAGACATTTCATTAATTAAAAAAAAAATCATTATCTTAAAAAACACTTCATTTGCATTTTATACTTAATACGCTTCTTTCTTAATCTCTCAGCTGAAATAAACTAGACTATATTGAACGCGACAGAAAAGGTTGAGAACATTAGTATTGGAGCAAGATGTTTTTTTTAGGTCACTAACTTAAAAGGGATTGTGTTTTTAGACCACTTTGTTTTTCGGGCCGACAATTATAGAATACTATTTAAAAAATTGAACATTTGTAGGACAAAATTCAACCTGAACTGGCCAAAACTCACATGGCACCATTACTCAAGCCTGAAGCTTATGTGGGTACCACCTAACTCGCTTAATCAACAGGAATGCTCAGTAGTAAATAGGTTTGCTCCATTCCACACTTCATTTCTCCGAAATCCACGAATGCAACTTACAAGTTTGTGATATAAATCAAATTAAAGTTTTAATATAATCAAACTAAAACTAATAAAAAAACGCTAAATTTCGAATATGAACAACTCGGCAAGTTAGTGCCCATATCTATTTCATCCATCACAAATAATACGAAAAAAATGTGAAACACACTATACAGTGAATACTAAAGTTGGGCAAACAAGATTCATATCATTACAAAAATTGAGTTTCAAGAAGATATAGGGTAAATTAGAGTTTTTGTTGATTCCCTTAAAAAAAAAAAAAAAAGTGATTGTTAATTAGATGAATTAAATGGTAACCACATAAGCTTCGGGCTCAGATATTGGTGCCCCGTGAGTTTTAACCTATTATGTGTGTGAGTGGGTGGTGCATGTAAGCCCAATACTATCGAATAGCCCAAATTTTTTGGAATTGTTGGCCCATAAACAAATGGCAATATCCATTCATTAAACCCTCAGCCAATGTTGATATATAAAGAGCCGCTACCTCGTTTCACCCCTCATTTCAATAACGCGCAGACACACACTGAGCCAAAGAAAAAAAGCCCTAGCTCATCTGCGGCGGTTGCGAAGATGCAGATCTTCGTGAAAACCCTAACGGGGAAGACGATCACCCTAGAGGTGGAGTCGTCCGACACCATCGACAACGTCAAGGCTAAGATCCAGGACAAGGAAGGAATCCCGCCGGACCAGCAGCGCCTCATCTTCGCCGGCAAGCAGCTCGAAGACGGCCGCACCCTCGCCGACTACAACATCCAGAAGGAGTCCACGCTCCATCTCGTCCTCCGCCTCCGCGGTGGCGCGAAGAAGCGTAAGAAGAAGACTTACACCAAGCCGAAGAAGATCAAGCACAAGAAGAAGAAGGTGAAGCTCGCCGTCCTCCAGTTCTACAAGGTCGATGACTCCGGCAAGGTGCAGCGCCTGAGGAAGGAGTGCCCCAACGCCGAGTGCGGCGCCGGAACCTTCATGGCCAACCATTTTGACCGCCACTACTGCGGTAAGTGTGGCTTGACCTATGTCTACAATAAGGCCGGCGGCGATTGATTTAGAGATTAATTACTATTTCCCCTGCTCTGCTCTGCTATGTTTTGGTTTACAGATGAATTTTGTTGTTATTAGTATTTGGATATGTTTTTATCGGTAATCATTCTGTTGAGACTTGGATTTTTAAGGATTAATTCAGTTTTACAGTTTCTCATCGTATTTAATTTTGTGTGGTGTTGTTTGATTATAATTTGTTGAAATCCTACCTAATATCGATGTTACTAATCTAAATCACACTGAAAAAGAAAGTAATTTAGATTGTTGATTATGTGTTTTATGTTCATTTCTCATTTTGACAGTTTTTTTCTGCAAGTGTTTTCACTTAATTATTCTGCTCTAGTACTAAAAACACTTCTCATTTTGTACTCGTTTTTTGAGATTCTTCATCAACAAATATTGTAAACACAACACATAAAAACAATTAGCTAATGCTACTACATTTTTTTATCTGTCTGAGTATGCGTCATTCAAAATCAAAACTATTGAGGATTTAAATATTGAATGAGAAATTCAATATTATATCATAAGCTCAGTCGGGGTTACGGCTTCACTCTTGAGTAAAAGTTGGAAAACAGTAAATATGATACTGTATGCATTCAACCATGGCTCAATTGAATGATGGATGTTAGTTCTAGAGTCTCAAATTTTTAAAGTAAATCAGATTACTAAAAATATAAAAGTACAATTATATCCTCATTTTTTAATAAAAGATTAACAAAATGAACTCTAAAAACATATCCATCGAAATGGTAACAAAAGAGGAGCAGCGTTAGAAATTGAAAATCCTAAGAACATGAAGAATACAAACTAATGTCTCAATAATTCCATCGGTGTACAAATTGCACGAATTTGAGATGAGCAGGGAACGATTCAAATGAGCTTATTACAATCTCTAAACCATGGAAAAGAAAAAAAAAAAAACTAATCATAAAATTCCTTCCACATCACCAGAAAGTAAATAATATTAAAATCAAAATTTGTTTTAACATTTAAATAATAAATCCAACTTTTATTTTCTCTATATACGAACAAGTCTATGTTTCGAAGGAGGCACATCTTACTCAACAATAGCAGAAGAGAGTAAGTGACCTAGTTTTTCGTCTATTCTGGAATTGCTATTTGATGATCTATAAGAAAAAAAAAAAAAAAAAAAAAAAAACCTTTTGCAGCAAAATATATACCTTCGTTCTCAAACATGAAGTCAATAGAGTTATAGAGGTTCACCTTTAGCTTGGCGTTATAGGTTTCTAAGATACCGTTATGGACTATCCGGTTGTCCACGCGTGTCGTCCACAATGTGACAACCATTTCGTGGATGGAGGGAGTACAAAATATTCATACCATCTTTCATTTGCAAGAACATAATTTCGCCAATTTAATCACAGTTCGATAAAAAGTGATAAATAGATTTTCTGTTGTAGGGTTGCACTTTCGCGAATTACTTTGGGGACATGGTCGCCGGCTTGGGGAATGGATAGTTATATTTCTCTTTATTAAAAAATATAAGTTGTGAGCTATAAGGGTGATATTTTACATTTTTTTTTTATTTTTATGTAAATTTAGGGACTGCAGAAAGAGATTTGGGGGGCTATATTTAAAATTACCCAATTTTAGCATATTGACATGCTTCTTCATGTGGTTAATGACAATTTCGATGACAAAATATTAAAATGAGTAGCGCGTAAATGTATCGAATTACTTTATGGGAGTGTTTAGTTGTCACAACTAGATTATATTTAAGTCTCATGACTAAACTTATTATACTTTCTCCGTCCACGAAATGGTTGTCACTTTTGCTACTTAAGTTTATTCACGAAATAATTGCTACTTTTACTGCTACACTCACATTTATTGTGAGAGTCTTACCCCACTCATAACAATACTCACTATAATTAACTATTACCTATCATTTTCCAAAAATACATGTCATCCACAATGTGACAACTATTTCATAGACGAAGAGAGTATTTATTTAGTTGGATAGATTCGGCCAGTAATTTAATCTCATAATATTGCCACATAAAATTAGTCACTGCTTGTCTTTCTATTTTGGGTCATGGCCTCCCCCTGAAACAAAATTAGTCTTGGGGTGGGCTATATAATTGGGCAACCAAAATCCTGAACTATGAATTATTTTATGCTTCAGCCCCCTACGCCTGATTCCTCCTAGTGTAGTGGATCAAATCGAAGGTGATTTGTATTAGTAAAAGTTTTTGGGCTTCATGTTTGGTGGGATGGATTTGAAATTGGTTATAAAAGTCCAAATCAAATACTGCAGCCTATTAAAACAAAAAAATGCAGCCCACAGAAAAAATTAATTAAATATACAAATAAAAAAAGACAATTGAATTAATTAAATATACAAATAAAAAAAGACAATTGCGGTGAACGTGGATCGAACACGTGACCTTCAGATCTTCAGTCTGACGCTCTCCCAACTGAGCTATCCCCGCAATGTGATCAATCTACTCCATTGTTTTAAATAAACTAATTCTTGAAGAAGGAGCGTGATTTTAATATCAAATTACTTAATTATAAGAGAAACTACATATATATGTACATAGTTTAGAAGCATAAAAATACAAATATTATAGAAAGAAGAGGATATTTGACATTGAAAGTTAGTGCCCATATCTATTTCATCCATCACAAATAATACGAAAAAAATGTGAAACACACTATACAGTGAATACTAAAGTTGGGCAAACAAGATTCATATCATTACAAAAATTGAGTTTCAAGAAGATATAGGGTAAATTAGAGTTTTTGTTGATTCCCTTAAAAAAAAAAAAAAAAGTGATTGTTAATTAGATGAATTAAATGGTAACCACATAAGCTTCGGGCTCAGATATTGGTGCCCCGTGAGTTTTAACCTATTATGTGTGTGAGTGGGTGGTGCATGTAAGCCCAATACTATCGAATAGCCCAAATTTTTTGGAATTGTTGGCCCATAAACAAATGGCAATATCCATTCATTAAACCCTCAGCCAATGTTGATATATAAAGAGCCGCTACCTCGTTTCACCCCTCATTTCAATAACGCGCAGACACACACTGAGCCAAAGAAAAAAAGCCCTAGCTCATCTGCGGCGGTTGCGAAGATGCAGATCTTCGTGAAAACCCTAACGGGGAAGACGATCACCCTAGAGGTGGAGTCGTCCGACACCATCGACAACGTCAAGGCTAAGATCCAGGACAAGGAAGGAATCCCGCCGGACCAGCAGCGCCTCATCTTCGCCGGCAAGCAGCTCGAAGACGGCCGCACCCTCGCCGACTACAACATCCAGAAGGAGTCCACGCTCCATCTCGTCCTCCGCCTCCGCGGTGGCGCGAAGAAGCGTAAGAAGAAGACTTACACCAAGCCGAAGAAGATCAAGCACAAGAAGAAGAAGGTGAAGCTCGCCGTCCTCCAGTTCTACAAGGTCGATGACTCCGGCAAGGTGCAGCGCCTGAGGAAGGAGTGCCCCAACGCCGAGTGCGGCGCCGGAACCTTCATGGCCAACCATTTTGACCGCCACTACTGCGGTAAGTGTGGCTTGACCTATGTCTACAATAAGGCCGGCGGCGATTGATTTAGAGATTAATTACTATTTCCCCTGCTCTGCTCTGCTATGTTTTGGTTTACAGATGAATTTTGTTGTTATTAGTATTTGGATATGTTTTTATCGGTAATCATTCTGTTGAGACTTGGATTTTTAAGGATTAATTCAGTTTTACAGTTTCTCATCGTATTTAATTTTGTGTGGTGTTGTTTGATTATAATTTGTTGAAATCCTACCTAATATCGATGTTACTAATCTAAATCACACTGAAAAAGAAAGTAATTTAGATTGTTGATTATGTGTTTTATGTTCATTTCTCATTTTGACAGTTTTTTTCTGCAAGTGTTTTCACTTAATTATTCTGCTCTAGTACTAAAAACACTTCTCATTTTGTACTCGTTTTTTGAGATTCTTCATCAACAAATATTGTAAACACAACACATAAAAACAATTAGCTAATGCTACTACATTTTTTTATCTGTCTGAGTATGCGTCATTCAAAATCAAAACTATTGAGGATTTAAATATTGAATGAGAAATTCAATATTATATCATAAGCTCAGTCGGGGTTACGGCTTCACTCTTGAGTAAAAGTTGGAAAACAGTAAATATGATACTGTATGCATTCAACCATGGCTCAATTGAATGATGGATGTTAGTTCTAGAGTCTCAAATTTTTAAAGTAAATCAGATTACTAAAAATATAAAAGTACAATTATATCCTCATTTTTTAATAAAAGATTAACAAAATGAACTCTAAAAACATATCCATCGAAATGGTAACAAAAGAGGAGCAGCGTTAGAAATTGAAAATCCTAAGAACATGAAGAATACAAACTAATGTCTCAATAATTCCATCGGTGTACAAATTGCACGAATTTGAGATGAGCAGGGAACGATTCAAATGAGCTTATTACAATCTCTAAACCATGGAAAAGAAAAAAAAAAAAACTAATCATAAAATTCCTTCCACATCACCAGAAAGTAAATAATATTAAAATCAAAATTTGTTTTAACATTTAAATAATAAATCCAACTTTTATTTTCTCTATATACGAACAAGTCTATGTTTCGAAGGAGGCACATCTTACTCAACAATAGCAGAAGAGAGTAAGTGACCTAGTTTTTCGTCTATTCTGGAATTGCTATTTGATGATCTATAAGAAAAAAAAAAAAAAAAAAAAAAAAACCTTTTGCAGCAAAATATATACCTTCGTTCTCAAACATGAAGTCAATAGAGTTATAGAGGTTCACCTTTAGCTTGGCGTTATAGGTTTCTAAGATACCGTTATGGACTATCCGGTTGTCCACGCGTGTCGTCCACAATGTGACAACCATTTCGTGGATGGAGGGAGTACAAAATATTCATACCATCTTTCATTTGCAAGAACATAATTTCGCCAATTTAATCACAGTTCGATAAAAAGTGATAAATAGATTTTCTGTTGTAGGGTTGCACTTTCGCGAATTACTTTGGGGACATGGTCGCCGGCTTGGGGAATGGATAGTTATATTTCTCTTTATTAAAAAATATAAGTTGTGAGCTATAAGGGTGATATTTTACATTTTTTTTTTATTTTTATGTAAATTTAGGGACTGCAGAAAGAGATTTGGGGGGCTATATTTAAAATTACCCAATTTTAGCATATTGACATGCTTCTTCATGTGGTTAATGACAATTTCGATGACAAAATATTAAAATGAGTAGCGCGTAAATGTATCGAATTACTTTATGGGAGTGTTTAGTTGTCACAACTAGATTATATTTAAGTCTCATGACTAAACTTATTATACTTTCTCCGTCCACGAAATGGTTGTCACTTTTGCTACTTAAGTTTATTCACGAAATAATTGCTACTTTTACTGCTACACTCACATTTATTGTGAGAGTCTTACCCCACTCATAACAATACTCACTATAATTAACTATTACCTATCATTTTCCAAAAATACATGTCATCCACAATGTGACAACTATTTCATAGACGAAGAGAGTATTTATTTAGTTGGATAGATTCGGCCAGTAATTTAATCTCATAATATTGCCACATAAAATTAGTCACTGCTTGTCTTTCTATTTTGGGTCATGGCCTCCCCCTGAAACAAAATTAGTCTTGGGGTGGGCTATATAATTGGGCAACCAAAATCCTGAACTATGAATTATTTTATGCTTCAGCCCCCTACGCCTGATTCCTCCTAGTGTAGTGGATCAAATCGAAGGTGATTTGTATTAGTAAAAGTTTTTGGGCTTCATGTTTGGTGGGATGGATTTGAAATTGGTTATAAAAGTCCAAATCAAATACTGCAGCCTATTAAAACAAAAAAATGCAGCCCACAGAAAAAATTAATTAAATATACAAATAAAAAAAGACAATTGAATTAATTAAATATACAAATAAAAAAAGACAATTGCGGTGAACGTGGATCGAACACGTGACCTTCAGATCTTCAGTCTGACGCTCTCCCAACTGAGCTATCCCCGCAATGTGATCAATCTACTCCATTGTTTTAAATAAACTAATTCTTGAAGAAGGAGCGTGATTTTAATATCAAATTACTTAATTATAAGAGAAACTACATATATATGTACATAGTTTAGAAGCATAAAAATACAAATATTATAGAAAGAAGAGGATATTTGACATTGAAAGTGGGCAGCTAGTTTGATATGAGAAGTGAGGAGAAGTAATGAATTGAATGGCATTGTTATTTAGAGCAGTTGGAAATGATGAAACCATCAAAGAGCATGAGTGGCCATGAACACTCCCAAAACCACCCTTCTTTTCCTTCTTCTCCTTCACTATTACTACTATTATTCATGTTGATCACACCACCGCCGTCGCCACCAATGCTACTTCTTTCCCGCTTTCCAATTATTGTTGGTGGTGCTCCGCCTCCGCCCTCCAACGTCTGATCATCCGCCTCCCTTGAAACAGCTCCCGCCACCAAGAGTATCAATGATGCCATTTTAATTTGTTGATCATCACTAATTATTTAATTCATTTAATTTCTTGTATATATAGCAGCTAGTTGAAGAGTTTGATTATCATGCACTTCATCGGTCATTTACAATTCAACAATTCTATTTTAGTCATGCCAACCTTCACCATCCTTTGACCTTTATCAACACCAAATTAAAATGTTAATTACTTATCAACAATTCAATTCCTAGTTAGTAGTAAAAGAGTTAGGTAGGTAGGTAGGCCTGGTGGAAAAGAGAGTTCATCCATTTGTAGTGTTGGCATGGATATATAAACTGAAACTGCATTCATTTAATTTAATAAAACTGCATGCATTTCATTTAATAAATGAAAACTAGTATCATCACATTACATAGCTAATTAAGCTAGCCATATTTAAGCAAGGTGTGAGCAATGGTGTACGATGTGTAGGCATCGACACAGGCTTGCTCGACTAGCTCAGAATCGAGAATCCTCGATTCCCAGTTTCCTTTCACATCTGCGCAGTTTCTTCTCATAGAGAATCCAATAATGCCTAGAGCCAGAGCTTTGAAACTAGGCCTGCCTTTATAGCTAGCAGGAAACCATTTGCTAGCCAGAGAATGCATGTCGACTATCCGGTTCACACGGATTGTGTAGTCTTGCAGTAGTTTATGCGAGGTGCTGTGAATATCGACTCCGACGAAGGTAGTATTAGGATGGGCCAAGAAATGTGAGAGAGAGTGGGGGATAGAATCCATGTGTAGGAGTTGAAGAATGAGACATTTTGTTTGGAAGCATAGCACCAAAAGTGCAGTTTTGTTGCCAAGGCAAGGAATTGGATGGTGAATAAATTTGCAGCTCATTCCAATGATTCTTCTTCTTCTATGTTGTTGCTCTAACAACTTGCTTATGCTTTCAATCCATTCATCACCCACATTTGCCTCATTTGTCACTGTTGTTTCGATGATTTCCCCCTCAAATTTCACCAACTCAATAATCCTCATTTTTCGTTTCTCTTTTCTTTTCTTGGAATTGAACTGATTGAGTGTATGTTTATAAAGAGTATTTACTGTTGTCTGTTGACGTTTCTAATTCTACTTTCACTTTCACGGCTCTCTATATTCTAATTTTATCCGTTCGGGACTGTTCGAATTTCGGTCCTAATTAACTGTTTTAATTTTTTTTAGAAGAATAATTAACTGTCGATCACCACATTCATTTCAGATTCCGAAATTTTCAAGTTTTATGGTTACGTTGAGTTTCTTAATAGTAATTTAAGCATAACAAAATTTTTAAAGATTCAACTAATTCAAAAGACAGTGTAAAAACAGCGACGACCGAAAGAGATAAATTCCGATGCAATATTTCTTTTATGATTACATTACATGATAATTTGGGCCAACATTTTCATGCAATAAGATCATGGTTAAACTATCAAACATTCAAACTGCTTTAAAAAGGGAAAATGGGAGTTAATTCTTCTCACCCTAAGAATGTATAGAGCTGAATATATGCAGTTTTCCTTATATTCTACTGTAACACGAAGCAAAAGTAGGCCATAAACTTGGAAGAGCGTCATAACAGGGCCTTGGCCATCACCCGTTGCTAAATCCTGCTCGACTCGAGTTACAAACTCTATGTTACAAGTACAAAATTACCCTTGGGGGCATTACCATGACTACTAGCAGCTCCGACTATTTAACAGATGAGTTGGGAGATCTTCGCCATGATAAAATTCATTACACTGCATCCGAGAAACACACTGGTGTCTCGTCCGTCTATCAAGAGGTGGCTGATAAAATAACCGGCTGTATGATCTGCTGCTGCTAATCACCCTCTACGCTCTTTCAGTGAGAACTAGGATAAAAAAAGAGAATGTTTCAATAGGTCTTTTTTCTAACAGAGAGCTTCTTAACATCCTTCTTAGTCACTGAGGATCCTGAAGTCGATGCCCCTGCAATGCCTTGATATAGTTCCATCCATCTACAAGCCAAAAGGTCGAATAAAACTCATCATCAACAAGTAAGATGAACAGCAAAGAAAATATTCATTAAAATGGCTGAAAAAACATTATTGCGCTGAAACTGTCACGGCTACCTAGGCATGGTTATGAACAAGGCAACTGCTGTAAGCCCGACAACCAGAGGATACACAGGCGCAGTAGTCAATTCCTGAAGGGTATCAAAAGTGTAAAGCAATAACATCAGAATTTACACAACATTATATGAAGTTATAACAGTGTGGAGCATTGCCAAAATAGAGTTGCAATAGCTCCAGAAGACAGGCACATCATCACAAACATGTAAATGTAATATGGTCACATCACAACTGCAAACTCGTGTGGTAGATAAATTCAAAATATTAGCGTTCTTTTTATTTTAGTTCAATCAGTCAGCTGGAATATTCCCAAAATTAACCAAAATAAATAGATAAATCAAGACCAACAATATTGAAGTGTAGATTTACACACATACTCATATCATTGAAGCAAATGCAGATCAGTAACTTGCCAATTCCGAGATGCAATATAAATTTCAAATTTCACAAACAAGGCACAATACCTGCTTGTAAATGTCCTCTACAATCCTATAGCTTAATGGACCCACATGGATCTGCGGTTGGCTCTCTAAGTCGACCTCAACGGCCTCCGATTCAAATTTATAAGTGCTAGATGACATTGTGGATCGAAGCTGGACAAGGTGCTTACCCTTGGGCAAGTCCTTCACCTGGAAAAAGTTTGACAATGGCAAGGGAAAGATGGTCTCAACCTTCGAGGGTAGTGATATAATTTCCACCCTGATATGAGAATGAAGTTCCTTGATATCCTTTCCGTCAACATGGCCACTTAAAATGGTTATATCTGGCTGTTCAAAGACCACAAAATCTAAATCTTTGATGTCTTCATTGCCAACCTAGCACAATATACACCCAGAAAAATAAAAAATAAAAGTCTTCAGATTGAAGCGGAGAAAGAACATAAAGATAATAAACACAACAATAAGCACCCCATATGTACATACTAAATGTTTAAAGAGTATACATGAACATGAAAACTTGTTAATTCTATGATCTGTTCTGCTTGGATCGGGCATAATGCATATGTAAGAGAAAATGCACCAAGACTGCTAGTAATGATATGAGCAAACAATAGACATACAACCTTAACCCAAGCTTGATCGAGA
The DNA here is from genome assembly GCA_029490685.1 of Schizonepeta tenuifolia. Lineage (NCBI taxonomy): Eukaryota > Viridiplantae > Streptophyta > Magnoliopsida > Lamiales > Lamiaceae > Schizonepeta > Schizonepeta tenuifolia. The sequence continues at coordinate 574,694 of CM055955.1, read as the reverse complement.
TACCATAGAATGATCCATCGGCAGGTCACTTTTAATATGAAGAATAGCCAGTTTTTACATACTTACTGAAATCGTACAGGAAGCATGAATATGGAAGCAGAAAACTTTCAAGCATCATAAGGAAAGAAAATCTGGTGCATTGCTGTCTGATTCTGAAGTTTTCCACAAATGAAACTAACCTCAACAGTCAAGGACATGGGAGATGCACGCTCAATGAGTGCACCATCAAGCTCATTCTTCTTTGCTATTTTTATTACATATGTAGTATCAGGTTGGAGTCCCCTCAGCCGGTAACTTCCGGAGGAATCAGTTACTGTTTCTTCATAAAATCCTTTTGACTCAGCCCTCGCTTCAACAGACACACCTTCCTTTGGTTGACCAGACAATAGAGTTACCTTGCCTAATGCACTGCAGAGAGAGTAAATGAGTTCCATGGCCCTCTTAATGCTATTAGGCAGTTCAAAAACTTGAGAAACAGGAATATTTTGAAAACCAAATAAAATTCAAATGGTCCAGACAAGTGCTGCTTCGTTTCACCCTAATTTGACACCATTGAATTACAAATATTTTGTCAACATAAAATGAGGTTTTAAGCACCAGCACGAGTTCAAAAATGAGGTTTTAAGAGATTTTTGCAGTTTACCAGACAAGAAAGAAACTTATAACTACACCTACAACAGAGAAAATGTTTGAGCACCAGCCCCTGGACCAGAAAAAGGGAGGGTAAGATTTGTTCTTTTAAGTTTATGCCTCTTGGAGAAGATTCACAAATTTAAACCACTACTCGGACGTATTGCTGCATTGCAAGGCATAAAGTTTAGCCAGATATCGAAATATAATCAATGCGTACCTAAATAATGTTAAGCACTCTGCATTATGCACATGTATGAGTTTATTCATAGTCAGAATCCAATACAACCATAAAATAGTGATGTATGTACAGCATATGAATAGACTGAATATTCAACAATAAAGATAGTTGGTCTTAAGACCATACTCCATAAGCACAAAAACTATCACGATAGAGAAAGCTTAATATTGCTGTACAAATAGGGAACTGCAACTATTAGAGACATATATAGAAAGATTTATGGGTTTGATACCTGAAAGCAACACGAGTAGCATGAAAGACAACCTCCTTTGATTCCCCAGAGCGAAGGTCGATTGCCTGTGCAGGAGGGGAGAAAGCATATTCCTGGAAATGCGAACAAGAGTACAAGTCTTATTATTGAAACAGCACTACTTACAGTATATTATTATTAATCGTGACCCACATATTGCAGGGAATGTGAAAGCATATCTAGTAAACCATGTGGAAGAAAAGTTGTCACAAGTTCTAACTTATGATATTTTAGCATCTCGAAGCATGTCATTCTAGGCAAAAAAATGAGTGCAAGCAAGTATTCAAGAAACAAAAATACACAATCTCAAATATTCAAATGTTTCTTTCTTCTGATTAAATGAGTGCCAATGCAGACAAAAATAAATTTTAAAAGTAATCCCTCAGCACGGGTAACCAATAGCATCTAGCTCAAGTACCTTCAACAAAGGTCGGAGGTAGAAACTTCCTGGAAATAAGTTACCGAAAGTGAAAGCTCCCCCAACTCCAGATACAGAATTGTTCCTATACCCATCTTCACCACTCAATGACAATAGAACAGATGGAAAAGGTTCATTGTTGTCTTCTCTAGCATATAATCGTACAGAAATTTGGCCCAGCTTCTGACATGAAAAGGAATACTGTCCAACTTGTTTTACATGATACCCAGGCTGCAAAGGAAGAGAAATGCACAACTATCATAAATGCTGATTGATAGAGGAGACCCTACACTAGAATCCCCTGAACATCCTTCCGATAAGATAAGCATTTCACCAGGTTTTACAAATATATTGCATAACTGATTTAGCTAAAACTATAAGAAGATGATTTTTCTTCTGTTTATATCATGGATGAACAAACATGACTGCACAAAAAGGAATCTAGAAGATAGGTTTGCAACTTTTACATTTGCATATTCTGCTGAAATTTAATCTAAACATGGCTGTTGCTTTCATCTGCTCAATTGAAAAAAAATAATCACATCTGTAAACAAAGAAAGTAAAAAAGGTGGGTCACTTGTTTTCTCAGAATGGACACATGAAGCAAAATTGACCATTAAGTATAGCTTCTCCTCCAAGGCAAAGGCAAATGAAAAATGTAAGTTCGCATCAGGAAGAAAGTAAGAAAACAACTAATGATGTCCTTTTGTTCCAAAAAAACATGAAGGGGAAAATGCACATCCTAGGATCCCAAAATCCAACAAATGCAATATGCTCCGCTGCTAAGATTTGGTCAAAAACCAGCACATGACAAACAAACTACATATTTTAACTAAGAAGGTGCTCACTAAGCAATACAGATTCTTCAACAAGGTGCTTGCATGAGCCATTATGACCTAACAAAACCATGTTATAACAAGCAGAATCTGAACTGAATGTACCAAAATTTCAAACCTTTGATGCCTCCACACTGTAACTTATATCATCATAGAGAGGTCCTGCAGCAAATGTACCATCAGTTCCCGTGGAAGTTTCAAGTGATGTATCCCCTCGCTTGAGAGGAGAAACACGGCTGTCGCCCTCAGCTACAACTCGTATATTAACATCTGAAAGAGGGGGTGAAACTGATCCTTGAATATATAATCCCAATCGACCAGAGAACGGAGCGATTGGAACTTGGCAGCCATCTTGTTCTACTGAGACCTAAAAAAATATAATGGAAATGTTAAACATGCTGATATCGATCTGTACAAGACCTAAGTTGAGAGAGACTACTTAAGCTCTTACCTGCTGTTTTCTTGGGTAAAATAATAATTTCTTTTCGACACCATTCCTGCAGCAGATGCAAACTTAAAATCAGCGCACAGAATCCATAAACTTGATTAAATAATTCATTATAAAATAGGCATATATTTTTATAATTGAGAAAGTACCGACAGACAAGCCTTTAGTAGCTCAGGTATCATTGAAAATTTAGGTTTTTATTCTTTCTATCAGGAAAAATTTATGGCACAACAAACTTATTAGTTCAGCAATAGGAGGTAAGAAGGGAGGCATAACAAAGGTCTAGATGAGGAGAATTTTAGGATCCTGAGATGCAGAATGAGGAACAAATTATTTTCTTTATTAGTGCTAGTGCTGTAAGAAAATCAAATCCAGTGGCCTTAATTTTCACTAGCGGTGATGACGTGTTGACTAACTGAACAAGCTATAAGGATCGGATCAACTTACGACAATTGAAATTATCAGCCAAAAGTGGCATCATTCTGCTAAAAAATCTCAAGTGTAGAAAAACACACTTCATTTCTTAGATTTCCTACTTTAAATTTCTCTTCTTTATAGAAGGTGTTGTGTTAAAAAAAGGTTTCTTATACATGAAGAAAACTAGGACAGGGAAATTAATAAAAATGCATCAACATAATGCAAACATGTGTGTGTGTGTGTGTGTGTGTGTGTGTGTGTGTTTATTAGTAACTTCTAAAACCAGGGAGAGGCAATTTGCAGAAGTAAATAAAGAACAATGAAAAAGAGAGTAGATAGATACCTAGTCAAAAGATTATACCGATAGAAGTTAAATCATGAAAAGATCAAATCTCACAAAAACTTATGTTATGAAAAAAGACAAGACATGCTCTTCCGCATAGGCAAACTTTCAAGATAATAAAAGCAAGCAGAATCAAGATTAACTATAAGCACCAAAACAAAAATAAACATACCGTGAATCCTGAGGGACAAAGTTGAGTTTTTCTCCAAACTTAGCCCAAACAGAATACTCATAGATGGCAGCTCCTGATTGATCAACTTTAGAGGAGTCAAATCTGGCAGTAGTACTGCCGACCAATGTTTCTTGATTGTCAAAGATATCAACAGGTATGTCATCAGGCAAGTTCTTATCCAAATCCACATTTATATTTCCTTTAAGCAGGTATCTTTCTCCCTTTAAATTAATAGGCTGCAAAAACAAGAAAATCATTTTACTCCTAGAGAAAGTAGAGAATCACGTCACCCCTGCCACCATCTCTTCCTACTCACTCTAACCACCAACCCACAAAGATAAGAAAGAAAATGGAAATACATAAGATAACAAAAATACAAAGAGAGGCAGGTAGCCTTGTTAAGTATCATACTGATAGGTCTGACGTATCAACTCTTAGACTTGAACTTCCAAAAGAAATACATGAGTCGATAAAATGGAGTTCATGGACACCAGGAGACGTTACACAAATCTTTTGGGAACCTCTCTGCAATTTGAAATAAATTATTATGATGGTTTCATGAAAAATGTTATGCAAAAGATTTCAACAATCAGATGATCATCTGGACCTTAATTTTCAAGGTCACCCGAGAACTGTCTGCGTGTACCAAGTAAGCATCCACATCATGGCTGGAGATTACCCTAACCCAATAACCTTTTTGGACAAAAGTAATCCCTTCAACATCCTCCACACCGACATTCACGTTTATAAAGTTCTGTTCCCAGCACCATGTATCTTCTCCGGATGTCATTCCAGGGAAATAGCTATTAACCTGGTACGAACAAACTAATTATCATAAAGAAGAATTTCTTATAAGAAGCCCTATATTCTGCAGAAGCATTATAGTAGCTACTTTCAGCATCAGGGAAGGAATGAAATGAATAACTAACCAGAGGATATATCAGTTTCTATTGCTTTAAGTAACTTAGTTATAAACTGCTTTACATGAAAATGTCACTACGGAATCACTGCTAAAGAACTCACATAAGTAACCAGTGGTTGCAACTTGCAAGATTAACAATGAAAAGATAAGGACACATAAAGAACCAGCATGCCAAACTTTCACATTGGTGATCAACCAATACCAGCAGTTTAAAAACCGTGAGAACCCTGTGTGAATTAAGCACATGTCCACATATGTACAGGCATAATGATGGAAGAAATAATACAGTGCAATAAAGGCAACAGAACCAAGAACATACATCTCATTTGAAAGGGAAAAGGATTCTAAGCCACCATGCATTACCTCAACTCTATATTTACCAGGGAGTACACTGGAAAATGAAAATTCGCTGCTCCGATCAGTTAGATTAATTGTCCGCTCTTCTTTACTTTTACCATCCAGTCTCACAAGCTTAACAGAAATAGAAGGCCCACAAATATCCTTGCATACCACGGATCCACGAACATTGACTTGTGCCTGAGTTTTTCCAAGGACATAATAATAGGAATAATTTCAGAACACCTTACGTAGTGCAGATATCATCCTAAGTAAAATTGAACAACTAAAGGGTGAACAGGTTTCGGGATCAACTTAAAGTGAAAATATCCCTCAGATAAATGTTAAAGGCCCGAGGGGACAATTGTCAACCATCAGAAAGCCAAAGAAAAAAAAGAACAGTCCCCCCAAACATCTTGTTCATGTAATCTCGTACCTGATAAAACTTGACATCTAGCAATGGTTTATCAACAACGACATCAATGTGATGCGGAGAAAACTGCAGTTCTGATGCACTCTCAGGAGAGGCTGAAATAGCAGATAAGCGGTAACCACCAGGTGGAACCTGAAGACATTACAGAATAAATTATATTTCAGACATCACACATGCACTTCAGACCACGACACAGCTTTATTTATACATCGGCTTGAGATAATATTTTATATGACATAAGGCAAATAGAAAGATAGTTAACCTTGAAAATAAATTCCAAAAACAGTGAAAATCCCTCATTCAAGATCTTACATTCTTACCTGAAAGCAAAAGTTGCCACTTTCATCAGTTAATTTCATTTGGGGTTTGACATTCTCTGGCCCATGAGTCAAAGCAACCTGGGAGTTCGAATTATTTGTTTACATAAATCAATTCATGGAAGACATGAAAATGAGATCATAAAGCATGTTAACATTTTCAAAACCACATAGAAGTACTCATGAAGCAGTTTAAATAAGATCATGGATTATATTTGTCTGAACCAACCACCAACAATCAATTACATTAGTTCAGTACCCTCAACATTACTACCATCCTCCAGGCAAATTAAAATTGCTAGATCTCTATTAAAAGATTTTACTCCGCGTTATTATTATTATTTGAAGACACCTCAGCCTAATATAGATATATTGGGGCACAAGCCCACAACCCAGAAATGATACAGATATGTTGCTATGTAACAAGTTTCTTTTTCCTAGTCTTTTCAAGGCTGCTGAGAAATGAAATGAGGTGAAATCGTGAAAGACAATTACCTTTGCCTTGTAAGCAGAATTAACTGTCAGAGCCGCACCACATATATCATATGCAACAGCTTTGATATCAGTGATTGAAGCCATGTTTGGTAAAACCTAAAAGGAAAATATCAGCACAGGCACAATTTGGATGAATGTGCCGAATAAACATCCAAATGAAACTAATTTTTGGTGTTAAGCTCCTTCTATCCATTTATTTCTTTCATGAACAAGAGGTCAAGAATGTTTAACAATGATGAAGAACTTAGTAATTGACTCACCAAAAAGTCACTAAGCCTTTCAAACTTGTAATGTTCCTTCTTGGCTTCAATACTGTATTTTTTTGAAGTTACCTAATAAGATTGAGGATTCATCAATCAGAATTCACAAGGAGAAAATAAAACAAGTACCTATTATAAAAGTTTCAGGATGGACATTTCAGAATGCGACGAGACGACACAGTAGAAGAAGTGAAACTGTATGAGATTAATTTAATATCTAAATGATAGGGTATGAGAAAATCGACTCTGGTAGTTTATAGTGTAATTGGAAAATGTGGCGGATGGATGTACAAGAAGATGTATGTGAAGCATATGGGACATGATGAGGAATGGTGATGGATTGAATAAGGTGCATGGCACTGCTAAACATAGTTCTTGAATTTAAACTCTTGAATAAATGTACTTGAGTAGCCAAAGTTGATTCTGCCATGCAAAAACTACAATGAATATTGTCTCATAAGGCCAATGACCAAAAGTCCAACGCGAGGAGATTCCGACACCAGTATAATTCAAATATACATGCTTTAATAATATGACAGCATCAGTTCCATACACCAGAACTCGAGACTATAACACGAGCTAATTACATAACTCGTGCAAGTAAGAAATAAGAAAGACAGCACCATCACTAAATGGAATAACATCATTTTACCTGATCAAGCTTATAATAACCTTCTCTATCAGTTACTGATCTTTCATGGCCATCAACTAAAATTTTTGCATGATCCACTCCAACGCCGTTACCATCAACAACACGGCCACCAACAGAAAACCCAGTAACCTAAATCACATAACATGACAAGTTAAGAATTTTATAAAAAATCTTTAGTGACTAAATAATAAAGATATAGAATTCAAAGTACTCATACAAGAAAGAGATTTTTTTTGAATCAAGACTTATCGTCCTCTATTCATCCTTAGCAATGTGATTTCATAAGCTTATTTAGATATTCATGGCAAGCAAAGGGAAGCTAAACCAGATAATAATGTGGGTCATACAAAGATTATGATATGCAGCAGATGTGATCATCAAAGACAAGGATTACAGGACATGAAATGGATAACTGAAAGCAAGAAATACCAAATGACACCAATCATGTCAGGTGATACAATGACGTTCTGTACATAAAGCATCTCTTGTGAGGATAATGAACAAACAACTTTATAATAACTCAGATGCTTTCTTCGAGGTGCCAATAGAAGTAATGCCAAAGCTAATAGACAGCAGAAGTTAGCTACACATTTGAAATACCACAAACAACTTTAGGTGACTTCTAGATCACATATCAGAAAACAAATCACCAATACTAATGTAGGATCATATCGGAATCCCAAATAGAAGCATGCATTAGTATTTTTTATAATCTCCAAGCAAATTATAGCTTCAGCTAAAATATTGTAGCCAAACAACAAAGCACTGAATCCCTACCTGAAATCTTTGAGGAATGATAGTGTGATCATGCTGGACAGACACCAGCAATGAAGGAGGTGATACATCAAATACTGTATTCTCACCCTTGTAAAAAGGTATGAGCTTGTAGGTTCCTGAAACGATTCACCACATCATTGGCTTAGTAGTGCACAACAACAAAATCTATTCAAAAACGAAACTGTGAGATTCTATGCGTAAAAGCTAAGAGTGAACTTCTCTAAAAACAACTCTCCATAGTAAGAAAATGCAAGAGAAATAAACCCAACACGTAGGTACGAGCAAACAAGCCTATGGTTGTATCATGTAGAAATAAAGCTATTAGGATTAAAGAGAAAAAAGTGGGCTACTTTCCTTGTAGTAAACTTATTATAGTATTAAGCAAAAGGTCTGAACAACAGAAAAAGACTGAGGACTTGTCCATAATTTACTTTCCTGATAAGCAGATATAGGTTTTGATCCAGAAAGTGTGGGACCAATCAGTTCCTATCTAAAGTCACCAATCCCAATGTGTGAGTTCTAGTGAATGCCTGACCTAATACCAAAACTGAAAATAATCCATAATTCTAATAGCATGAGACAGGCTGAGATACAGAAATTTATAGCCTCTTTGTAACATCAGCAATTACATAAACAGAAGCATAACACAGAGAACAGTTTGACAGTAAAATACTCTATTTCATAAGCAAATATAGGCACGGCTTCATGGAAAACTAGCACTTGAATCAAACAATAGCGAATATAAAAACAATAGCGAATATACCACATGGTATTGATGTAAATTTGAACATCCCATCAGCATCAGATACAGCATGACAGAGAGCTTTCCCCAGCCCAGGAGCATTACCAGAGTCATGTGGGCAAATTACCTCGGAAACATCATCCGAGTACAGATAAAAATGAACTCCCAATATGGGATTTCCCTATCAAAATAGCATCAGAGCATTAAATTTTCGTAATAATGACTTTTATAGGATTCAGACACTTATAAATGCAGATAAATCACTGCGAACAGAAATTCAAAAGAATATATACAAGTTAGAAAAGCAAAATAACTTTCCTCAAAAAGGAAATTAACATTATGGTATCTTAAGTCCAGTAAGGTTGAATAACTATTTACCCAAACCATGGTATTCAACTCTGTGGCTGCTACATTGAAGCTTTTTAAAATTAAAATTGGCATGTAGCCAAAAATTACCTGTGCAACTACATTTCCACGAATATCATAACCAGAAGCATAGAAAATACCATCTACCACACCATTATCAAACCCTAATTCAACCTGCATAATCAAACATAACTCAAATCAGATCAGCACACTGGAAGAAAGAAACAATTCATCAATCATACGAGTTGAAAAAGGGTAGGAACGTTAATGAAAAAAAAACAATAACCTCTTGAGAACCCTTGATCTCAATACTTAAATCATGACGTGAAGCAACTATTTTATATTTTCCTGCATCCAAGTAGACACGGTATGGCATTAACAGATCAGCAAAGATCACATTATTGGTGAAGAATCATGGGAAAAAAAAGTTCACTTCCCCCCTCACGCGGCCATAACATAATCATCTGATAGCAAATCCATTTCACAATAACGAAGATTTCACAATATAGATTCTGCACACCATATAGGAAAACCATAATTTTCTTCAAGTACTTTGGACTTAAAAGCTATTTGTTTAGAGTAAACTTGGCATTATTTTCTACTTCTATCCCTATTCATACGATAATGTAGCGGATAAAAAATTCAAGAAAACGGGAATATCCACAGCATGGTGAAAGAGAAGAAATGTTTTGGGAAGACGCAAGGCAGAAAGGGGAAGTGTTCAACATATTTCAACTCATGGTAAGGATTCAGCTAACAAACCAACTATACAGCGCGCACTCTGCTTAACTGACTCATCTTTAATTTGAAAGAGCTTACATGCCAAAGTGCACTGCAAGAAAATAGGAATAGTTTATACCTGGAATAATGTTGTTGAATGAGTAACTTCCTGTTGATGTTGTTTGAACTGAAGAGACAACATTTCCACTGGGAGATACTAGCTCAACATTCACATTTGATGGACCCCCATTTTTATGCGAACAGGTATCCCCTGAAACTGCTCCCACAACTTTTCCAGATAAGGTGAAGCTGCAGTAGCAGTAAGATAATAAAACAGAAGTTCAGCAATGGACATGTTTAAGATACAAGTTTAGGGTTGTCTATAAACAATAATCAACTGACATACCCAGTAAATCGAAAATTAATATCTTGATTGGCATTACAACCGGTGTGATCAACAACAGCAGGAACCTAGAAAAGAAAGCTGCAGTTAGAATGTATAAACAAAATGCCTGATATCTTAAATTAGAAATAGGAAATTTTTAGATAGAAACTTAATACTAAGAAGTAACCAAGAAACTCAACTTGATCTGGGGCATATGTCCATCCCTCGGGGCCCTTGATTTTGATCACATAAGAACCCTGAAACCAGATAAAACCAAATTAACAATATTAAATACATGATAATTAGAAGAGGTAGCACAACAATGCCTTTTTAAGGCAGAGAGAGGGAGATGTAACATCAATAAAATCAGACTTTGAAATGACACCGGAAGGACCCAAATGCAGCCCAACTAGAGAAGATATATGCTTAAAATAGAAACCACTATAGTGCCTTCATACGGTTGATCTGGCTACTATATCTCCGAACCAATATCTTGGACATAATTCTTCTAAGTAAGGTTTTAACGTTAAAAGCGAAAGAGTTATAATAGAAATATAGAACGGTGTAAAATGACAAAACGGGACTTCTTTATTTTTACGCTGAATCAGCGGCCTCATAAGTTGCATGTGTTCAGTTGGAAAGGAATGGAGGAGTGAAACGCTGCACGTGTCTATTCGATTTGACAAGACGATGGTGGATGAGCCAATCACCCGTCAAATACCATTTGGAATCCTCAAAGTACGGAGAGTCAGAGACATATAGGGATAGATGTGTAAACAACATGTATTTTTTTTCTTCCACACGGTTTCTATCGTGTGTGATACTCAAAACAGGAGAAGTGATTCATCTTCGATTCCAAAAGCCAGAAGTTGGACACACAAGATTTAGGGTTACTAATAGAATCAAAAGCAATGAGGTATCCATCCATCCACAAAATCATCATTTTAACTATCATTCTATAGACTAAAATTTAGAGGAATCCAAAGCAACGACACAAGTTAAAGCATTATGCCAAGGAGAAATGAAAAACAAAACAGTGTAATAGGCAACCTTATCATAGACAGGAATGAAGTAGTAACCGTTGGGAGCACATTGCGTCCGGTCCTTGACCAATCCATCCAATGTACGCAACTCAACCTGCATTTCAGAGGCACATAACAATATCCGAAGTAAAAATCATTTTGCTATATTTAGAAAAAAATGCAACTGCAGATAGCTGAGCTCCAAATAAATTATCTAAGATGATAATCAACGCTATAATCATACCGTGACATGAGAGTAATCCAATTTGCCATCAGTTGGCTTCCTCGACTTAATCAACTCCGAACTCGCCTGCCAAACAATAGATGAGAATTCCATTTCCAAATTAGCATCTATCACTAATTCAGTTCGACAACAGTGTAACGACCAAATTATCAATGAATTCAGACAGAAATCAGTAGAAAAACGAAAAGCAAAAGATCGACGATCGAAAACCTCAACGAATCCGCCGCATCCTTGGATAGAATCAGCAGCGGTGAATCGATAGCAATGAAGAAGTAGAGTGGCGAAGAGCAGGAAATGATTGGCGGAAGGCATCTCAATTGTTGATCGCTTCGCTGAGATCTCGAATCAAAGACTCTCAGATCTCAGTGCGCATGATTTTCGACGGGTTCTGGGCAGTGAAAATGTCAGGGTTTATGGTTTTTCTAATGTTTATGTCTGTGTATGTTATTTTAAGGGCAGATAATACAACGAAAATACAGTTGAATGCATACACAGAATTTTTTTACCGAGAAAGATTAGCATCTTTGAATAAATGAATAATTAAAGTCGCTATATGATAGATATTTGTATTTTTAAGTAGAATTGTATCTAGAGAAATCATATACTTGTAACCTTTTTTTTAAAGGAAATTAGCTTTCATTAATTAAAGGAAATTAGAAATAATAATAAGTTAAGGAAAATAGAAATAATAATAAGCAAGCTTAAGAGCATCCACATCTATTGAGTTCATTAGAGGCTTAACGGGTGGTGTGGCCCCTGGATGAGCCTCTGCCCATATTGGTCGGGCTCATATCAATTAGTTTCCAGTTTTTAGTGAATTCGAAATTCAATTTTTTAAATGAAATTAAATTACATTAAACATAAATACTACAAATTACACTAAGCATAAGATAATAAACGACTTCAAGGTTGTGCGATGAAATTGACATCATCACCGATAATCCTCCACGCACCCACATGATTGAATAGTGTTTTGTAGGCGTCTTCGTATTCCGTTTTTGCATGCGTTATGATCTATGACGCGGTTGTCGTCGCTGGAAAAACTTAGATGGATAGTTGGCGCAATATTTCGAATTGACCGGGCGCATGAATTCTCGATGCGGTTCCAGTGACCCCGCAACATCCTTGCATTACTCCAGAAGTTGGTAAGTACATTCTTTCCCTGAACGTCCTCAACTCTCAAACAGATTTTTCTGTAAGCATGATGTTCATCACCTTGAATATCAGGGTTCAGGGTTCAGAGGTGGTTGGATCCGGAACCCTGTCAAATTATCTATATCTATTGAGGGATGCGCAGTTGATGGGAACTACTCCCCGCAATCCCCTATCGTCTCGTCGCCTGAATCACCAAACACACCTTCACCAACTCCGCCTTGTTACGACTCCGCCCTCGGTGCTCCTCTCCAATCGCTCTGCCTCCGACACTCCGCCTTCTCCCAACATGTAAATCTTTTTTTCTTCTGTTCTTTTCTCATCTTGTTCCCTCATGCATCTTCACCCTAGTAGAGAAATAATCCAAATACAAATTATTTTTTGTTAGCAAGGTTTTCGATTAGGAATCTTAGTTTAGACTGCGCATTAAAACTCACCTCATGTGGATACGTAGAAGTCTCACTTCTGGATACTCATATTCGCTGCTCTGGAGATGAATGGGAATTGCTCGAGTTCGTAGTGGATAATGGGGAACCGGAGGCACAACTTCAACTTGTGGTCGTTCATCAGGCATCACCACAACTTCGTCTTCCGATTGTACATCAAGCATCGCTATCTCATGCACAACTTCGTCTTGCGTTGGTGAATTCAAAGGACCTTGTCCATTGAAAATGGGTGAATTCACAGGGGTTTCTACATTGGGTGGATTCTGAGGGTTTTCTCCATTGTGCAATGGTATATGAGGATCCTCTTCCTCTTCATCTTCACCGTATACTCTATCCGCCACTTGTTCCGCCACCTATTCCTCTTTATCTTCACCATCTTCTCCAGCTTCGTCTTGCGGTGGTGGAGGAGGATCCTCTTCCTCTTCATCTTCACCACGATATACTTTCCTAATGGCACGCGTCCATGAAGCCACCCTTCGTGCGCTTGATATATCATCATGTCTTGGTCTTGGTCGCATTATATCACTTGTATTTCGTAGCTGGTCAAGGAGTACCCTACAAATTAAAAATAGATCCAAATCAAAAGTTATACATATTGAAACAGCAAAAACAGAATATATATATATATATATATATATATATTCTCGAGCCAAAACACTTACTCATTGGAGATAACAATATCTCCTTCATCATACATATAAACATTCATTTGAAGGGGCCTTCCCTCATCAAACTGTGGCCAATTCCATGTGATCAAGTACTTATCCTTCTGGAGCCACAACTCAACTTCCTTCTCATTCCTATCATACCAATTAGACTTTTTTTTACTTGTTCTGTTTGTCCGGTAAGTTCAGAAAATGGATCAAGTATCTTCAAATCTTGGTCCTCTATACCTAACTTATTGAAGCACACAGCCGGAGAATGGAACTCCATTTCGTTGAAACAATGGAGAACGGTGTAGGAGAATGTCGTCCACAGTTGAGCCACCAAATGCTCCGGCAAATAATCAGTAAGTGATTTGTATGGGAACCAATTGATCTACAAAGAATCGTCTCTAATGAATAACACGCATTATTTATCAAATAACTTGAGTTAAATACAGAATCCTCAGAGACACACACAAAAATATGATGTTGTTCCCCCTTTTGCACTATTATAATAGAGAATACAAGGATTTGATGGTTGATCATGCAATACAAGGTAAAAATCCTAACTAAGATTAATCACAATAAACGAAGTCATGGTCTTTGTTTCTGAACTAAACTATGACTTACAGGGCATCTCTTAACTAACATCCTTTGATAAAAGTTAAAAAAACTTACTTGTGTAATTTCTAGTGATGCTTTTACAAAATCTTTTCGCACTACATCGGCGTTGTTGTTGCTGTAGAAAGTAAATTCCCATGTGTAGTAGGGCCCTAAGGGGAAATATCTGCGGTTTTGTATGTGGCTCCAGTCACCTATTATCGGGAAGATGACTTCTAACATCGTCGGCATGTATTCAAAAATAAATACCTATAAAAGAAATTAGGATTAATATGGATAAACCTATCTACATTTAATTGAGAACCAAAAGTTAAAAGAAGAAGAAGAAGAAGAAGAAGAAGAAGAAGAAGAAGAAGAAGAAGGAGGAGAAGAAGAAGAAGAAGAAGAAAAATAGTACCTCAAAGAAAATTGAATGAATTGCTAAGGACTTTGTTTCATTGTGTTCTTTTCTCAACCGAAAACTGGTTAAGGAGTGGGCTAAGAACGCAGCCCCCCATGCATATTCCTTTATCCTATCTACATCTTCTAGCAAACTCAAATACATTGAAGGTAGTGTACCAAGTTGTTTTGAACAACAAAGTACATTCCATATGATAAATAACACATATGCCCGGACATATTTTTCTAAATCTAGCTCATCGTCCGGGACTTTGTGATACTTTTCTAACAAATACTTAGTTTTTAGTAAAGACCCATTAACCAAAGAATCACTATCACTACCTAACAATCTACGACACCATTCTTTAGTTTGATCCTTATCTAGATCTTGCCCTGTTATAGGCAACCCATCGATGGGAAAACCAGTAATACGGGCCGCATCATCTAAGGTCGGCGTGATTACACGACCATTTATGTTGAAGGCTGCCTTATTTTTATCATAAAAATCACATAAAGACTCTAATAAAACATTATTACATTGGAAGTTAAAATCAAACTTATGAGCTAAATCAAATCCAGAATCTTTAAGTCTAGATATTACTCGACCATCAACATATTTCCATCTTGCAGTAGTGGCTGTCCTCTGTACATTCACCATTTTATGCAACAAGATTACCATTCAATCGACAATTAGCAAAAATTTTCTGCCTTTAATCATATAACGATGGAATGAGTAAAGCAAACAATTGACTGGAATTTCCTAATCTTCATTGATCTTACTATATGCTGGATGAAAAAGGGTCTGTTGAAGAATTTTATATGCAGAACCAAGCAGGGTGTGTTCAAGAATTTGTATACCCAGGCTATGCAGTCACCATCCGTAGAAGAGACATTGTGAGCTTAAGTCCTGGAGCTTTCCAAGAGTTCAAACTAAACATTTTATCACAGCGGGTCAAACTAAACATCATAAATGTTGTATATTTTCATGAACATTATTGAAATTAATCCCATATTATGTTCATAAACCAAATGCATGGCAAAACAGTGACTTTACAACCAAATGACCATATGAGCTTCATCAAACTCATATGGTAAATAAAGAATTTTATTAAACCAAATGCATGGCAAAACAGTGACTTTACAACCCACAAAACCAGCTATACCCAAATAGCTAAAACCTCCAAAAACCAGAAAGAGAGGAGTAAATTCAAAAAAAAGAAAAACGATAACAGAAAGACAACATTAATCAGCCGAAACTAACCTCAATTAGCAATCGCCGGAAAAATGCTTCAGCTACCTATTACAATTGGAGCTTTAACGGGAAAGAGACCGGAGGAATTGCGGCTGAGGGCGAAGAAGAAATAGATAGAGAGATATGGAAGTGGTGCTTTCAAAAATTGGGGACTTGTTTTTAATTTTGTTTTCTTTTTATTTATTTATTCAATTAATTATTTTATTTCAATTTTTTTTTAAAATTTTTTATGCCACCATCTTATCGAGTTAAACCCTCATTCTCGACTCGCCATTTTCCCTCACTCTCAATCGAAACCCTAATTCTCGAGCCCTTGTCGGTTTTCCCGTTATCAGGTAATGTTTTGTCCTTCTTTTCTCTTTTGGTAAGTAGTTTTAGTTTCTCCTGATTCCAGCTTTGTTCCGTCCTCTAAATGCTGCAATCAGTCAGTTGCTGCCATACTTGTGCTGAAAATTCACACTCAAAGAACCTCTGGAAAAATCATAGCTTAACTGTATGTGATGAATGACCGGGTCTTGTTTTTATTTTTTCTTGCTCGGAAATATGCTTTTGCGATGTTTGATGCAAAGGATGGCTCAATTAATTAGTTATCCTGAGCCTGAGGTTAGTCGTCTTCAAAGTTTTTTCACGAATGAATGGTTTCAACTCGGTAAATATCTTGAAAGCTTAGTTTCACCCTTGGGATGATGATGCCCTTGATACTAATGAAGTCGTATCTCCTTTTGTGATTGGTAATTCCAATGCTTCTAGTGTGTCTTTTGTCTTGGTGCGGTGACGAAGATATCAATATAATCTATTGTAATAGGTTGGGATCAGATAGCTGCAGCAAAACGACGTTCTCTAATATTAATAATCTAGCTGATTATCTGCTTCTATTTTTCTTGTTATTATTATTAGTACTAGTAATCTAGGTATGAAGCTGATTATCAAGTTTTGTTCTCTAACATAAGCATGTGAGATATTGTTGGCTTGTAAATATTTGCTGCTTATGTAAAAGTTGAAGTATGTAACAAGGGTGATTTACATGAGGACTCCCATTTGTTTGATGATAACATACATTTTCTAAGTTGTTCAAAATTTTCCACATTATCAGAATGAAAATTAATATGTCTAAGTTATTCAACTATGAAATGATTTTGGCTTCTTTAAGTTGTTCATATTATTTAATTCATCAATTCTTGTCCTATACATTTGTTTGATCTTGCAGGTAAGCAAAATCACCTTTGCATGGTGATACACACACGCATATACTCTTACAATCAAGCACAACTCTTACAAAATTTTACATTGATAAATCACAGCCTCAACACTAGATTTGCGCCCCTTGAATCTTCTCTGATTTCGCTCCTTCCAAACTTGGTATAACACTATGGAGAGCACAACCTGTATAACTTTTACTTCCTGCTCTTGGAGCCACATTGAGTTATCAAGAACCTCCTCTCTACTTCCCATCTACATTTGCTTCGATTTAGTCCACAGCATGCAGTCACTGCTGTCCATATATTTCCTTTAATTAAAGATATACATTTTATACAAAAAAAAAACATATTTTTCCTTTAATTAAATTCAAAAATGGCATCCGTGTAACGTTTCCTTACAACTTTTCTTTTTATTGTAACAGAAAATGTGATCTGGCTGGCGAAATATGAAATATAACGTGTGATTCAAACCACAAGTTGTTAATATTTGCTACTAATCCGGGAATTTCCCCTGTTATTATTATTATCAATATAAAAATAAAAATATTAAAAATGAAATATTGATTATGTATTCCAAGACCCAAGGAGAGCGAGACATTCCCTCACCTCCATCCGATCCTACAATCCTAAAATAAACAAAACCACCAAAAATGTAGAAAAGCAAAAGAAAAGAAAAAGGAAATAAAACCAAAACCCAAAATCATCAGAATCTACCAAGAAATGGTCACCTCAAATTCATAACAGCAAATTCAAAACAGAAGTTGTGAATTTCAACAAGAAAAAGAAAAGAAACAGCAAAACAAAAGAAGTAGAAAAACAAGGCGTACAGGAAAATCACAAATCCTTTCCTGTATGCCAAATTTTCTCGCTCATGTTTCCAATGCAGCAATGGTTACAAATAAAACCGCCTTTCTTCTCTCTCTAGCAACCTTTCTCCTCCTCTCCCACCCCATCCACGCCCAAATCAAGCCATTGATTCTCAACTGCGGCTCCCCAACCTCCGCCAAAGATGCCGACGGCCGTTCCTGGGATTCCGACGACAAATTCCTCGCCCCCGGCGCCAAATTCGTCGTCGCCAAAGCCGACGTTCAGGATCCGTCGCTGCCGTCCGATGTTCCGTACATGACCGCCAGAATCTTCCAATCCGAAGCGAAGTACCAATTCCCCCTCCAGAATTCCACCGCCCGCACGCTGCTCCGCCTCCATTTCTACCCCTCATCCTACCCCAATTTCAACATCGCCAGCTCCTACTTCGCCGTCTCCGCCGGCGGCGTGACGCTGCTGAACAACTTCAGCGCCTCCATATCCGCGGAGGCGCTCTCGCAGGCGTATTTCATCAAGGAATTCTACATGGCGCCGTCGCAATCGCCGACGCTCGACGTCACGTTCAAGCCGTCCGACGACAAGCAGTCGTTCGCATTCGTGAACGGGATCGAGGTCCTCTCTGCCCCTCCGGTCTTCGATTCGGATCCCGCGATGGCCGGCACCGTCTCCGCCACCGACACCACGTCGGCGACGACGGTGCCGATCGGCGCCAGCAGCATGGAGACGATGTTCAGGTTGAACGTCGGCGGGAAATACATCTCATCGGTGAACGATTCCGATGGACTGATGCGGAGCTGGTACGACGACAGTGTCTACATTTACGGCGCCGGGTTCGGAGTCACGAGCAGCGCCAACACAACAGTGAGCTACAAAAACACGCCTTCTTACGTCGCACCACTGGAGGTCTACTCCACATACAGGTCCATGGGTCCCAACAAGGATCTGAACCTAAATTCAAACTTGACATGGGTTTTCCAAGTCGATCCTAATTTCATGTACATGCTGCGATTCCACTGGTGCGATTCCGAGATGACCAAGCCGAATCAGCGTGTTTTCAATGTGTTCGTCAACAACAAGACTGCCGCTCCCGAGGTCGACGTCGCTGCCATGACCGGAGCCATCTCGTCCCCCACGAAGATGGACATCGTAGCTCGAGACGCCGGCTCCGGCCAGCTGTGGGTGGCGTTGCAGCCGGCCGTGCAATCTAAACCGGAGTTCATCGACGTGCTCCTCAACGGGCTCGAAATATTCAAGCTTAGCGACGCCGCCAAGGCGAACCTCGCCGGCCCCAACCCCACCATCTCCGACATGATGAGGAAGTACCAAGAAGAGCACATGGGGCCCGCTGCCTTCGCCTCGAAGAAGTCCGCCGTTGCCACGGTGATCATCACCGGGGCAGCAGGCGGGGCCTGCGCAGTCGGGCTGGCTTTCGTCGTCTGCCTCGTCCTCTATCAAAAGAAACGAAGAGACCCGAGAGGCGAAGGCACCACCACCTGGCTCCCGATATCCTGGAACTCGAGCTCCACCACTATCAAATCCTCCGTCTCTGGCCGGAGCCAGGGCGGCGCCGGCATTTCCTCCGACGCGGCTTGCAACTGCCGCTACTTCAGCTTGACGGAGATCCGGAACGCCACCAAGAACTTCGATGAGTCCAACGTGATAGGCGTGGGAGGCTTCGGCAAGGTGTACAAAGGCGTCATCGACGGCCACATAAAGGTGGCCGTCAAGCGATCCAACCCCTCTTCCGACCAGGGCATAAACGAGTTCCAGACCGAAATCGAGATGCTGTCGAGGCTCCGACACCGGCATCTCGTCTCGTTGATCGGGTTCTGCGAGGACAACGGGGAGATGATTCTTGTTTACGACTACATGGGGCAGGGAACCCTAAGGGAGCATCTCTACAAGGGCAATAAAATCATCTTATCATGGAAGCAACGTCTCGAGATATGCATCGGAGCAGCTCGAGGGCTGCACTACCTCCACACCGGAGCCAAGTACACCATCATCCACAGAGACGTCAAGACCACAAACATCCTCCTAGACGACAAATGGGTGGCGAAGATGTCCGATTTCGGGCTGTCCAAAACCGGGCCGGACATGAACAAAGGCCACGTCAGCACGGTGGTGAAAGGCAGCTTCGGGTACCTAGACCCCGAGTATTTCCGGCGACAGCAGCTGACGGAGAAGTCCGATGTTTACTCCTTCGGGGTGGTGCTGTTCGAGGTGTTATGCGCTCGACCAGCGCTGAACCCTAGCTTGCCGAAGGAGCAAGTGAGCTTGGCCGACTACGCGCTGCGGTGTGCGAGAAACGGGAGCTTGGAAGAAATGATGGACCCACAGCTGAAGGGGAAAGTGAGCGGAGAGAGCTTGAAGAAATTCATGGAAACAGCGGAGAAATGCTTGGCCGATCATGGCGTGGACAGGCCCTCCATGGGAGATGTGCTGTGGAATTTGGAGTTTGCGCTGCAGCTGCATGAGAATCCAGACAACAAGAAGGAAAGTAGTGGTTCGAGCATGACGGGCAGCGTCGACTTTGAAGATCTTCAAGGGAAAGTCGATCAGAATAGCATAATGGCGATGCACAGAAGCATTCTCAATCTTGAAGATGATGATGAAGACGATGAAGAAGCCAGGAAAGAGAGCGATAATTCGGATGAGATTTTCTCGCAGATTGTCAACCCTAAGGGCCGCTAATTCATTTTCTTGATTAATTTATTTCTTTCTTTTACATCTCATCTGAATTTATATATATTATAAATCTATAATATTAGCTTCTCATCAACTTTAATTAAGGTTTTCATGTATGCATTGGATTGCAATACTTTCAAGTTGATGTGGTCGAATATTCTTGAGACTTGAGAGGAAGTTGTAATATGTTTCTGGTTTCCTCAGTTCTGAAATAGTTTTTTCTTGACTAATTCTTTCGTCTTTGTACAATTGACCCTTCAGCTTTTATAATTTATTCATTCTCCCACATCTCTTTGATCATATTTTCGGTATACAAATCCATAATCTGTTTGTAAAATTCTACACTATAATTGTTAGAATTTGCTTGTGCAGTTTTTATCATAAGTTGGTGATTTGTATCCGTATTGCAATTCATGTTTCTAACATTTGTCATTGTATAATTAAGTGGTACATTTTAAATAGTTAATTAATGGCTTGAAAATCGATTTCAAATGTGACTACTAGGAGTCTAAGAAGGGAATGGTTGGGGATCGTATCAACTATCCCACAATTTTTTATGTCTCACTCAATAGAAACCATTGCTTCGAAGTTAGCTGAAATATTCTTTTCATATAATCGACTCGAGACAACATATATAAGAAATGTTTTTAGGACTAATTTGACTCCAACTTCATGCACTTTTAGTCTTTAGTATTTTTGGTTGAAGCAAAGGACTCTTATTTCCTAGTATATGTCTAACCTTTTTGTTTAAAGGTAGTATCTGATCTTCTTGGCAAACGATTGTGAGACTTGGTTGTTTTATTATTTAGAAATCAGAAAATGAGGATTTTTTTCGTGATATGCTATTTGGTATTTCTAGAATCAACGAGTTTTGCTTTATTACATTTTAAAAGTGATTAATGGTAATCAAATCGGGAAAAAAAAAAAAAAAACTTGGGTAATTTTTTTCAATCTAACACGTAACGTTACGATGAATTTTCCTAAAAATGGAAATTACAATTTTTATTTTTATTTTTAATGGTAGTTATCAACGCGAAGGTTTTAGAGCATTATTAAATGGCTCCCTCTGAAAAAGAAAATTCTAAAATCAGACAAAAAAAAAGAGGGGGAGATCTCTCAAACACGCCACAGTCTCTCTTCCACTCGCAGTCGCCGCCGTTAATTGGATAAGCCTCCACTTCTTCTCCGCCACCACCGCCGTCGCCGCCTATCTTCTGCGAAATGGCGCATTCGTGCGTCTCCTCCTCTTCTATCAGATTCAACTCATCCTCACTTTCTCTCTCTTCACAAAACCCATTTTCTTCCTCCGCCAAAATCATATCTCTTCCCTTCCAACCCCTCCGTTCCAGGTACCGTTCATTATCGAACTAATTCCCGATTTCAATTTTCCGACCTCCTAATTTTTTCAATTTTTCAGGAAGCTGAAGAATTCAAACCTCCGGAGCTCGTCGGCGAAGGCTGTTTACACTCCGGAGTTTTATGCCCCGGAGAGGACCTCACGCCAAGGAATTTGGTCGATTAGGTAAGGATTTTACATACTTTTTTCGCGAAATTGTTGTTTTATTTATTGTTTATTTGTGGACGAGCTGCACCATTTGATATCAAATCTATGCTAGCATGAGCTATTAATATAGTCTATTTAATTGTCAGAGTGAGTATTTCACTAATTGGTGGTAACTGTGTTCCTATTGTGTTTGTTTTAGGGATGATTTACATCTTCCATCATCGCCATACTTCCCAGCTTATGCTCAAGGGGGGCAGGGCCCGCCTCCGATGGTTCAAGAGCGTTTTATGAGTGTTATCAGCCAACTTTTCCAATATGTGAGGCGTTATTTGCATTTGTTATAATTTATTCAGATTATGGGTTACTAGTCAATCTGCTTTAGTTGTAACTCCCTATTGATCTTTCAGCGGATAATACGATGTGGTGGAGCTGTTGATGACGACATGGCGAATATCATTGTTGCACAATTGCTGTATCTTGATGCTGTTGATCCTACTAAGGTGTGTTTTCCTTTCATCAGACTTGTAACTGCAGCGACACACGATTTGAGATTGCTAGTATTATTTCAAAACTTTATTCGTATTACTAGTGTAGTATTTGGCCTCGGGTGTTATATTTGGAAAATAGGACTAGGAACTTGATGGCTTTATGATAATGATTGCTTGAACGCACTCAATTGGATACATAGCAATGTGTTGTTTCATTGGTATCTTTGTTTTTTTTTTTTTTGGCCTCTTCTTAGTGGTAGTAAATATATTTTAGTTCTATTCACTTTCGACTTTCTACCTTCTAATTTAAATGATACTGAACAGGATATTGTTATGTACGTGAACTCTCCGGGTGGATCGGTTACAGCTGGTATTATGTCTTGATTAATATTTGTGTTATCTGGTAGCACAGTTTTACAAATATCTCATCTGCTTCCTCTTAAACTTCTAGGAATGGCTATATTTGATACTATGAGGCACATAAGGCCTGATGTTTCAACCGTATGCGTTGGGCTTGCAGCTAGGTGAGGACACACCTACTATAGCTTTTGGAAAATTGCTTTATATCATGTTTATGTTTGAAGAAGAAGTTGGATTGCTTTTTCGTTTTCCTTTGGAAAAGCAAAAGTAACAGTGCATTTTTGGAATAATCAATGATTGAACAAGCCTTAACAAGCAGAGAGTTACTATCATATTACTTGGTAATTAGATATTTTGAGCTAATGATGACTGAGGTTTTCCCAGATTTTGCATGTTGGTGTTGATTTTTTTTTTTGGTTGGGTTTCCAATGTGAGGGACTGAGGGAGGGAGGGCAGCTATGATTCCATGCACTGCCAATTTTTAGAACATAAATAGCTGTTGTTAGGATATCATTTCACACACATCTGGCCTTTGGTATCAAATGGGTCATACATTTTAGCCCTTAACTTTGCTTGTGCATTTATTATTGTTTAGATGTCTTTTTTAATGAAGTCATTTATATTAATTCTTATTCTTGTGCAGTATGGGAGCTTTTCTACTAAGTGCTGGTACTAAAGGTAATTGATTTGATTCTTTTCCTAATTTTAAGGCTTCTACCATGGTTTCCTCATTTTTTCTAATGGTATTTTACATTCTGTTAATATTGATGATAACTGAAGGTAAAAGATATAGCCTTCCCAACTCGAGGATAATGATCCATCAGCCTCTTGGTGGAGCTCAGGGTGGCCAAACTGATATTGATATTCAGGTGATTTCATCTTTTGTAAATGGCATGTGGTCTTTGTTCTTTTGTAGAAAAGAACTTCATGATGAGATAGTCATAGCCTTTTATTGCTGTTTTTCTAATTTGTGGGTTATTGTTAGGCCATATATAACATTGCGCTGGTTTTGTTACAAGCAGTATAATGGAGATTATGTTTGATTGATTGCTGAATGGCTGGCATACACACTTCAATGCTTCCAATCTTAAATCATGCCAAAGTAATACTCCCTCCGTCCCGTTCAACATGTCTCATTTTCTTTTAACGAAATAATTAAGAAACCACTTTATTCAATTTATATCACTTCATAACCACTTTATATCAATTTATGTCACTTCAAAAGCACTTTATCAATTAAAAAATACTTTATATCACTATATTCACTAAACTAAACACACAATTTACATCTGATCCTTCTTTTCTTAATTTCCGTGCCGAAAAGAAGTGAGATATGTTGAACGGGATGGAGGGAGTATTAGGTAATGGTTTCTTATCCAACTCCTCAGTTGAATCCTTGATTGCCTTGATCAACGTTCACAATATTCATGCTTTGAGCTAGATGATGTTGGCTTCATTTATATTTTATTTTTCCTAAAGCTTGGTGGTTAGGAACTTAGGATTGAAATGTGCAAGGAGTGAAAAAAATGTTTGTAGTACACGTTTATATAAGTGAAACCACACTCCGGATTCTTTGGTTTTATTTTTATTCGACTGAGAAACTATTTCTTTGTTGAGATCTCTGAAAACGAGATTGTTGTGATATTTTTGCTGTAGATGTTCTGTGCTTGAGCTTTTCTGATACGTTTGATCTCCTGCATTCTGTGCCACCCAGATGCTTCACCGGTTATTAGGTTATAACTTTTGATTTGGGAAGAATTCCTATACCACTCTACAGTATGTGAAGATAGAACTAAAACAGAAACCCTGGCTCTGTGATTAGGAATGCTGTGAGTTACACTTGTTGGCACTTGAATGTCAGATAATTTTGACGGTTGTCTGATATTGTCTGATATTTCGACTGAAACAAGTGTGATTTTGTTCTCTGTGGTATCTTGTTCTATTCTATAGTGGCAGACTTATTTTTTACTCAGTTACTCACTAACACCTCTTAATCTCTTCATTTTAGAAGAAAACCACTTCTTAGTCGTCACTGTTGTTTGTCACAGGCAAATGAAATGTTGCACCACAAGGCAAATCTAAATGGATACTTGGCGTACCACACTGGTCAAAGCCTAGAGAAGATCAACCAAGACACAGATCGCGATTTTTTCATGAGCGCTAAAGAAGCCAAAGAGTACGGGCTTATAGATGGCGTCATCTTGAATCCGCTTAAAGCCCTCCAGCCACTTGCTGCTGCAGCAGCTGCAGAATAACCATAAGGTTCATTATATACTCCCACCACTCTTTCATGACCAAGAATATGGGTTGATTTCATCCATACAGCAAGAAAATTTAGAATCAACAAGATACTATGAATTGTTCCCTTCTAGACGCATCCATGTACGATTATCATTTAGTTATATTTGATGAACTTGTCTAGTTGATTTCGTCTTAGTTTTCGTATTCCTTTTATGTTCTTCACTAGCACTTCAAAACTTGTTGAGGATGTAGGAGAGCTTGGATATGTACCGGGTCCGGGATCAATTTAGTATCCGAATGAGAATGTGTACTTTGCTGTAATCTGATTTAAGATAAACTTCAATAGGTCGTTCCTCTAGAAATCGAGAAAAACGGAACTAAAGGCTAGGCTTTACTTGGGTGTCCTTGCGCTCGTTTGGGTAAATTTTGTTCGTGTGTAATAGCCTGCAAAACTAGCTGTCGACCTAAGTGGCCTTATCCAATGATACAACATATAAAAACCCTTATATATCTCTCTAACAGTGAATGACCTGTTAATAGTGTCTCCAAATGTGATGAGAGAGAATAATTCAAACTCAGATTGATTCCCATTTCCACCAACCCTAACTCGCTTTTCTCATTCTCAAGAGAAAAAGAAATTATTAGTATTTTGGTAAACCATTCTAAAATTATTTTGAAAAGTCTATTGTATAATTGTATTTCAAATTACAATCATCATGGGGATAATGCATGCGACCCTGTCCTATCACTTCTTCGTCAACCAGGTCGTGCACTCCACTTTATAATTATTATTATATCATATGGATATATAAATATGCATGTATCTATTTCTATTTTCTAAACCCAAATATTATCTTGTCCTAACGAGATGGAGCTCAATAGCCTCACTCCATCACAAAGTATTCAAGAAAATGCCGCCACCACCACTAGAGTCCGCTCCGTTGCTGTCGTCGCCGTTGCTGTCATCAGACAACCATTTCAAATCATCACCACCACCCTCCTCAGCCTCCTCCTCCCACTCTCGTTCCTCCTCCTCGCCCGCCTCGCCACCGCCCACTACCTCCTCGCCGTCTCCGACAACGACGGCACATCACCCCCAGCCTCTTTCCTCACCTCATATTTTCTATACGCCAAGGATCCCACAATCCTCCACTTAATAGTCGCCGTCATTAGCGTTTCATCTCTCTCCAACGCATTAACCGGAAAAATAACGTTCCTCAGCCGGCCGGAGCCGCCGACGCGGCGGCGATTGTACGTTGCATGGCTGTTTCTCGTGGTTCTGCAAGTGTGCGTGGGAGTTGGGATCGAGGGCAGCATCGCCGCCGGCGTCGAGGGGTCGAGTTTTGGGCAGGAGGGAAGCTTCCTCTGCAGATTAGTCTTCTTCTTTGGGCTGCATGAGACCATGCTGTTCTGGTGGCGGACTGTGGTGAAGCCGGTGGTGGACGACACGATATTCGGAGGGTGGAGGGCGGAGGGGCGGCTGGAGAAGGTGGTGGTGGGGCTGAGCTACGGCGGGCTGTGGTGGTGGCGGCTGAGGGAGGAGGTGGAGGCGCTGGTGGTGGTGCCGGAGGTGAAGAGGGAGATGATGATGGGAATTGGGCTGGTGGACTTCGTCGGGTGGTGGCTGTATTACGTGACGGTGACGGTTGGGATGGTTAAGATGGTCAAGGGCCTAATTTTGACGGTTGTGATTCTGACACGTAGGATAGAGAGAGAAGCAGGGGAGAGCCGCCCCAACGATGAGAAGGTTTGAGTTGGACCAACTCAATTATTGCTGCTTCATTTTTTATTTATTTTATTTCTTCTTGATTGAAATTTTCTGCTGTCATCTTATTAAATTTCATAAATGTTAGAGTAGCACGAAATTTCGGAGGTTGATGGATGATGTAACACGATCAACCTCTCAATTTATGAAAGAGGATACAATTATTCTTTAAATTTCATATTTTGAACATTTTTCCCACTATCCGATGCAAGGTGAAGACTTAAACGCCTTCACCAATCAAAAATTATTTTTTCTTACAAAATCGTCATCATCAACAAGCTAAACTGCATGAAAAATACTACTAGTATCTTGAAATGTCGAGCTTTGAAATTTAGAAAATATAGTCTTCATGTAAATAATTTATTTGCATCCCGCAATGATGATGACTTTGGGTAAATTTCAACCTATCTTTGGGTGAAGCATATAATACTATTTTAAAAGGTATTATATGTTTCGTTTTCTTTACAAATATCTATGAGAAATTTAGAATGACGGAAATTCTTAAAAGAACTTTTTATGGTTGATTTTTCAAACACCATAAATTCATAGTTTTATTAGCTTTTGTTGACAACATGTAAACGACCACCGTGTTGACCAGTTCATACGACATACTAATATCCATCTTTTTTTTTTTTCTTTGAATAATACTAATATCCATCTCTATTAAACCTTGTTGACTATCTTTGAAAAATGGGGGAAAAATATCCCTAGCTTGATTATTGCCTAAAAATAGAGGAGACTTTTTGGTTGAAAAAATATTAGTAATCAAAATAGTTGCTTCTCATATAATCGCGTTGGGATACTAATTTTTGTTCTTATCGTTCTTTGTTACTAAATTTCTTTGTATTGAGGACACTACACAACTAAAATAATTTAATAAGGACTATGCTTTTTACACATTTTGGAATTGTTAAATTGATATAATTCGTGCAAAATTACCAACAGACGGGACTTGAAAAGATTCTACATATATTTTATGAAATTCTTCTTTTACATACAATAGTTTAAATTCTTCCACAAGTTGCAAACAAAAACTAGAGTCCAAATATGATTGACAATAGGTATATTTGATAATAACATATATTTCTCCTGGATTGTATGATGAATTGTAATTACATTTTTTGTAGGAAATATTCATTTTTTTCTGAGAATAATATCCTTATAAATCATATTGTCGCCTAGTTTTATTTTTGTTTTTAACACATCTCAGGAATTGCTGATTCTTATAATTCTTGCAAAACTACCAACATCTTCCATCGTGAATTCAACCATTCCACGAGTTCTATTCTTTTATATTCTTATATTTTAAATTCTTCCACGAGTTGCAAACAAAAACTAGAGTCCAAACATTCTTATATCCAACTATAATAATCACACATTCATTTTATAATCACATATCATACTTCCAATATAATATGATCACTACCAACAAGACTCACTTCGATAACCTTAATGCAAGAAAAAATTGATGTAATAAGCAACAACCAACATGTAACCTCCCAATCAGATACATAAACAGCTAGAATACTAGTGCATGTGTTGTTCTTGTTGTGAATTGTAATTCAAAACATATTTTTACTTAGAAAAATCAACAACACTAAACAAACTCACAACCTTTCATTCACGAGATCGTCTACTCCACCAAATAGGCTACCATCGGACTTGTTTACACGTTAGTTGGCCTGTGAATGAAAACAAAGAGGAGAGCTAGGAAGTGTGCGTTTGTTTGTCCCATATCATTATTTCTATTTACTACAGTCTTCAAGCGTTATTCTCAATTCTACAACCTTGTTTTTTCATGGCATATCTGTTTTGACTTATGCAATTTTAAATTTGAGGTTGATTGTGAAATATGAAAGAGTAGATATGGTTTCAACATAGAGAAATAATCTGCAGGCTCTAGACGGATAGTCTCATATTACATTTGTGTGTCGTTCATGAATTGGATATCGTAGTTGCTATATAGTATATCGGATGACATTATAGATATAGATTATGTGCATTAGCCTAAATAAAACAAAATGTCTTTATAGAAAAGTATTTTCAGATATTGTATATTATGTCTTGATTCATGGCTTCATTTCCTTGTAAGCTTCTGTTTGTCTTTGTCTTGCATCAATTTCAATTCTTTTATATGATAGTACTGTCCGATAATTAAATAATGGTATTACTGTATACCACCTTATATCATCCTTTTTAAGTGATGCTGCATTTCCTAAGCTGGCTTAGTTTGTTCATCTCTTATTCTGATTGAAAGTTTTGCAAGAAAAAAATCAAATCTTCTCTGTTTCCTTATTGAAGGGCTAATGGCAAACGTGGCGTTCCCCTCTTTCCAGTTCAACGAGAACGAACATGATGAATCTATCTGTCGCGATTTGAATGAGACTGCGTTCATGGACTTGTTTTCCTCCATTTTTGAACAAGAAAACGGCTCTTCATGCCAAGTGATGCAGCAAGATTTCTCTAAGCAGAAGATCAATCCTCCGGAGCAGGGAAAACAGAGTTCACCAATATCAGCATGGGATGTGAGGAGGCCTAGAGAAGAAGATTTTGCGATGAAGAAGAAGAAGAAACAAAGGTTGTCAATGGAGGAAATCTTGATGGTTGCTGGAGAGAAATTCATCCAATTCTCCACCAACAGAATTGATGGTATTTCCATGCTGATCCACCCTTATGGCTCTTCCATCTCAGGCCTTTGTTTCGAAGACGAGAGAGATGTGGAGATCATGCAAACCCTCCTCTCTGCAGCAGAAAACATAGGCCTCAACCACTTTGATGCAGCAGCCAGGCTCGTCTCCCGTTGCCAGCTGATGCTGTCTGAATCGGGCACCCCCGTCCAGCGCCTTGCCTTCTACTTTGCTTCAGCTCTGGAGCAAAAGATCAGCAAAGAATGTGGCGCGACGATGCTCCATCACAAGAGTCCAGATGCTCATAAAGGGCTTGCATTAGGCACCAGCAACGCGTTCTTGGCCTCACACCAGCAGCTGCCCTTTGGCCAAGTCGCGCAGTTTGCAGGAATGCAAGCCATCATAGAGCAAGTGGGAAGTGGTGGGAAGGTCCACTTGATTGATCTGCAGATCCGGAGTGGGATCCATTGGACTGCTCTGATGCAAGGCCTTGCAGATTGCCCGTTGCAACGTCTCCGAATCACAGCAGTAGGTACAAGTGACCAAACATACATGGAGGAAACCGGTAGCAGGCTGCAAGCCTTTGCTCAATCTTTAAACCTACCTTTCTTCTTTGAAACTGTGTATTTGCAACAAATGGAAGCATTCAATGAGGATGCTTTCAACATAGAGCCGGATGAAACAGTTGCAGTCTACTCATTCATGATGCTGAGGACAATGATATCGAAGCCCAAGTGCCTCGAAACTGTGATGAAGGCAGTAGCAAGAATTAGGCCAGTGGTGATGGTAGTGAGTGAGGTGGAGGCCAACCACAACTCCCCCTCGTTCATAGACCGTTTCACGGAGGCGCTGTTGTTTTACAGCGCGTATTTTGAGTGCCTGGAGGAGTGCATGGAGAGGTGCAACGAGTACAGGTCGATTCTCGAGGGGCGATACTTTGGGGAAGGGATCATGAACATAGTGGCAGCAGAGGATGAGGAGAGGGTGACAAGGAGTGTGAAGGTGAGTGTGTGGAGGAAGTATCTTAGGAGGTTTGGGATGATGGAGATGGAGCTGAGTGAGTCTGCAAAGTATCAAGCAAGTCTGGTGTTGCAGCAGTTTGGGAGAAGTGGGAGCTCTTGCAATCTTGATTTTGATGGGAAAGCATTGATTGTGGGATGGAAAGGAACACCAATTCAGTCTATCACAGCTTGGAAATTCTCTTAGCTTAGCTACAAGATTCATTCATTTATGCTAAACATGAACAATATATATTCTTTAACACTACTCTACTTAATATTGTTGTCTGGCAGAGAGTGGTTTGTAATATAAGATCTCTAGGCCAGTCAGTATTTCATTCTTCAATCATAAATTAAAGCTTCAATCCAATTTTTCAATTGAATATATTTAGTATACTCTGCTCTTTTTTTGTCACAAGCTGTGAGAGAGAGAGAGAAATAACTTTCTTTTAATTTATAGAGATTATTAATTTATCGAGTATTAATTTAAAAAAGATATATTGTAGTTTATTGGTAGATACTTCATATCTCCTACCACAATCCTTTCATACAGTATTAATTCACTTTAGCAACATTGAGTTTTCAATTTGTGAGAATTCAATACTTGGTCCATAACTTGCATATAATAAAAGTAAAATTAAAATATAATTAATCCAATCAAAGTGCACCTGCAGTCACAAATCAGAATGTCATGACAATATTTGTGTTGAACAAATGGCACCTGAATTTGTTAGAGACAGCATATAGCCAGCTAGGGAAGGGAATTACAACACATGATTAAGATTAAAAAAAATAATAATTAAAAAGTGACTTTTACACAATTAATTAATTAATTAATTATTAATTGAATAGATGATGCACACGAAGAAGCAACAATTGAAGGCCATTCCACACATCATAGAGCATGAGGCCCACCCTCCCCCCCGCCCACCCCCCCACCTGGCTGCCCCCCACGAACCCCAACCACCCCATCCTCCCTTCTCCGACGACCCCTCCGCCGTACGCTCCGACCAGCGTCCCCACGCCCCGGACAATCGCCTCCGCCGCGCTGCCGCCGACGTACAGCGTCTCGAAAAGGTCCCACCCGGCCGACAGCACCGGCCCCGTCACGTGCATCACGTGCCGCTTCGCCCGCCTCGCCGCCGCCTCTCCTTCCTCACGCGCCGCCGCCACTGCTGCCTCGAAATCCTTCCCTCCCGCCGACGAGTTGGCCCTCGCGAGAGCTTCCTGCGCCGCCTCGGATCTGACCTTCTGAACGTAGATGGCTCTGACGTAGTAGAGATAGAGCTTTATTATCTCCTTCAGTAGGCATGCAGCCGTGCCCACGCGCATGTCGAAGCAGTCGGTGAATGTGAATCTCTCCTCTAGTTTCCGCCATGGATGTTCCTCGCCGCCGACCAACTCCCGGCATTTCTCAGCTGCATTCGTTCATGCATGCATGCTTCTTGTTATAATCAACATTACTTACTAAATTATTCAAAAGTATTACTATAACTTAATTTATACTATGGCTACGTTTACTTTGATGGAAAAGGAACGAAAACATATATATTTTCCAACGTTTTCATATGTTTACTATGTTGGAAAATTTCATTCGGGCATGATAGAAAATTAATCGGCAGACCCTAATTTTCTTTCAAATGTTGGATAATAGTATCCTTCGGGTAGGAATGTGAAAATATTTTTAAATGTAAGGCATAAAAATTTGGAAAGGGTAGGGACCATGTCATAATTTTCTTTTCCATCGTAGTAAACATGTGATAAGAAAATGATGAAAATGTTAATATTTCTCATCTTTTCTTATACATCACTTTCAAATAAAAAAAAATTCATCAAAGTAAACGCACCTTATATATAAACACACACACACACACACACACATGTATATATATAGTCGCGAATTGTGGACTAGAGAATTTAGGGAGGAGCTAGGATTTTAAAAACAGGCGGGCAAAATTATCTTGGTCAAAAATTTGGACGGACAAACTTACAACTATACACGTATAAGTGGGGGTAAAAAAATAAAAATTCAACTTGAATATACTTATAAAAAACTGCCCGAACGACCTCCAGGATCGCCCGGGTGCTAGATCAGCCCTGAATTTAATCTCGATATATATGTATATTACCGACGAAGCTGAGGAGAAGAATTCCCGAGATGGAAGAGAGCAACTGCATCCTTGTGTTGTCTCTTTGCAGAAGATTAATTGAGAATTAATTAAAATGATCGGTCTATAATAGAGCTATTGCAATTATGTTGAAGTTGGTTCAATGTATAAAATTGAGGTTGAATTGAAGTTTGTTGTGGGCAAAGGAAAGAATCAGAAGATACCTTGTTCATGCTTTCTTTTTCCTGTCCATCTTAATAAAAATATAATGCCAACATATACGCTGCGTAAATATTATTATCGGTATCATCTAATGAATTTTGTCTTACACAAATTTGAGTGTATTGTTATCGAATTACGACTTAATTAGTATTCATATTACATTGATTAATTAATACACCATGATCACATATATATGTAGTAATATAATCAATGTAATATGTATCTTAATATACTTCATGGTGTATATATTAACAATGGTGGAACAGAATTACTATATACAAATTAATGACAGAAAATTGAATTGATGAAATTCAATCATCAATAAACATTAAAAGCGTGTATCTTTAGGGAATATTCCATGTTGACATATTACGAGAATTCTAATAAAATAGTTATAGTTTACGAATATTACAAAATTAGGTGCGTTGTATGTAGCTTACTCCCACTACAAGTCAAAAATATACCTTGACCACATTTTCTGTTACCCTTTCAACTACATAGTTAGCTTAGGTAAAGTATTTAATTAGTTTACGTTGGAAGAATTAGTTTGATCAAGAAATGAAACGCCTTTGGCGTAAAGTATGACAAAAAAGAAAATAATCATCTGTTTATATTTTTTCTTACTTCTGTGGTGTTGGGTGGAGAAAAATTTAGAAGAAAACGTTGGAATATTTTTTCAGATTGAGTTAGTAGTTAATTTAGCCAAGGAATATTAATATTGCTCATTCTAGAATAAGTATGGAATAATTAAAGATTAATAATATTGGGGGGAGGGAGAATTCATTTTTCACACGTCTGATCAACGAATTATATTACCGCAAACAAAAAAGTAAAACTTAAACCCATAGGAAAAAAGGAAGTTCACAAGTTGAAATCTCATTAAAATCAAATTATTCAAACAAATGCTCACAACAAGAAGAAAATTAGGGGAAATGTACAATTTTCTTAGGAAGAAATATACAATTTGATAACTCATTACTGAAAAATAAAATTAATCATCAACCAATCAAAATATTAACGTGTGATTAGATAAAATGAAGGATTCCATTCACATCAAAATCAAGTATGATTTGAACTTTCAATTTCCCACTCGTCTTGTCCACCTCTAGAAAAAGGCACTCGTGATTGTGAATAGCCAAGTTAGGTTATGAAAACAAACAAAACATACGAAGATCGATACTTTTTATAAAATATCTTCCACTCAATGACGTGGAAGCCTAGGATTGGAGCAGAAATGATAAGAAATTAGTGTTCACAATTTATCCCACACCTCCTTATGTCACATTTATGTGTGTAAATGTAATGCACTCCTCTATCATCTTATGATCCTATATTTTCTTTTTCTCAACATCACTGCAATTGTTCCCATTGTGCAACACCAAATCTTGCAATGGCAGCAATCTCTAGGGTTAGCATCACAACCCCAAAAAACTTTGACAAAGCAGCAGATCCATCAAAATCTCCCCTCATCAAACTTTCACTACCAAGTACCCCATGGAGGAGGTGCACCGCCGGCCGAATGTACATCCGGCCGGCGGCAGCCATCCCCGATAAGCTATCGGAGAAGGTGGAGGAGAGCATCAAGAATGCCCAAGAGGCCTGCTCGGACGACCCCGTCAGCGGCGAGTGCAAGGCCGCGTGGGACGAGGTGGAGGAGCTCAGCGCGGCAGCCAGCCATGCTAGGGACAGGGAGAAGGAAGCTGATGCATTGGAGAACTACTGCAAGGATAATCCAGAGACAGATGAATGCAGAACTTATGATTGATCTTTCTTTAGTGTTGAACAATCAAGACTAGTTAAGGCCCTTCTTCTTCTAATGTATGAAACAAAGATCAAGATTTGGGATGTATGAATGCTAGAGTGATTTATCAACTCCATCTAAATCAGTTAAGGCCCTTCTTCTTCTAATCTATGATACAAAGATCAAGATTTGGGATCTATGAATGCTAGAGTGATTTATTACCTCCATCTAAATCATTGGCTTAGCACTTACATCATTTGATCTAAAGGGTCAGAAAATGTAAATTAACTAACATATCATTTACAATCTAGCAATCTACCAACACAATATCAAATACTCTGCTTTATAGCTTGCATCAAAATCAATAGATCATACACAACTATCATCAAAAGTAGCATCTATCATCAACACGAGAATAAGAAATCCAACATCCATCATATCAACATCTATGAAACCTTTCTTGTAAAGAGTGATCAAGCATCAAAAGCACATTCATATCAAACAAATTCGAATATTCTGCTTTGAAGCTAGCTGATAACATCGACAGCATCAAAAGCGCGAAAGAGAAATGCATCTTTACGACAAAATAGCAGCAGCTATCAGAATAATACTGCATGAAAAACCTTTCCACTTCATAAATATCAATCACTAGCATAAGAAAAGGAACTTCAATTCAATGATTTCCATAAGAATAGTGCAAATGAGCAAATCCCACCACAACCTAATCTTTGTTGTACAACAATTGTAGGACAAACTATTATCAGACTACCCCTAAAACAGTAAGAGAAAACCATCAATAATATATTCCTCATCAAGATCCACCGTTTCAGCACTGGAACATATCAACGGAAGCATGGACAGATTGCATAGGGCAAGGCAGCTGCCATGGCTCGAGCAATGTATCTGGGATGTCCGGAATATCAACCACAAAGCCGCTCACCTCAGAGGCAATCTGAAGCACAGAATTGAGCGACCTGAGGCGGTCAGTAAGCTCCGCCATCTGAGCCCTAAGCACATTGTTGCTGGATGCAACGTTTAAGTGCAGCTGAGTAGTAGCATCAATCATCTGACTGAGCTTCTTGTTCTCCTCCTTTATCCGGCCCACTTCTCCATTCAGCTCATCCATCCGTTGCTGCTTCTTCATCCGAGACCTACGAGCTGATTCGCGATTAGACAGCTTCCGCTTCCTCTTCCTCTCATCACAGTCGGAGCCCGGGCTCGTTGGCAATTGTTTCGAAGCCATTACTCAAATGCTATCACAGTGCTAATCGAGCGATTGAATATTTACAATTAAGAAATGTTTCCTAAACCCTATAGTAGTTTTTATTCGATCTGATCGGCTAAGACTGGGAATTGAAAGTTACAGTACAAAAATATATATATAAAAAAAAAATGATGCAGCGGAACAAAATTAGGGCTTAGCGTGCAAATTCATAGAACCAATAGAGGAAAACTACTGAGAATGAGTGAAGAATTCTAATCTTATACATCATCACCTCATCGAAACGCCTATCAAATACCGAAAACGAATTGAAAAATCTACAAAATCTATAATCAGAAATCTAACCACTCCGAATCTTCGATCAAAAACACAATCTGCAAATGAAACGAGAAAGAAAAACCAAAACGGATTACAGCACCGATCATGAAAGCAGTAACAATTCAATCAGACGCATAACAGATCAAAACTCAAAATAACAAAAATGAAAAATTAAAAAAGAAAGACAAAAAAAAAAAAAAAAAAAAGAAAGGAAAGAGGAAGGGGAAATGAGACTGACCTTACAGCTGCAGTTGCAAAAGTTGGCGAAAGAAGGTTTTGAAGGGTGGAGGAAGGGCGATATTTATAAGAAAAAACCGAGCTCATTTTGGGGGTATGAAAAAGTAAAAATAAAAATAAAAATTTAGAAGAGTTGAATTTGGACTTATTTTATTTGAATTGTATATATAATTATTGTAGTAGAAGAGTGGCGTCGGTGAATATGTATGAAAAGGTGGGGTGGCATGGCGTGTGGCGTGTGGCGTGGTGTATACGTACACCACCACAGCACAGCTAAGAAGCCACTCCCATTGGTGGAGGAGATTGAGGAATCTTCGCTGCTAAAATGCCGATTCCACAGACATCGATTTTCGTCAATATTTGTAATACGTTCCGTTCCAGGTTGATATGGTTACTTTCTTTTCTTATTCGTCTCAATTTAATTAATATTTTTTTAAGATACGTCTTTTATCATTTTATACTTAAAATTCAATATATTTATGTTTATAAAATTTTTTTATCCACGAAAAAATTAACAAAATATTATAAATGAGTCTTTTTCTCCACTTAAAATTTCATTACCAAATATTTATCTACTTTTTCTTAAACTTGTGCATAGCCCCGACCCCGTACCATATAAAGTGGGGATGGGGGAGTACAATTTCTTTTTTACTAGTAATAAATTAATGGTTAAATTTAAAAGCGTGGAATGGCGTTGATTTCTTAACTTTTGGTTTCATCCATTAATAATTTTATCGTAGACCAACAAATGCATACACATGTTACATTTTCAATTCTTCTATAAGTATATTAGAAAAAAAAAATTGCTCTATGCATTCATGATGAGTGTATACTTTCGGTTCAACACGATTTTATGAAATGATTGGGAGATTGGTTTTGAGTGAAGAAAGAGGCTCATTATAGTGATGTTTAAAATAAAAGTAGCGGATTAGGATTTAGGGTCATTTCTAAAAAAGAAAAGTGCTAACACTTATAGCACATGTACGAAAAAGAAATTGCATTACACTTATGGTGAAGAGATTAAGTATATTTTAATTTTCTTGATCACATTTCTCGTATTGGTGTTTTATATATACTTTTGTTACAAATCTATTTTGAATTTACTTTGTCGGCGTTGAATAATCACATTGCCAATAGAAATCTAGACTTGGTATAATCATTTTCATTCGGATACAAATTGCAACACGATTTTTTGATGGTCTTAACGCAACTACCAGATGCTAACAAAGGGGCCTACTTTGGAATTGAAATTGAAATCATTTTTTCGATATCAATAAGTTATGTAAAAGTTTTTATCTATTTAGAGTGCGTTTATTCTGATGGAAAAAGGTGAAAAATGAATATTTTCATCCTTTTTTCATCCTTTTCACACGTTTACTATGTTAATTAATTTTTCTCGGCCATAATGGATAACTTTTCCGAGCATCCCTTTTTTCCATCAATTTCTCACCAATTGTGGAAATATTAACATAGGGGAGGGGTGTGATAATATTTTTCAATGGATAAAAGACATAAAAATGGGGAAAGGGTGGAACCATGTGATAATTTTCTTTTTCATCCTAGTAAATATGTGATAAGAAAATGATGAAAATGTTAACATTTTCTCACCTTTTCTTATCCATCATTTTCCAATAAAATATTTTCCATCAAAGTAAACGCAGATGAAAAAAGGATAAAAATGTTAATATTTTCTCATCTTTTCTTATCCATCATTTTCCAGTGGAAATATTTCCATCAAAGTAAACCCACTATGAAACAATCCGTAAAGATGTGATTAATCGTACAATTTATCTATAGCTAAATGAGATTAAAATTTCATAGTACTTTAAAAATAAGCGATGCAATTCATTCGGTAATTCTTTAATACTTCTATAATTCGATACATGTACAAAGTATACAAAATGAGGGGTGCAATCCATTCAATTGATTACGATTATGGGAAATTATGTGTAAGATTTATTCAATTATAATCTATACTTATGTAATCTTCCTCAAAAAAAATAAACAAATTTGATAGACTAGTAGGTGCCCCCAAAAAGAAAAAGAAACTAGTGGGATGTTTAGGTTGTGATTAGAGTAATAGAGTTGTCCCCTTGGGATGACCTAGTGGTAAAAAGTGAGCGCCTGAGACTGAGAGGTCTCAGGTTCGAATCTCATGAAACGCTTCTATAAGTCGAGCTTGTCACACTTGTACTTGAAAAGTGTGATTTACCTGTCATGTGTGGTTTGCAGGCTACTGCACAAGGGACGGGGGTTTACCCAGTCCGCACCGAAGGTAGCGGATGCAAGTTCTCACGACATCAAAAAAGAAAAAAGTAATAGGGTCTATTGTGATATAAAGAAAATTTGAACGAAAATGTACTCCCTCCGTCTCCAGTTCGTATGGTGTGAGGACCGTGCACAAATTATAAGGAAATGTAGATAAATGTTTGATAGAGATATTTTAAGTGAAGGAAATGACCCATTTATAATTTGTTAATTTTTTAATGGATGAAGAAACTTTAGAGCTTAAAATATATTGAACTTTTAAAAGTAAAAAGATAAAAAATATGTCCTAAAAAACACCACACTAAGTTGGAACGACTAAAAAAAAAATCATACTAACCCCGAACTGAGAGAGTTACATTCTATGTTTAAATATGAAACGCAATAAATCACACCCACCAATCGAAGTTGATGAAAGAAGTCGTGTATCACAACTTATGTCTAAATTAGTCTAAATTAGTACTAGTTCAGTAGTATTTTGTTTTGATACTCGTTGAAAATTGGTTATTTCCTCAGAAATTAAAATTAAAATAATTTATAGTGCAGGCGACTTTTGTAAGTCAGAAACTTCAAAGATTGTGTTTGAATTGGTTGGTTGTATTAAAAATAAAATAAAAAATCTGTATACATAGCATGATAGGTTTACAACTTTACATAAAACCGCAGTTTTAGTATAAGAAATAAGAATAATGCATCTAATTTATTGTTGCTATGTATCATTATAATAATACATTTTTTGATTACTATAATAAATTATTATGATAATACATTTCATTATGCAACTAGTAATCATAAATCTACAAATATCAATATATATGGAATATCAGTGGTCTGTTATTTTCGTTTACGGAAAAAGTAATAAAATATAAACATAAAATAAAAAAATTAGTATATATAGTATAATAATTTAAAGTATATAAACATATCCAAAAAATTAAAATTTTAAAACAATTCCAATTACATCAGTTTTCCCTTTATTTTTCATATTTAACAACTCTAGAAAATAGTTTCATTATAAATTATACAAAATTATAGTAACTATGTTTCTCGAAATGAGAAATACATATATCATCTGAAATTAGACAAACAAGAAGCAATAGGTTTGAGGATTCCAAAATTTCGCGTGAAATACACCAAAACACAACTGAGATAAAAAAAAAAAAAACATTAAACAATCCTAATAGTTATATTTCGAACTCACGTGAAAGAAATATTCGACTTCTATTCTCATGACCTCACCCGGATTTTTTAAAAGAAACTTAATATATGTCCACAAAGAAACATCTAAGTAGCATCGCCTCAATTTACAAATATGTAATATCTCGAGTTTAACCATTTCACTCCTTTATAGGTTGAGTTTGTCACATTGTCTTTTATAAGTCGAGTATGTTACATTTATATGTAATTTATTTGTTCTATGTAATTTGCCGGCTATTACTACATAAAGAAAAAAAAATTGATGTAATGCAACTTATGTTCATTTTATTGTTTTTTTTTATTTATTTAATTTTCTGAATGACATTTTCAGTTTGGTTTCGTTTGTTTCTCAGCACTTCAGTCATTTCGATTTGGTTGCGTTTATTAAGAAAAAAATTTAAGAATGTTGTAAAACAGAAAGGGGAAAGGAATCAAAGCTTCCTCTTATTTTCACCGCTTCTTCTTCCTTCCTTCACTCAGAACTCTTCCAATTTCCAAATCTCTCTCTTCATTCGATAATCATAGACGAAGAGGACTTGCAGAAAAAAATGGAGGTGGAAGGAGCACTGCCACTTGACGACAAGGCGAAGCGAATGAGAGATCTGCTCTCGAGTTTCTATTCTCCCGATCAATCGTCTTCCGCATCGCCGCCGCCCACCACTGCTTCCAGATTCGCCACCCTCGATACCATCAACACCACTTCATTCGACGCAGATCAGTACATGAATCTCCTCGTACGTTTCTCGCTTTCATTTCTCTGTTAAATTTGTCGATCCAATGCGCTTAATTGTTGCAAGCCTGAGTTTCTCCTCCGCTCCATGATTGTCTCTGTGTTTCCTGCATTTTGCTTTTTACACGAGTAGTTGGTTATGAACTTCTACTCAAGTGTCAATGTTTTGCGATTGAAGATTTTCCATATTGTTTCATTATGTATCGTAGCTCGATCCTCATGTGCTTTCATTGCATTCGGTAATTGTAATTGTGAAATTTATGAATGACGCTTAATTGAGGAAAGATAGCGGACTCAAGTGGCTGGTGGCTTCTTATGTATGTATTTGTGGGAAATGAAGGGGTATGTCTATTGCTAATCTCAGAATTCTGTGTATCAAGTGTCGTTGAAATCGTTAAGCTGTCTCCAGTTGAAGGAACGGATAATTTCGTTTGGTTATAACTTAAAATTTGAAGTGCGACCTTAGGATTGGAGTTTTGACCCTGCTGCTGCTATTTTGATCGCTCATTTAATTTCATAACCATAAGCCTATTTCATAGTTTATAAAGAGGATTCATGATATTTAGGTTTTGGGGGGTGCTAGTATAAGATGGACGACTGTGGATATGTAAATTGTAAGCTACGGGTTGATTAAAATGTCAGTAGAATCTGTTATGTGTCAAACATTTAGGTAGCAATTGCTAATTTATAGTACTGAAAAAGAATGCTTAAACCACTCTGTCAACATAGCATCTATGTATTATGTTATTTGCTCACTCAACATTTGGAGGCTCCTGTAGGCATGTGTTTCCATTATAAGTTTTGTGATTGATTGTGTAGGTACAAAAATCAAGTTTGGAGGGTCTTCTTCAGAAGCATGTGGAAATGGCTGCTGAGATAAAGAATCTAGACACTGACCTTCAAATGTTGGTGTATGAAAACTACAACAAATTCATCAGCGCAACAGACACAATAAAGAAGTAGATTTTCTTATTTCAGTCTCAGTCAAATACTAATTACAAGTGTGTTTTGGCTGCATAAATATGCCATTTGAATTCTGTCATATTTGCCTTTTAAATTATTAGGGCTGGTCTTAGTTATCTCCTATATTTGATAGTGTCAATCATGCACGACCACACAGTCCACACAACTTTATTCTGTTTTTTAATGTTTAATTTAACTTCTTTTCGAGCTTCATCTGCATGGTAATCATTGTCAGGTCAACCTAACCATTTCCCTGTTTTTTAGGATGAAAAATAATATTGTTGGCATGGAGACAAACATGGAACAGCTTCTGGAAAAGGTGTTTGGTATAGATTCGTTTTAATTACTGTCAAATGATACTTGGAATTAAAAGAACTACAAGAAAATTCACGGCATGAGTCAGTTTTGCGATTTAATGATATATATATATATATATATATATATATATATATATTATTTTAGCAATGCTAGTAATGAACTTTTAATTTGTTGCAAAGTCAAATTATGCCCCATGACATTTGAACTGGTGCACATCGGATAAATATTCTTCTAGTTCCGGTTTAATTTTACTTCTACGGGAATTTATAGGTCTTGCAATGAATTCCAAAGCTTGTTACTGGTATTGCTAAAATTAATAAGATATCGTTAAATTGCACCCATTGTTGACGTCATTAGCAACCTATTCAGTAGTTTGAATTCTTTACCAATTAACCCAAAATATTGTGACTGCTGAAAATTGAACATGTTCTTAATTTTCCAGATAACATCTGTGCAATCTAGGAGTGATGGGGTCAATACTTCTCTTTTTGAAAAGAGAGAACATATTGAGAAGTTGCACCGCACACGCAATCTCCTTAGAAAAGTTCAGGTACTAGAGTGTTAGAGAACCATTTCTTACCTGTACTGCTGCAAAGTATCTGGCTTATTTTGCCTTTTTGTCATGTGATAGATCTAAAATCAAGGAATTTACATTTGTTAATGAGGAAAATGGGTTAATTGAGTATGTTGGTTATCCATATATCTTGTGTTTCTCATATACCCTACCCTACATAACCATGCATTACAAAGATGTTATCTTTTGCTGTTAGAGCAGTTTATTTATGATCTACCTACAAGACTTCAGAAATGTATCAAGTCAGAGGCCTATGCTGAAGCAGTAAAGTTTTATACAGGAGCCACACCAATCTTCAAGGTCTTTTTCCTTATGTAGTTTGTTGCGTTTTGGGAATTATATTATACTACCAATCTGTATACGTTTGCACTGTTGTAAATTCAGTAATACTGAACTCTGTATTTATCAGCAACTGCCCTATCTCTGACTTCCACTTCTCACTATCATCAGGCATATGGAGATTCTTCCTTTCTGGACTGTAAACGTGCATCAGAAGAAGCAGTATCAGTAATTATCAAAAACTTGCAGGTATGGCCACTTTTCTCTTACTTGGTTACTTGATTGTCTTTACTATCATTTACTATTAGGGAGTGTCTCACTTTGTAAATCCTACTGGAGTATAAAATGTGCTTTTGTTCACAACTCAGAATATAAATACTTGTTCCTCAGTTGTTATTTTTGTTTTTGTGGTTCACCAACACAGCAGTCTAGATCATTTACTGCCCGTTGAGTAATCCTGGCCTCCATAAAGGAAATAAGAAATATTCCATTGTCACATGCGCGGTCACACGCGTGCACATACACATGCACACTTATTTATGTCTCACTGAAAGATGAGTAGTTTCATCAGGACTTATCAATTTCTCCTATGGTGAAAGAGTTAGGTTTGGAAGAGATGAAGAGTTAGGTAAAAAAATTTTCTTTTGATGACTAGATTTTTTATCTCTTTCACTAGTGGTGTGACATTGAACCTAATATTAGCATAATACTTATACTGTGGAAACTACGTATAGTTTGGTTTATAGTAGAGATGAACAATTGTTGCGTCACTAATTCTGTGGTATAGCTCAGAAATCTTGATTGTTATACATACACTTGGAATTTAAGTTGCCCGATTTGTTGGGTACAAATAGTAGACTGCTTCTTAAGATCGGTAAAAAAAATAATGCAAGATTTGGGTTGTTTTGTGCTGAAGGTTTTCCGTCCCTCAAACTCTTTTTTCTTCCTTTGTAAAGTTCATTGTAAATCTGAGTGTTTTCTTTCAGGGGAAAGTTTTCTCAGATTCTGA
This sequence comes from Schizonepeta tenuifolia, assembly GCA_029490685.1. Lineage (NCBI taxonomy): Eukaryota > Viridiplantae > Streptophyta > Magnoliopsida > Lamiales > Lamiaceae > Schizonepeta > Schizonepeta tenuifolia. Next base: position 530,897 of record CM055955.1, on the reverse strand, counting down.
GTCAATACAAGCAAGAGCTGAGGCTGTCATGCTTCTTAAGCAATTGGATTTTCCGGTTAGTATCTAAAGCTTTTGTTTCTCGATTTCTGATTTGTGCACTACCAACTGGCAACTAAGCTACTACATGTATGCCTTTCTGGAAACCTACAACTTTAATCTTTAGTTTGTGGTCATGTGGAGAAATTATTTGAATTTCTATGCTATTCTATGTCAATAATCATTTGCTAATTTTTTTTACCGGTTTGTATTTGAAGCTTTTGTTTTGTTGATAACATTCTCTAATGTGCGTTGTATTGCTAACTTTGTAAGTAAGATATTCTAACTAGTGATGCACTATGTGCCGCGTATTACGAACTTTGGAAGTAAGATTGTAAATGTTAGCCTTTCGTGGAACTTACCGCTTGATTCAATATGTTTGCAGTCATATGGAGCTAGTATGTGAATGTTCTATGCTACTGCTTATGATGTCAATAATCATTTGCTAATTTTTCCCATTCTCTTGAATAGGTTGAAAATCTGAAGGTTAAATTGTTTGAAAAGTTGGAGCAGTTTCTTGTGGACCTGGATCTGGAATATAAGGAGTTAGCAAATGTCCCTATTAACATTGATGAGTCTACTGACCAGGGATCTGCTCCACATTCTACTTCTACTACTACACACGAGGTAAGAGGCATTAACTACTGTGAGTTTGCTAACTTGAGCTTTGAGCATATATGATTCTGCATCAATTCGATGAACAAAGGCCTTCATCATAAGATTTTGCATAGGAACCTGTAAGCAGTGCTGCACTCTAACAAGTCTAAGAAATTGAATATGCAATGTTCTTGAAAGTTTGTTCTTCATCAGAGGCATTAGAATCATTTCAGCTGTTCTCAGAAGTTTAGTTACTTAAGAACTGTCCTTAGACATGTCAGGCTTCAAGTATCACCGTTTAGATGACAGAGTATTGCTTACTTTTCAGGCTTCAATTCATGAATTTGCAGAAGCTGTTCGGGCCTATAAAGTTATCTTCTTGCATTCAGAATCACAACTATCTAATCTTGGACAAGACCTCGTTAAGAAGTATGGCTGCTTTTATGACATTGTTGTTACTGTACATCCTTTTGTGTTCGAAGATTATCTCAAAAAGTTCTCATATTTGCTGAGATTATACTATATACCTAAACATCAGGCACTTTGAAGCTATTCATCAACAAATAATGAAGCAAGTCCGTTCTGCAGATCTTCTGGCAATGCTCCGTAAGTAAAACTATCCACAATATATCATTATTGATTGTGGTCATTGGCTTTTCATTCTTTGTTTTTGGGTGAATATGCTGTTACTTTATCTGGTTCTAATTCTTTCATTCGTCCGTAATTAGTATTATATGGGGTGGAAGAAAGTGTAGCACTAATGGTGTCCACATGTGGCTTAATGTATTTCGAATTTCAAATATGCTTTAATACGAATTTGTCCTTAATGGTGACCCACTGACCTGACCTGGTGAAGACGTGGACCTGTAATGTTTGAAGGAAACAAGCATTATGTGTTTATTCTAACACTTGTGAGAATAATTTGTTGGCATCTATAGTTGTGTATGTGGTATCTTATATAGGTCGGATGCATAGCCATTTAAAGATGAGAAAAGATATAATCTATGAAAGTCTTTATTAGTGGAGTGTCAAGCTCTTATTATGAAGGTAACCTAGATCTGATATTTAACTTGTCCTTGCAACCATTCTCAGATGCATTGTTGCTGGCTAATTTAGAGTTTCTAGGTGATATCTAGAAATATAGAAAAGAACAATTCTTTTGATTGATAATTTACTATAGGCTAATAGGCATGGATGAATAAGTTTTATGCTTTTTGATGACATATACAGAAGCCTCTGTTAATTTAAATCAGTTATTTATCATCCAACTATGGTTAGAGTAGTGGAACTCCATTTCCATGGAATTTAGACTTAGTTCATATTTTGAATTTGATATGATTATTACTTTATGTATTTTCCAGGAGTTATCTGTACTGATGTGCTTCTTATGGATGAAGTGCTACCTGAAGCCTCCCTACCAGATTTTGCTTTTGAGGTAGCAACATTTTTGCTTAATTTACATTATATAAGAGGAGATTCTCCCTGCAGCTATATATCTGTATTGCATTGTCAATTATACTTTGGTCGGTAAACTTATAATTATAATGTTTATGCAGCATGCTCGTGTTGCCATCAAAGATTATACCTGCAGCAGATTTAGTCGGCTGTTGATAAATATATCAGGTTTGTATCATGTTTTGTTGTGTACCAAATCTTGCTCAGTTTCTGAGGAATGCTTGAACCTTTTATGTATCATACAAACATAGTATGTAATTATGTATATATTTGTGAATTTGGTATAATCTAAACATGTTTATCTCACAGTCATTCCATGTGGCTCAACATTCTACTTCACTGCTCACAGAAAAAAACTATAACTTCATCATTAATTAAATAAAATATTAAGTTACTTAATTGTGCTACACTAACTATGTGTTTTGAGATGATGCACTTTCAATTGTAGTTATGGGTGGTCACTTTTGCTTCTTTTTATCTACCAGACTCCCTTAAGAAATTCCAGTTAACACCAAAAGAAGAGACCGAGGCAGAATATTCGTTGCAGGCAGCCCTTGAAGCCAGCAAAAGAGCAGTGTTCCAAGGCAGTATGGATGCCTTAACGGTAAAGATAAATTCCTGGATAGATCATTTTCTTATATTACAGTACGCTTGTAATGTGTCTGTTATATACTCCCTCCATCCACGAAGAATGTAGTAATAATTCCGTTTTGGTACGTCCACAAAGAGTGCACTTTCTATTTTAGAACATGACCCCACCACTCCCCTATGTTTTAAACCTCACACAAATTCAAAACGGTGGATCCCTTTCTCCACTCAAATAACATTACCTTACTTTTCTTAAAACATGTGTCACTCCAAACGTACCACTCTCTTCGTGGAGAGACGGAGTATGTTTTGCGATGAAATATTTTTCTTTTCCGTCTCTATGTCCTCAGAGCAGGGTCAGTTGTGTCCTGTGAAATTTCTTTCACACATAGCTTGTTCATCCTATTTCAAATGGTCATCTGAAGTTGGACAATTTTTTTTTTTCAATCTTGTGATTGTTACTGTAAAAGGAAACAAAAAGTGCAGACTAAGTCCAAACAGTTATTTGAACTGGTAGTTTGTTTGTTCTAGTTCCACCTCAACGCCTGCCTCATCATTTTGTGATGTACACTTGATGTCCATATTTCCATTGATGGCATTCAATTCTCACCAAACTCTACTCTTGGATTTTCACATTTATTTTATAACCTGGTTTGGTGAATTCAACATAATAGATTAACCCATTGTTTTGAAGCTTAAAATTTTCAATTGTCCACAAGTATTCAATTTGAATGGAACTCTTGCACTCTCAGCACAGAGAATGTTCTGTAACCCTTGAATTCAATTGAGAAATAATGTTCATGATATCCAGGAGTAGAATTTTACAGTTTCAATATGAAAATCTTAAAATGTCCATCTTATTTTGAAAAGATAGAGTAAGAAGCATTTCCTAGATGAACGAAATAGGGGATGAGGAAGGGGAGCTAGCCAATTAAGGTTCGACTTGCTATCTGTTGTTCTGAAGGCATTGGTTGACCAATTATTATCTTCAGGCTAAATCTGTTATTTTGTATTACAACGAAAGAAGATGATCACACTATATAGCTGTAAGTGCTTTTTTGTCATTACAGTGCTGATTCATGGTGATAATATACTTTTGGATCCCAGGACTTCCGACTGCTTCTTGATGAAAACCCAGAATTATTTGTTAAGTTGAGAGACTTAACAATTGACTGGGTCCATGAAGGGTTCCAAGATTTCTTCAGGAAGCTTGATGGATATTTCATCTTGCTCTCTGGAAAGAAAAATACATCATTTCAAGATGTTAATTTGATAGAGGAGATGCCAGGAGAAAGAATTTCTGCTGGGCTTGTTCTTGTGCTGGCACAGTTAACAATTTTTGTTGAACAAAGCGCCATCCCCAGAATCACTGAGGCAAGGAACCAGCAACCCCCCCCCCCCCCCCCCACAACAAATCCCGATTGCTATCCTTAAAAACAAAATGCGTGTATAGATTTGGATTAGTGCCTGACATCCTAGTCAAATTTGCAGGAACTAGCTTCCTTTTCTGCTGGTGGTGGGATTCATAGCCCAGCAACTGTTCCTGCTGAACTTTGTCGCATGTTTCGGTCATCTGGGGAAAGTTTTTTGCACCTTGTGAGTATTCTGGATCTGAGCTTTCTTTAACCATGATGATGTTTTGGCTTGGACTTGACCTTTTAATGTTATGTTTGAAATCTAACGTGTGAAAATCAAGTTCTCTGTTAATAATGAAAGCATCAAGTAAAGTTATTGATTTCATCATATTACTAATGCACATCAACAGTTTCAGATGTGGAGCACTCAACACATAAGCTGTTGTATTCCTCAATGATGGATAATGCATTTTGTATATTTTATCGAGTCTTGATGAATGCATTCTTTTGTTCTTGTCAGAATTAGTAGCTCGTTAACTGCATTAGTTATTGATCACCCTTACTCTGCTTTTCAGTATATAAAGATGAGAACTCAAAAAATATCAGTTCTTATGAAGAAGAGGTTCACAGCCCCGAATTGGGTGAAGGTGAGTGGAAATGTGGCTTAGTTTTTTTTTTTTCATCCTTGCTTCAATAGTTGATCTAGGTGAGTATTTTACTTCTCACGTGTTTCTGCAGCACAAAGAACCCAGAGAAGTGCATATGTTTGTTGATTTACTTCTTCAAGAGGTAATTTCCTACTAGATTTTGTTTCTTGTTCATGAAATACAAATTTGGGTTCGACTGTTGCCATGAGAGCTGGATATTTCTTAAAGGCCTTCCTCTTTCTTCAATTGTCCATTCTGGATATTATGTGAAATACTTTTAATGTAATTTTCTTGATTTCATTCTTTAGCTCGAAGAAATAAGGTCTGAAGTAAAACAAATTCTGCCTGAAGGCCTCAATCATAAGCATCGTCGTAACAATAGCAACGGAAGCACTACTTCGTCACGCAGTAATCCTTTGAGGGATGATAAACTGACCAGATCAAATACGCAGAAAGCTAGAAGCCAGCTTCTGGAGAGCCATCTAGCAAAATTATTTAAGCAGAAGATGGAGATCTTCACAAAAGTTGAGCACACACAGGTTGGGACACTTTTGTGAATGAAACGCGGTGGCTAGTAGTCTGAGTGAAAAACTGATTGTTGCTATTTATGTATAATTTGCAGGGATCTGTCGTGACAACAATAGTTAAACTTTCCTTGAAGAGCATACAAGAGTTTGTCAGGCTCCAAACATTTAACCGAAGTGGATTTCAGCAAATCCAATTGGACATTCACTTTTTGAGGACTACTTTAAGGGATATTGCTGAAGATGAAGCTGCTGTTGATTTCTTGCTAGATGAGGTAAGTAGTGCCATTTACGAGGGCCCTTAAAGTTCAAAGCATGCTCTTGATTTCTCTTGGAAATGACTTAAGAGTTTTCTTGTCAGCTAATTAGAGTATATTACCAAATCATTCAGTATTCTGATTGTGCAACATAAAGTAGAATTTTCATGTGCTCTGATTGAACAGGTTATCGTAAGCAGTGCAGAGCGTTGTCTCGATCCAAATCCTCTGGAGGCTCCTGTGATGGACAGACTAGTTCAAGCAAAGCTGGCAAAGACTTCCGAGCAAAGCCCCCCGCCTTATGGAGATGAAAAATCGAAGTAGGCAAGTAATCCATGACTTGTTTTTTGCTGTTGGTTCTACTGCGTGACTCGTCTCGGAAAAAATCATTGGTTCTAATCCAAGCCGAACCTCTAACATGCTATGGTTGCTAGAATATTTCTTCATGGCATGTTCGTATTTTGTTGTAAATGAGTTGCACCTGGGTAGCGGATGCCATTGTACCATGAGAAAGAAAAGAAAAGAATCCATTTTTTGTAACCCTTTGGGAATTTTATTCCATTTGATGTTATTAATGTAATGTAAATCATAATGAAATTTGCTTGTTAAATCAGCTGATCTGCTACGTTTGTGTTGTTCAATTCGGCCTTTACTATGTTCAATATTGAGAACTAGAATTTGGATATAATGTATAATAAGGATTGTATTTGTACTTTTATTAAAGTAATAGTAATAATAACTTGCATGGTTCGGTATTTAATGGTGAGATATAAATGAAAAAAATCGCAATAGTTTTGAATGTATTTGTATATTAACCACACCAGAAAAAGGAAACTGAGTTTGTACAAAACGTAATAGAGCAAAAAAAAATAAAATTAGTTACTGCTAACAAAAGATTTCCTTGAATCTCCCAAAAAAAAAAAAAAAAGAAAAAAATCGTTCGAATCAATTGGGAGATGTATCCGATTCATAATAGAGCAAACATGATCATTTGTTCGGTTGACCTAATTAAATACTCCCCATTCATATTGAATGGAACGACCCAAAAAGAACTCAAATATTCGTATGTGGCAGGTTGCATCCCATGCGACCGCGCGTGGGGTGCACGTGCCTATTTTTTATTTATTTATTTTTCTGTTTTCCTTTATTACAGTTTCCTGTTTTTTTTTCCAGCTTTTATTTTAATTTTTTTTTTAAATCTACTTTTTTTGCATTTTTTTTTGTTTGTCTCTTCGTTTTTTTGTTTGCCGCTTCTTCTTTAGTCAAGATTCGAGCGAGGGGAGCAAAAAGCCTAGAAGCGAACCGAAAAAATCCAAATTATTGCCCACCGATTATCTTTATATTAGTAATTGGAGCGAAGGCGGAACAAAAAAAAATGAAATTAAAAAAAAAAGATCGGATCAACGGGTCAAACCCGAGTTGATCGGGTCAATCCGACCCAACCCGATCGCATGTCATATGCAACCTGCGGCTAAGGAGAGTTGCTCCAAAAAGAAAATACAGATTATATCGGAGAATACTTCGTTAAACCCAAGGACCTTACAATGCATTTTCTATAATACTTAATAGAAACTCTGAGGGCCTTCCTGCAATTTGTCACTCTCTCTCTCTCTTTTCCCGCCAAAACCTCCACTTCTATATCACTAACCACTGCCTCTCTCTTCACTTTGCCGCCAATATCCAACTGTTCCTCTCTCTCTCTCTCTCTCTCTCTCTCTCTTACTCTCTCTCTCACAACAATCTCGCAAACGCCGACGCCGCCGCCATGAACGACCTTGACTTCAAGCAAGACAGAGGCAAGCAAACCGAGCTCCGTCTTACTTAGCATTTTCGTGAATCTATTCCTTGTGCTCGTTTTATATAATTTTTACTCTGAATTGCAGAAATCGCGAAGGATTTCCTTACTAACTTTACAGACGCGAGCGGCGAAGTCAAATATATAAATATCCTTGTAAGATTCCCTGCTTCTTCACCGCATTAATGAATTGAAGTTCATCTCCCCTTCTATAATTGATAATTTCGTTTTAATCCCTTTTACCCAGCAAGATGTAGCGAATCGGAAAATTAAGGTCATTCAGATTGAGCTCGAAGACCTACTCAATGTAAACCTTTTTTTTTTCCCTTTTTTCTTTTATTTTGCTTTTAGAATGATTGTCTCATTATTTTGTTGGAGTAGCTCTGACATTAGGGTTTTGTTTGCATTTATGGAAATATTAGTATAAGGATTTGGATGAGGAATTTTTGAGGCGTGTTACTGAAAACACACGGCGATATATCGGGATTTTCGCCGATGCAATTGATGAGCTGCTGCCTGAACCAACTGAGGTTCTTCCGGATGACGACGATGATGTTTTTATGTCTCAAAGGGCCGTGGATGCAAATGACAGTGCTGGAGCTTCTGATCCCCAGAAGAAGATGCCTCCTGAAATTAAAAGATTTTAGTAAGTTTTGCGGGATCCCTCTGTGTGTCATTTGTAGTATATGATAGAAAACTTGATTCTTTGCTTTGATTAAATTGATGTTTTTATCTTTTAAAAAAAATGATGTTTTAATCTATTTATCTTGCTGATTAGTCTTTGACGTTAAACATAATATATAGTTCGTAATTAGGTGATCTTATGGTTTAATGTCATACCAATTGGATAGGAAAATGGTTGGTTCATTGCAGTGATTGGGATTTTTTTTTCTATTGAGACAATGTTGCGGCCATTTTGTGTCTTATCCGTGTGTCAAGTGGTTAATGTTTTCGTGTCTAGTGTCGTCATTAGTTGTTGGTTTAGTTATGAAGTCCAAAAAAAAAAAAAATGTGGCCAGAATTTTACTTTTATGCTAATTTGCAAGGAAAGTGCCAGTAACATTTTTCTTTGTTATCAGCGAAGTATATGTTAAGGCATCTCCAAAAGGAAGGCCTTACACGATCAGGGAGGTTAAAGCTTCATATATCGGCCAGCTTGTAAGGATATCTGGCATTGTGACACGATGCTCTGATGTCAAACCGCTAATGCAGGTTGCTGTCTACACATGCGAGGAGTGTGGATTTGAAATCTATCAGGTTTTATCTTTGGTTCCTTATTGATTATGAGTTCTGCTATCCTTTCAAATTATATTACATGATACCTTATAATTGTCAAATGTAAAACAGGAAGTAACCGGTCGTACATATATGCCTCTGTTTGATTGCGTGTCTGAACAATGCAAAACAAACTATGCAAAAGGAAAGCTCATCCCCCAACTTAGAGCGTCAAAATTTTTGAAGTTTCAGGAGGTCTGCATTTCATTGTGGTTTATGCTCATGACTCCTTCGAAGGGAACTCTTCCCCTAAACTTTCTAAGATATGTTTCAGGCCAAACTTCAGGAGCTATCTGAACATGTTCCAAAAGGTCACATTCCTCGATCGATGACCATACATTTTAGAGGAGAGCTTACCAGAAAGGTTGGTAATTATAAATTAAAAGCTACGTAGTATCATACATGCATAATGATAGCAGTAAGCCTTGTTTCATATACGTAGTTTACAAGTTTTGTCATTCATGCCATATGTTTCATGGGGTTTTCTGTGTCAGCTGATGCATACATGAGTACCTAGGTTACCTAAATTCCATCTTTCACCGAAAAAATTAAGAAAATATCGAATGCTCGTTAATGTCTAGTAAAGTGTTTCAGAGTGCATAATCATTCTGTCAGGAATGCTTTGCCATCTGGTTGAAATAGACCACGTTCCGATAATACCAGCAAGAATACTAGGAATTACTCCTTTGACAAAGAAAGAAAAGAGCTCCGTTTTGGCCGAGGGAAAAGACAGGATTGACTAGCTTTTTCACTCATGGCTGGTAAGGGAGATAGGGTCGTAACTAACTGATGATTTCGGACTTAGAAGAGGTAGAATCTGTGTATAAACTTCCTCTTTCTAGGGCGGGATGGACGTCCATGTCAATAAGAAGAATACAAAACTCGTACGTCATTCGAGTTACGAAAGCTGATTCCTTTTCCATTACCTGCTCGGATCCATAGCTACCAGTTCACAGATGTTACAGAATCAAATCAATGATCTTTGAAGTTTGATAATTTACTAAAATGCTAGAAAGCCAGAGTACCGCACCCTACACGTTTAGTTCAACAATAGCCTTAAACAAGACTGTTGTCTACTTTAGATTTTCTCTTGGAGAGTAAATTACTAGCACCAACAGGTCAATTTGGAAGATTTGTCCATATGATTTCCTTTTTGTTTCTTTTTTATATTGTTTATTGTTTTTGTTTATGTTATCCTTCTCATGAGCTTTTCATTTGTTTCAGATATACTATAGTTTTTCGCAATCTGATTGACCTTTATGCAATATTGTTTCTATAATACTTCAGGTTGCTCCTGGTGATGTTGTAGAGTTGTCAGGAATATTTCTCCCAATTCCGTACGTTGGGTTTAGGGCAATGCGAGCTGGTTTAATTGCTGATACTTACTTGGAAGCAATGTCCGTTGACCACTTCAAGAAAAAATATGAAGAGTAAGATTTTCGATTTTTGCATCTACTACTTAGTCTTAGTTGAAGAAATGAGATATAATGCCAAATATTGTTGAATATATAAAATATGAGACGACACTCCCCTTCACATCCTTAAGAGAACTTACTCTAATGAAAGCTCTGATTGCCATCTATTTCAAAAAATTTCATGTCCAATAGTCCAAGGATTTTTAGTCCAGGGTACTTCACTTATATATGTGTGTCCTGAAGGTATTTACATAATATTCCTTTTCAATAGCTTAAGATTTTAGAGTCAGCACGGCCAATGTTTTGTTACCAAATGCTAATGCAGTGCAATTACAGATTTTATAATGTTGAGATTGTATAAAATTACTAAATCCAAATGGACATTGAAAGGAAAGAGGTAGCCATGATTGAATGGAGATCCTTGTCATGCCACCTACATTCATTGTTAATGAAAATAAGTAATAGAGCAATTTGATATTTCTTTTTATTGGATTTCTTTTCTTCTATTGGACGCATTTCTGATTCTGGGTTGAATAAGAAACTCCAAAATTTTTATCTTTCATCAAGCAAACTGCATTACCTGATATTCGACTAAATATTCTTCCAGTTAATTATCAATTGAACACAGAGAACTTCTATTAAAATCTTAACGTTGATTTTACTTTTAAATGCAGCTATGAGCTTAGAGGGGAGGAGGAGGAGCAAATTGCTCGGTTAGCTGAGGATGGTGATATCTATAACAAACTATCACGGTCATTAGCCCCTGAAATATTTGGGCATGATGATATTAAGAAGGCACTTCTTCTTCTCCTAGTTGGTGCACCTCATCGAAAATTAAAAGATGGGATGAAGGTATTGGTGTGGAGCTTCCTATAATTTGAGATCTTTAATTGTCTTATAGCTGGTTGATCTTCCCATGCTACTAAATTGCTATGATGCACACACAATTAAAGTGGACATATAAACCTTCCAGTACACCGTAATATATTGAAATTGTTGATCCTGTCTGCATATTTTGAGATTATTTTTACTTTATCATGTGTTTAATAAAATGACGTTTTGTCATTTACTTCCTTGTGCAGATTAGAGGAGACCTACATATATGTTTAATGGGTGATCCTGGTGTTGCAAAAAGTCAGCTTCTAAAACACATAATCAATGTTGCACCAAGAGGTGTGTACACAACCGGCAAGGGAAGTAGTGGAGTTGGTCTGACTGCAGCTGTCCAGAAGGATCCAGTGACAAATGAAATGGTTTTGGAAGGTGGAGCTCTGGTGAGGATGCTTATTCATTGAAAGCATCAGGTTATGTCTTTCTTTCGTTAAACAATAATGGCTAACTGCCCGTTTTATCAGGTACTAGCGGATATGGGTATCTGTGCCATTGATGAGTTTGACAAAATGGATGAATCTGATCGTACAGCAATACATGAAGTAATGGAGCAGCAAACAGTTAGCATTGCTAAAGCTGGAATCACTACATCCTTGAATGCGCGAACCGCTGTTCTTGCTGCTGCTAATCCTGCCTGGTACTTGATTCATAAACTCAATGCAGTTTGTATTCAGTTCTGAATCTACTATTTGTATAGATGATTGCAACTATAATCATTAAGTTGTTTTTAATTACTTAAATGTGAGTTCTTCCAGATGTTAACTTCAATGTTTTAACATAAAACGTTCTTCTGTTGCAGGGGTAGGTATGATCTGAGGAGATCACCTGCTGAGAATATTAATCTCCCTCCAGCTCTTCTGTCAAGGTTTGATCTTCTGTGGTTGATCCTAGATCGAGCAGATATGGATACTGATCTTGAAATGGCTCGGCATGTTCTCCACGTACACCAAGCAAAGGAATCTCCAGATCTTGGGTTCACTCCTCTTGAGCCCCCTCTCCTTAGGTAAGTATGTTATAAACATTGTAAAAGTGTAGCACTAACTTTACTATTGGAGATGGTTTCTAGTTTATCCAAGCAACTTTATTGTGATTTGTAAGTATGACAAAATATGCTAATAGGTTCTTGAATGAAAGGGTTGAATTTTGTTTTTGCTAGCTGCCTGGAGCTAAGTTTGCTAAAGTGATCCTTATTTGTCTCCTTATGAAGAACCATATAGTATGAACGTTAGAGTGCAGGGCCATTGTTGTGTCAGTCTGACACATATCTGTTAAAGTGAATTATGTCTTGTGTTAAATTGAATATGTTGTGATTATCAGGGCATATATTTCAGCTGCAAGAAAACTCTCTCCTACTGTACCAAGGGAGTTGGAGGAATATATAGCTAGTGCGTATTCAAGTATCAGGCAGGAAGAAGCGAAATCAAGCACTCCACATTCGTATACAACAATCAGAACTCTTCTCAGCATTCTTAGAGTATCAGCTGTAAGTTTCTTTATTTGTTACTGTATTGTATAACAAGGGGAATTATTAGAGTACTTCTGCCAGCGAGTCGATTCGGTTTACTGGTTACTATCAGTAAGACAACATGTGCTGGTGATCATTTAGAGGTTATAATCATTAAATTTAATTATATTTCAATTGGTATGACAATATATGCTGATGATCTTGTCAGTCCTTACAAAGTGAAACTTCAACCCTAGATTTCACTATTTTCTCAATATAGGCCGCAGACTAATACACCTTCGTGGTAGAAATTATTACCCTTTTTATTTTCTCTAACATGGCAAAGGAAACTTTTATCTTTTCAGGCTCTGGCAAGACTCAGATTCTCTAACCATGTAGCTCAGAGTGATGTGGATGAGGCTCTCAGATTAATGCAAATGTCGAAGTTCTCATTGTATTCAGATGATCGCCAGAGGTCTGGTCTGGATGCAATATCTGACATTTATTCAATCTTACGTGATGAGGCTGCTAGAGCTAACAGCACGGATGTAAGCTATGCCCATGCCCTCAACTGGATCTCAAGAAAGGTTAGGTTTTTGAGCTCTAGCTACATAAACAGTAGTGATTTCTGATGAATATTAGGTCTAGCGACACCAAATTATTATTGTTCATTTTGACAAGTTTCTCTGTGACACCAGTAACGGATGTATGTAATGCATGGATTGATTAAAAAAAATCTAAAATTTTTCCCCTTCCATTCTTAAAACTCATCCCTGGCAACACTTCAATTTTCTGTTACGAGTCTTACGACATGCTGGATATCTTATTGTCTGAAACTTGATTTCACCAGGGATACAGCGAAGCCCAGCTGAAGGAATGCTTAGAGGAATACGCAGCTTTAAATGTGTGGCAGATCCATCCAAACACCTTCGACATTCGCTTCATTGATGCCTAAGCGTCACATAATATTGTTCTGTTGCTGCAGACTGGAGCTATTAACTATTGTTTGTCAGTATGTTATAGACGGCAAGCTTAGCTAGATAACTATAATAGGTTTAAGAAATCATGTTTGCTGTAGAGGCTTGAATTATATGATGATGTATGAATCTTCAATTTTATCATTGATGATTACAACTTGAGATGCTTCTGCTCCTTTTGTGTTTTCAGTCTTCCATTCTTTAAAGTTTTAGCATTTTCAAAATTTAACAATTAACTGAAACATGAGATTTGTTGGTGTTCTCTCTGATATCTGTAGGACCTAGCTGATGTAAATTTTGCATTCTTTTTAACAGTGAAACCACAGCTTAAAGTATGTGACTATGTCTAGTCATTATAAAGATCTAAATAACTTGAATTGCAAGTCCCATTCTAAATTTTTGGTAGCCTTTCATTTCCCATATCTATTGCTAACATACTGATACCATTTTCATTTTTTTTTTTGTAAATTTTGCATGCAACATATATTGGATCTTTTATTGCATCTACAGATGATTGTCATGTGTTGAGGAATTTCAAGAATCTACTACTATATGAGAATTTGATAAGAATCAAGCCATTCGTCTACACATTATCATTCCCATTTATATGATCGTCATCTTCGCTGTCTTCACTGCTAGATCTCACTATGCCCGAGTCGAAATTCTGAATCAAGAAACCAAAAGAGATAATAAATCAGATTCTGAGGTCAAAAATATTAAAGACCACAAGATTGATGCTGCATGTGACTAGTCACCTCACCTGATAATAGTAGTGTTGATGGTTGATGCTGTTGTGAATCACTGATGTAATCCGAAATAGCATGTACATTGGAACAATTATACCAATACACTTGACTATAAGCACCTGCACAAATATTACAACGAATAAATCTCATAGCACGAAAACGTGATAGATAAATCGAGCTTCAAGTATAGGCCCTCACAGTGATAGGGGAAAGCGGGTAAGCTCGCGTTCCTCCACTAACTAGATCAAACAAATTCTTCATCAGAAGCAAGATCGTTAACTGTAAGTTTTAGGACCAACAGTTAATACTCGTCATAAATCAAACTTGAGTGAGCTCGAGCAATTAGCACACACTTACAATGAGGGCCAATGACCTACGATAAGCAGCACTAGTAATGTCAACAACTGCTGAATTACTACAGATTGATATTGTCTCCTCATTTTCAAGAATTTCTTCTGTGGTCTCCGTTTCGGGCTCGTTTCTTGCAACCACCACACTAAAAATAAAATAACAAGAATGTTGATATTCATTCATTTCATTGTTAAGACCAAATAGAACATTATTGTCAAGAAATTAAGGAAAATGTTGAGTCTATAAATTTAGGAGATAAACTAGAAATTAAAATAAGAGGTCTATCAAATTGAAGGGAATAATATAGTGGCAATAAAAGATGAAAATTTAATATTTGATTGTACCTTATGGTTTGGATTAGCTGGAGCTTCTTAGCTGGGGCTGTGTATCCAGGTTTAAATTTCTGAAATGAAAACTGTGATCAAAGGGGTAAAAAAAAAAGATATGGACTACTAAATAGTATAATGCTTTTCTTTTGAATTTTGAAAGAAAAGAATGCAAAACTCAAAAATTGTAGGAAAGCAACCTAACATGAAATTTAGGTAAAAGCATATTAGTCCTTTATCTATCTGCTAAGAAAAAGAAACACACACACACACACACATAGTGGACGTAGCAGAAGCACATTAAAAACTTGAAAACGAACACACAATCACACACACATGCAACAAAAATATTGCAAAAATCCCATTAAAGAGGTGAAAACCTGTGTGCAAAAGAAGAATGATCTTCCTACGTAGAGTTGATTAGATTATGATCATGATAAATAAATAAAAACTAAAACGAAGAAGAAATTAAGTCGCAAAACCTGCAAGCAAATTTCACAAGTAGTATTGCCTTTTTCATCGCACCATCTCTGTATGCAATCTCGGTGTGCAAACTGAAAAAACACAAACTCAACCTTCAAAACACACACACACATGAGAGAGAGAGAGAGAGAGAGAGAGAGAGAGAGAGAGAGAGAGAGAGAGAGAGAGAGTAACCTTGAGTGTTCCAGAGCAATGACAAGGGGATTCCAAGATCTTACAACTTTCCAAATCTTGTTCATGGCATATTCTACAACTTCTGTAGTCATCATCTATGAATAATACACCATTATCACTCATCTTTTCACACAGTGTTTATGTATATATGTTCTGTTTTAGGGGGATAGTTTAGAACTTAAATATATGCAAAGAGAGTAGTAATGTGTTGTACCAATCATACCCTTCACAAGATTCTCTCTAACTTTTAGCTCAACTTATAATACTTATATTCCTAAAAAAAATTTAGAACTTATATCATAGTAATAATAAAATACGAAGTTAGTATCTACATGGTCGCATGTGCAATTTTATACCATTTTTAACTTTCTTATTCAACGTGTATAATTGATTGCTTCACGGAGCTTAACTAACATGGAATTAATTTAATTTATTGCTCAAAATTTAAATAATCACCAACTCAAATTATAACACATGAGATAAGAAAACATTTAATCTTGTCACAGTTTTGATGGCTTGATAGAGCTTAGTATAAAACCTTCTAGTATGTGCATGTTCTCACATTCAATTTGTGGGAAATAAAATTTTGAGTGTGTATTATTGAATTTGCAATTCACATAGTTATAACTATAAATAACTACGTGTGTGTATATATATATATATATATATTGTAGAGGAGATTCAAAAATATTTATTTTGTGTTACTATCTTAATGGTTGGACAATCTTCTCCGTTCAAAACTTTCTAATTGTCTAAGATGTGAAAAAGTAGTTGACAAATTGTGGCCCATGCCTCAACTAAGTTATGCTATTTCATAATCTCACACCACCTTTTAAAATGAGATGGCAAGTAGTCCTAATTGTTAGAATAAATAAATATAGTTCCTTGGGGATGACCTAGTGGTAAAAGTGAGTGTCTGGGACTGAGAGGTCTCAGGTTCGAACCTCATGAAACGTATCTATAGGTCGAGTCCTGCTTGTACTTGAAAAGTGTGGTTTACCTGCCCTGTGTGATTTACAGGCTACTGCACAAGGGACGAGAGTTTACCCAGTGCACACCGAAGGTAGCGGCTGCGGGTTCCCACGATATAAAAAAAAAAGAACAAATAAATATAGGTTAGGTATTAGTTCGTAGATAAGGGCAAGAATGTCACTTCGAAGCTATTCCCATGTTCATATAAAAGTGTATATGTCCTAAAGAAAAATTGATTGGTTGAATTGGGAAATTTAGTCACATCAATTAGTATAATGAGTATATATGTCTAGAAAGACATTAAATCCTATTCGATACACTAGTTACAAATCAATAACTAAGTATCACGTTAATTAGATGTGCAGTGCTTTATCAATACAACAAGCAACAATTTAAATTTAAATAATGATGGGTGAATCATATTTAGGTCTCTCTTATTAAAAAAAAAAACATCTACCTAAGACTTCCTATGCAATTAATTTAATGTTTATTTCTTTAACCTAAAATAAGTCAAATAAGCTTAATATTAAAGGGATTAAACATTGTACACCTTATGTTTGAACAACGACCTCATAATTCCCTTGAGAATGATTTAGTGATAGAGTGGAACTGCATGACACCGAAAGGTCAAGAGTTCAAACTTTACTAGTATCTCTATAAGTCGAGTCTATCACACTTATATAATATGCTACTGAATAAGAACATGAATTTATCCAGTAAGCACGGTATGTTGTTCACACTCACATTATCATGATCGTGCCTATTATAAATTCTTCAATAAAACTTCTAAACAATAAAGTATTCCATCGACCATTTTTTAGACATCAACGACAATAATTTCAACTATTTCCTCGTCACTTAATTTGAGGCATCCAAAATTCTCCTTAGCATGAGGTTTTGAGTTCAATCCCGCTAAATACATTATTTTTTCAATTTTGTATGTGGTGTAGTAATCACACTTTGTATAGTGTGATTCTATATTTATGTAGTATAGAGATTTTAACTTTCATCCCATTGGAGATGGCCTAGTGGTAAAAAGTGAGCGCTTGAGACTGAGAGGTCTCAGGATCGAACCTCATGAAACGCCTTTATAGGTCGAGGCTGTCACACCTGTACTTGAAAAGTGTGGCTGCGAGTTCCCACGATATCAAAAAAAAAAAACTTTCGCGATATAGTTGTTGTAATTAAAAAATAAGAGGAAACAAAAAAAAAATAAAAAAAATAAAGAATCATAGAGTTAGTATCTCTCTCTTTCTCTCTCTCCACCAACCGGTCCAACCCTGAGATTTATATTTATTTATATTTTTATTTATATTTATATTTATTTTTCACCCAATTTCTCCAGAATACTACCAACTCCTAAACTATACTATTACTACTACTCAGCTGCTGCTGCTGTCAATCTCAATCTCAATTCAATCAAATTCAATACCAATTTCTCCGCCACAATTCGACCAAACGAGATTTGCACAATTCCGATCACCTATGTTTCTGTTGGACTGGTTTTACGGCGTTTTGGCTTCTCTCGGATTATGGCAGAAGGAGGCGAAGATCTTGTTCCTCGGCCTTGATAATGCCGGCAAAACCACGCTCCTTCACATGCTCAAGGATGAGGTTTTCCTTCTTTCATTCCTTGAATTTATTCCTCTTATTATTTTCTTCTGTTTTTGTTTGATTGATGGATGGTGATGATGAAATTGTGGTTTGATTCAGAGGTTAGTGCAGCATCAGCCGACGCAGTATCCGACGTCGGAGGAGCTGAGTATCGGCAAAATTAAGTTCAAGGCCTTCGATTTAGGAGGTCATCAGATCGCTCGTAGAGTGTGGAAGGACTATTATGCTAAGGTAGATTCAATTCAGTGTTTTCTGTTGATTCTGCTTTTGAATGTGTTGTTCTAACTCAATTGCCTGCTTTATTTTGGAAATTGTTAATTTTGGGGTTCTCATCTTCGGATACAATTGCACGGTTTTATTTTTAACATGCTATGCTACAAGTGACAATGATAAAGGTTTCAGCTGTGTTTCTGAATTTTTTTTGAGTCGTAGTATTTGGATTTAGAGTTATTTTTGCTTGCTCGTGTTGAAATGATTATACTTTCTTTCAATCAATGAAGCTTTTGCTGGAAATTTGGCTTCGTAATGTGAATTAAGTTTCCTACTTTCTGTTACCTGAAACTTTGCCTGCTAATGGAGGTGATTATACCTGATTAAGGATACTTCTGGTATTGGAACAGCTATGGTGCATATCTGTCTTTTGCTCATTTCAATCTTATCACACTAATTAGCTAAAATTATTGGAAATACAATGTAACTGTTAAAAGCTCTGTGTTATTCTTTTAGCTCTTGCCATAATATCTGAAAAAACAACAGAATGCACTGAGGTGATTATGAGGATTTTTTTAGTGGAATGTCCTAAATGGCTAAATCTCAATTTGCTCTGTGAGTTTCTTCTATTTGGTAAGCTTACATCCTGGAGCCCCAGACATGTACAGTATAGGATTATGAGAGCAAATGAAAACACAAAAAAAGCAGTTACCAATATTTAGTAAGCTTATACACTTGTGATAGTAAACCGGTTAATAAGATAGGATTATTTGATTTCCTTTTGGAGTCTAGTTAATTGCAGCCTTAAGTTGAGATGTGGTTGTGACTTGTGGCTACTCCATTTACTGCTTGGAAATATATTCAGTATGGAATTTGACCAGAGGAAGTATATGGATCTCAAATTTGACTCAATCCAAATCTTATTGTCTACAAGAAAGCGTGTAATTTCTTTCTTACCACATTATCACCTAAGTGCTAAGCTTCATAAAGATCACATTTCTAATCAATACTTGATGATTTTATTATTCCCAAGCACTTCAATTACAAGTATGTCTTGTGGTCTTACAGGTTGATGCTGTGGTGTACTTAGTGGATGCGTATGACAAGGAGCGTTTTGCCGAGTCTAAGAAAGAACTAGACGCACTCCTTTCTGATGAGTCCCTTGCGACAGTTCCATTTCTGATTTTGGGAAACAAGATAGACATACCATATGCTGCCTCAGAAGATGAATTGCGTTATCACCTTGGCTTGGAAGGTGTAACAACTGGCAAAGGGAAAGTGAATCTTTCAGATTCGAATCTGCGCCCTCTGGAGGTCTTCATGTGTAGCATTGTGCGCAAAATGGGCTATGGTGATGGCTTCAAATGGGTCTCTCAATATATAAAGTAAGTTTGTCAGTGGAGAAATGTCTAGTCTAATAGGTATCTTCTTTCTTGAAGAAGAGGGAAGAAGTGCTCGTCTCCCGAAAGATCAATGTGAAAGGGATAGAAGATTCATGTCTTTCAGGTTGGTTCAATTTGGTAGTAGTTTTTAAAACTTATACATTATCTCCTTCAAATTTGTAAGGTGAAATTCTTCTCCATCTGCTCTGTACAATTTTTATCTGAAATTTGGCAGTCTATGAGGGCCTAGTGCTAGATAAATCATAAATGGATATCTTTGTACGTGCCTGTTTGTCGAAAAACTGTTGTCCGTCGCTTTGAAAAGAAAGGCTTGCAGAGTCATTTGATTGTTGATGGTAGTAAACCAGTATCTTACTTGGTTAGATACCTATCCATCCGTAGACGATGTTAGAGCTTTGGCGAAGTGCCACTCGTCTCACTTACACGATTACGTGTGAGTCGGGGGTGTCTATTCGATTGCTGATCATGAAAGAAATAGGTATACTGCCTCTTGTTTGTTACAATGAATCCCTAGTGGCAGAGCTTAAACTTTGATATTGTGGCAAAGTTTCTGCACTGACCCTTGTGAAGTCCATAGTTCAATATCGAAGTGGTGAGAATAGAGTGAAACGATGTCGTTTCAGGATTCTGCCTATCTTTGAGAAAAAATTGAAGTTGGAAATTTAAGTATGGGTAGGTAATCGACAATTCGAATAAAATTTCAATGCAGTGAACTAATCAAAGAGATTTAGTCATGAGTATTCAATTTCGTTCTCTACTAGCCCACAATAAATGAATGCCTTATATTTAATTATTTATTTATATTTACTTCTTTTAGAAAATCGTACGTGTATTAGCATTTAGTTTATTATTGCAATGAAGGTGTGTGCATTCAAGTTTTTCCAACGCAGCCGTGCTAATGTGAGCCTCTATCGACTACTTTTTTCTTGCTGTATTGTAGATTCAACTTCAACATGCATAATTAAATTTTAAATTACACGCCACATTCACATAGTGATAGTGCCCAACCCTATTTGTTAGTAGTAGTACTTATTACTACATCTCACTATCTTTGTTATTTGCATATATATATTAATCTAACCATACATACATATATTGCTCAAATGTGATTAATCTATGTTCTCTTGGGATGACCTAGTGATGGAGTGGGCCGCGTGGAACTGAGAGGACTCAGTTCAGTTCCCATTAATGCCTCTATAGGTTGATATTGTCATACATGTACTTAAAAAGTGTGATTTATCTGCTTTGTGTGGTTTACAAGCTACTGCACATTGACGGGTAAGTTGATCCTATCACACTTGTACTTGGAAAGTGTGGTTTACCTGTCTTGTGTGGTTTACAGGCTACTGCACATTGACGGGGGTTTGTCATTGTGCACCAAAAATAGCGGATGTGGGTTCCTACGAATTAAAAAAAAAAAAGTAATTAATCTCACAAAATAAATAGAATATCTCGTAGTTAATCAAATTAAATTCTAAAATATATATATATAGCTGTAAAATAAAGCTAATGATTTGCAAAACAACCCCATAGGTCCGGTTTGTTTTATCACCAAATTTAATTAACTTTTGTTTTTGGCATCTAATTATTGCCGTTTGGTGAAAGAGATATAATGGCATGTTCTCAATTAAATTTTTATCATCTGCTAATTTCAATCACCAATGATATTGACTTGGACATTAATTATACTCAGCTTGACATTACAAATCGGTTGTTGGTTGATCAATCGAGTTTACAAATGTTATTAGGCCTTCTATAATTATCCAAATGTGATAATGTAAATAAGAAAAATAAAAAAGAAAGCGCGAGATATTATTGGTATACAACATAAATTGTAGTCAACAAAGAGATCAAACATTACGTACGCAAATCATTTTCGATAGAGGAGATTAATTAAGGAGAAGGGTAAAAAGATAGAAAATGTGTATGTTTGAAGAGTTAATTGTTTCTATTTTTGAAAAATGGGTCAAGATAGATGGACAACTCAATAAAGAAATGAGATCAAGATGGATAAAACGGAGAGAGCATAATCGATCATTCAATAATTTTGATATTATTTTAACTTCTCAATAATGAAAGCAGTGAAAATCCCAAATTTCATGTTAAATTTTAGTATTCGTCGAGCCTTGAAACCCCCAAAAGATAACAAAAGATTTGAACTGGTGGATATGAATTCATGAACTTCTAAAACTGTCCAATTTAATTTTCTGAAATTTCTAATTTCAGTCTTATAAAACAGAAATGAAAATAAGTTGAATAAATACAAATGATGAAATATTTTGTGTGTGTGTGTGTGAGAGAGAGAGAGAGAGAGAGAGAGAGAGAGAGATTCACTTACAAGCAAAGTCATAGAAAGGGCATTCCTAAAAAACGCATAAATATGATGTGATGTCTACGAAATGTGCCCGCTCTTTCTAATGTTTCGTCTCTTCCATTTTCTATTTATTGTCAAATCCACAACCTATTTCTCTGTGATTATTAGTTAAGCTCATTAAATGAATTATTTTATTATTTATTTTCGAAAACAAATTAAATAGCTCATGATCAGCTGTAACACCATACATAAATTAATCCATGGAATTAATAATCTCTTGCGACCGTCTTAGTATATAGCTTGAAATAAAATACTCTCTCCGTCCACGAAATAATTGTCACTTTTGTTACTCTACTCACAACAATACTCACTATTATTTATTACTACCTACCATTTTTTTAAACTCGTGTCGTCCAAAATATGGCAACCATTTCATGGACGCAGAAAGTAATATTAATGCTAGAGAGGAAAACAATAAATTAGTATCTCACTATATATATCAAGGCACATTAATTTGCATGCATCTATTTGGTTGGACCCTTATAACGTTGTTGCATTTAAAAAGATATAACGTAGCAAATGTTTTATCAATCTTGATTCTTTTATCGTGGAAAGAAATAAATGAACAAATTTTATTGATGCTCACATGGTAATTTATGCTTCAAAACTTCCATTAGTTGAGAGTTAAAAGAAGGGAAATCAAAGCTTAATGCGCGGCTAGTAAATGAAATTTATTTTTCTTAAATACGCATTTAAGAAGTGCAAAGTCCATACATCATTAAATTTTGATAAGAGTCAAATATAATTAAATGTATAGTAATACTTACTCTGTCTCGTTCAACTTGACTTACTTTCCTTTTTAGGCGTTCCACTCAACTTGGCTCGTTTCTTTTTTAGCAAAGATTAAACTAATATTTAAGTTATATGTGTACAATGTTTGCTTTTATCAACATTGAAAATGCACTCACAATTACTTTATCATCAACAATTAAATACTCTATACAGAATATATTAAACACACCTTTTACATCTAATCCACTTATTCTTAATCTCCGTGCCGAAAAGAAACGAACCAAGTTGAATGGGACAGAGGAAGTATCAATTAACAACCAAATAAAAAAAAATTATTCTTTTTTTTTTATTTTATGGAATAAATATTCAATAGAAGCCCTCTAAAAATTATTTCCCACAACGTATGTATACTTTATATTTTACTATAGTAGTACTTCATTTTCTAATTACTTGAAAAATTAATTATCTAATTAGTCATAGAACACAAAATGAGACACACTTTTTGAAAGTTTTTTTTTTTTTTTTTTAATCTTGTATATCTACATACATATATACAGAATATCTTTGCAACTGCAACTTGCAAAAATTTCCCCTCCCAAAAAAGAAAAAGTTGAAACAGTCGAACATTATCTGAACATGCAATTCTTGTAAATAATCATTTCACATTGCCCACATCTTCAATTTAATTTCTATATAAACTCTCCCTTCATTCCTTAACTTGTACATCACATAAACATAAACATCATTTTCTCCAATATCAATCTCATGACGAGATCAAAATGCAATATTCTTGCATTAATATTTTTCATATTTACTATCATAATTATTTCTGCAGCTGCAGGAAACCGAAAGCCCTTTGCCTGTGACCCCAGCAATTCCGCCACCAAAAACTTTCCGTTTTGCAAAACCGATTTGTCGACGGCGGAGAGAGTTAAAGATTTGATCGGACGTCTGACATTGCAGGAGAAGGTCGGGCTGCTGGTTAACAATGCGGCCGCCGTGCCGCGGCTGGGGATCACGGGCTACGAGTGGTGGTCGGAGGCGCTTCACGGCGTCTCCAACGTGGGCCCGGGGACAAAATTCGGCGGCGAATTCCCCGGCGCCACCAGCTTCCCGCAGGTCATCACGACGGCCGCCTCCTTCAATTCTTCTTTGTGGGAAGAGATCGGAAAGGTACGTAAAATTAAGTTGATGACTACATACCATTACCATACGTGAATATAATATTACGTATATAGACTATAGTAATATGTCGTTTTGTTGAAAATAACTTCGTGTGGATAAATATGTGGACCCATTTCAAAAGTCACATTCTATTGTTGCTTTCTCATAAATAATTAATTTAATTTGGGTACTATCTTTTGGAAAATTAGTAGTAACTCTATTATCATAAGTTGGATCAAAGTACAAGAGCTATGATCTAATTATAAAGTAAACGAACTTAGTCACCCATCTCTAGGTACACCAAAAGTTACACATATATTTGATGAAATAATGTAAAATGTCCATACATGTATATTAGTACATAAATTGGTGTTAAGAATTGTTCATTACTTCCTTTGTCTCGATATCGATGATCTGTTTTCCTTTTTGAGATGTTCCGCTATTAATCTATTTCCTTTTTTGAACTAAATTACAACTTAATAAAAAAAAATCATCATCCATCATTACTAAATGCTAGATTATTCACTCTCTCTAATTCTTACATTCTTACCATAACTATTTTATTAAATAAGAATTAAATATACTATAAAATTGTATTAAACATGTAGTACACCATCTTTATATCCCTAATTCCTTCTCTTAGTTTTCGTGCCGAAAAAAGGGCCATATTACCGGGGCAGAGGGGGTAATAAATTGGATGAAGTAAATCAATTTGAATGCTACGAGTTTGAATTGTATCTCAAGATCAATGTTTTACATAGAATTAAGAAAGAAACATAGAAAGAGGATAAAATAAAGCAGCATGAGATTAGATTAGACGGTTATAAAGCGGAAAGCACAAAACTTTAATTAGCAAATTGAAAGCGACAAGGAATCGATTTAAAGAGTTGTTTGCGGGCCGAAAATTTAGAAAATAATGGGCTGGGCTGCAGGTGGTGTCGGACGAGGCCCGAGCAATGTACAACGGGGGCCAGGCGGGCCTGACGTATTGGAGCCCGAACGTCAACATATTAAGAGACCCGAGGTGGGGCCGGGGACAGGAGACTCCCGGTGAAGATCCCGTCGTAGCCGGTAAATACGCCGCCAGCTACGTTAAAGGTTTACAGGGAAACAACCGCGGCGACCAGTTGAAGGTGGCCGCATCTTGCAAGCATTACACCGCCTACGATCTTGATAACTGGAACGGCGTCGACCGATTCCATTTTAATGCCAAGGTAACATTTTAGTACACGCACTCCTCATATGAAAATATTTTAATAATTAAATTTATATTATTAAAATATTCCCTTGTGAGGAGGGGTGTACTATCATATAAGAAATTCTCCTCATTTTTTCCTTTTTCCAAATTAATTAATTAACATCTAATTAAATGTAATTAAATTTGAATGAATGTGCAATTGCAGGTGAGTGCGCAGGATATAGAAGATACATTTAGCATTCCGTTTCGAAGTTGTGTGAGAGAAGGCAAAGTTGCAAGCGTTATGTGTTCTTACAACCAAGTTAACGGCGTTCCCACTTGTGCCGATCCCATTCTTCTCAAAAAAACCATCCGAACTGCGTGGTCTCTTAACGGCTACATCGTCTCCGATTGTGATTCCGTTGCCGTTTTCTTCAACACTCAGCATTACACAAGCACCCCCGAAGAAGCCGCCGCCGCCGCCATCAAAGCAGGGTTGGATTTGGACTGCGGCCCGTTTCTCGGTATGCATACCGAAACCGCAGTGCAAAAACAGCTCTTGAAGGAGGGCGACGTCGATGCCGCCCTCACCAACACTCTATCGGTGCAAATGAGGCTCGGAATGTTCGACAATGGGAATGCGCATTCCCATCCTTACGCGAAGCTCGGCCCTAAGGACGTCTGCAGTGCGAGCCACCAGCACCTCGCGCTGCAGGCTGCCAGGCAGGGCATCGTCTTGTTAAAAAACGATGCCCCTGTCCTCCCTCTCGCCCAACAAAGAATCAGTTCCGTAGCTGTCATCGGACCTAACTCCGATGCAACTGCCACAATGATTGGGAATTATGCCGGTGTACCCTGTGGATATACAAGTCCTTTGCAGGGGATAGGGAAGTATACGAGGACGGTCCACAACAAGGGTTGTGCGGGCGTGGCGTGCGACAATGACGACCTATTTAGTGGGGCCATTGAAGCTGCCAGCAAGGCAGATGCAACTGTGCTAGTGATGGGACTCGACCAATCTATAGAGGCAGAGTTCGTAGATAGGGTGGGGCTCTTGCTGCCAGGACGTCAGCAAGAGCTTATCACTAAGGTTGCGGCCGCCTCCAGAGGCCCAACCATTTTGGTGCTAATGAGTGGTGGCCCAATTGATGTGTCCTTTGCCCAAAATGATGCCCGAATCGGTGCAATTCTATGGGCCGGCTACCCCGGACAAGCTGGAGGTGCCGCCATTGCTGATGTCATCTTTGGAGCACATAATCCTGGTTCGTTCTCTGTTTTAAACTTTTGATTAGACTATATTAGATTAGATGAGACATAAACCTAAACGAATGTTTGTATTGTATATATGTAGGTGGGAAGCTTCCGATGACGTGGTACCCTCAAGAATATCTCAACAACTTGCCTATGACAACAATGTACATGAGGTCCAACCCATCCACAAACTATCCCGGAAGGACTTACCGTTTCTACAAAGGGCCCGTGGTCTATCCGTTTGGGCACGGTTTGAGCTATTCTAGCTTCAAACACACTCTTGTCAACCCACCAAAAGTGTTTTCGATCCCAATGGGAGGGGGCCATCGAGATCGAGCCAACTCAACCTCATCTAATAAAAAGTTTGTTCGGGTGGCTCATGCTAATTGCAAGAACCTCACACTCAGGGTGGATGTGGATGTGGAGAACACGGGGTCGAGAGACGGGACCCACACATTGCTCATGTTCGCTTCTCCACCGGGAGGAGATCATTGGGCGCCCCAGAAGCAACTCGTTTCTTTCGATACAGTGGGCATTCCCGCTGGAGGGAAGCAACAAGTTGTTCTAGGCGTCCGTGTTTGCAAGTACCTCAGTGTGGTCGATACCAACGGGGTCCGCCGGATTCCCATGGGAGAGCATGGGCTTTATATTGGCGATGCTAAGCATGCTGTTTCTCTCCAACCTCATACATAAATTATATAGTCTTGGAGGGAGGTTTTAATAGCATCTTGATTCCATTTTTTAGCTAGCTTAAGCTACTAGAATATTGAATGTTTGGCAATCACCTCATTCTTTTAATTTGCTTATAAATTTTTATTGTTTGAAGAAAGATCAGAGATAAAATTCTCAACTATGAAAGAATTAACTATATCGTATACATAGTTTAATTGAACAAATTACTATATTCAATTTCAAAGATGTATTGTCTGCTATGGAAGCCCAGTTGGGGCTGTAAGTTGTAATCAAGTTTTCGTTAAATTTTTAAGTGATTCTTCAAAAGTAAATTACTCTTTCCATCTCATATATATATTTACTCTAGCATTTTTAATTGTTTTGGGTGTCCTAACTATATAGCTATGTTGTTACATAATTATTACATTTTTTTTAGCATCCATTGTTAATACATATGATATTGAATTTCATATTGATTTATAAACGTCTCTCCAAAACGAGTTGGAACTTGGGAATTTGGGCCGTTTCCGCTGATAAAAATGAGTCCAAAATATTTGGACTCAACAAAGCCCACCATTTACAGGCCCATTATTACCATGCATAAGCATTTCCAAAACTTATTTTCCATATTCAGGTGGCTACCAATTACCTTAGAAAACGTAATTCACCATGATAATATATTTAATTCATTAGACCAAATTAATGTAAAACCTCATCTAAGTTTGAACTAAAAATTGAAATTGAAATTAGAACTTGATAATTTTAATCACCAATAAAAAAACTAATTATATTCAAACAGTAGGCTCGACTCATTAACATTCAGTTATTTTGTTATAACTAAATATATCTACGATTTACATAGATAAATAATTAGCATGAATATGTGATAATGTGAATGTGTAAAATAAAATTCCATACCATTTTTAAATAAACAAAAAGAAGTATACACTGGTGGATTTCCCTCATATTTGTAGGAAGGTTATAACTCAGCTAATTTTGCTAGAGTTAATCAAGATTTGAGAGTCAGGTTTCTTAATATCGTTTTCTTTTTTTACAATGAAAAAGTTTAAATATTTATTATTTTACCCTAAAAAAAGAAAGGTTTAAAAAGGATTCATCATTAATAATTAAGCAATAATACGAAATGTAGAAGGCGGGTAACTTTAACGAGTTGCGAGGCCATATCCCAATTCCCGCTGTAACTTTCCTAATTTTGTAATTAACTTAAACTACACTGCAAAGCATATTAAAATTTACCTAATAATGAGTGTAAAAGACTTTGTAAGCTTTATTCAGGTTTGGGGCTCCATAAAAACTTCTTAAATAAATAAATAATACTACTCTCAATGGTATGAATGCATGGGATAAATGTAAGAATATACGAATAACGATTTCTGATTGAGCTTGTGGGATGAACGTAAAACTATACTCCCTCCGACCCACTTATATTGTCGTCATTTCTTTATTTAGTTGTCTCGCTCATATTGTCATCTTCAAAATAAGGAAAGTTTTAACCCCTTAAAATCTTTCAAAAGTGATGAAACCTACCAACTTTCGATCTTTTTACCCTTATTCTTAATCTCCCTGCCGAACAGTAACATGACAATATCAATGGATCGGAGGGAGTACAAATATAGATTTTCGATTGAGCTTGTTTGGTTATTGACTAATTCGACCAGTAATCGAACCAATCGAGATTCGATTAGCTCGATCAGTTGATATCCTATGTGAATCGAGTCGAACAAGCTATAGACAAACAAACATCAAATTAATTACTATTTGATTTTAATTTGAGGCATCCGTATGTATAATTGTGAATATAAACAAACATGTTTGTGGTTCGCGTAGCTTGCAGTCAAAGGGACTCAAATTTCAATCCATCTCCATAAAACAGTAGTGTTGTTGATTTTAGTGAGAAAAATCCAAAAATGTTGTTGACTTTGCTGCCCATGTACTCTTCTTCCCTACTCATCAATTATATACTAAAATCCACACTCCTTCTAAACTTTAGGAAATGCTCATTTAATATTATTATTATTCATTTTATGGACCACAAGTGTTGTGTTATGTGTATGAACACCAAAATTAAGATACTAATAAACTATACTTCGTGAAATTTAGTTCTAAATGTGGTGCTTACAAAGTTCATTATCATATAAAAACATGAAATGGTATTTCAAGCTCAAGCATATCAGGATTTGGTTCACATACAACACATTTTTCCCGTAAAATATTAAAAATAACGACTTTTATGTACTAAAATAATGCATTTTATATATTACTCCCTCCGTCCACGAAATAGTTGTCACATTCTTGTCGATAATGGTTTTAAGAAAATGGTAGGTAGTAGTGAATTATAATGAGTGGAGTAAGGGTCCCACAATAAATGTGAATGGAGTAGCAAAAGTGGCAATCATTTCGTGAACAAACTTAAATGGAAAAAGTGGCAACCATTTCGTGGACGGAGGGAGTATTATACTGAATCGTAATAATAATGCATTTTTGGATTACTATAATGCATTGTTACGACAATACATTCTGTGTTTAATTATATTGCATGGTCATATCACAACCATATAAATCTACTAGGATCAAAGATCCATATCATTTCTCATTTTTTACAGAAAAATGAATTTTTAAATGATCTCTTCCCTATCTATAAATAAGTAAATTTGCAAAAAAAAAAAAAAAAATTGTTTAGTTTGGTGGAAATAATTTGAAAGCACAAGTTAGAATAAAACACAACGAAATGAGGCTGGCATGGTATGATAATGATAATGATAGTGAGAGTTGATAATTGTAAGTTTGTGGTGCGCACGATTAAGGCACATGGGCACGTGAAGATTTAGGCAGAAGGCACGTGCTTCCCCTTCCCATTACTTTCTGCAATTCTGCAAATTACTATACTGCAAACAGACTTTGATCAGACCAAAGAGAAGAGGATTACTTTGTGTTACCTATCTTTCCACTTACTTCCCATTCCATCCACTTCTTTTTTTGTTTTGTTTTGTTTTCATCCAATTAAACCCATATTTATATAATTTTCTCCTCAATTTTTTCACCATTGATTTTTGACTCCATGCAATTATTCTCAATATGTAAAATTTTACACTTATCTTGAGGGCCAAAAGTTACTTTTAGTAGTATATATTAACAACGGATGGACGATATTATGGAATTTCATCTTTAAGAATATTAAATAGATGGGCAATATTATATTGGGATAAGATGCTAATACCCCTTTAGAGTTTTACGCGTTTTGTTATTAGATCCCTAACGTTTGAATTTAGGCATTCACCCTCTCAACATTTTAAAATTGGTACAATTAGACTTTTCAAGTAGCAAATTATATATATGTATATATTTGGAACCTTAAAATCAGTCGTCGCAAGAGAAGTGATGAAGAAGCTGATTTATGTTGTTTTTGAAGAGCAACCGCTTCCAATGGAGCCGTGAGAGCATTCACCTCCAATAATTATCAGGATTGACAAGCAACCACTAGAACATACGCCTCCATCAGAGACTATTCCTGCCACCGGAATTCTCTTCAAACATGAGAATAATGCAAATGGGAGGCCATGACATGCCTGGCCCCATGCGAGAGAGAGAGGATGAATGTGCTACGGCGGCAAGCGAATGAAGACTACTTTTCGAGGATATCGGCGGCAAATCACACATCGGAGAGGATTCACACTTTCGATATGGTGGAGCCGATGCAATATTTATTCGTGAGAATAATCGTTCATTCAAGATATAAACCTTTGCTAACTTAAAGGGCTCCCCAAAAAATTTAATTTGACAACTTGAAGGATCTAATTGTATTTATACATTGAAGGAACAGATGCCAAAAATCAAACGTTAGAGGTCCAATAACAACATGCGAAAGACCCTATAGGGATATCAACACTTTATCCCATTATACTAAAATCAAATAATCCCGTAGTGGAAAAAAAAAAGAAAATACAACTTAACATAGTTAAATAAAAAATAAAGTTCATGATGAAGGCTTGGATATATAAATCCCTCCGTCTCTGACTCTCTGGGTATCTTCTAAGAGAATTTGTCGAAATAAAGCTTTATTTTTTTTATATATATTAATCACAACTTATCTACCGTTATTTATAGACAGGGGTGGAATTCTCATCAATTGTCATAAAAATAATGTTTCATTGGATCCTCTCTCTCACGTTGATTAATAATTATTTTGGTACAGTTATCCACTTCCAATATAGTGAGTCTGTGACTTAGAAATTATTTAATTCAATGTGTTAATTTTCAACAAAAATATTAAAGACATATTAAACGATTCTGTAACAGATTCAAAAATGTGAAGTTTGACTATATATTTGAGACATATGAAGTAAATTATACATGAATGAGATTGATAATTTTCAACAATACCAAAATAAAGATGAATTAGAACATAGAGATTCTGAACTAGAAAGGATAAGAGATGGAGAAGCAAATATACTATACTCCCTCCATCCCGTTATTTTGGAAATAATTAGGAGATAATTAATTTGTTAAACAATCAACTTTACACCTTTCATCATACTCTTCCACTTTATTTTTTGTGTCATTCATTATTCTCCTTCTCTCTCTACCCACTTTATTTTACTTTAAAAACTTCATTAAACATACTTTCTATTTTTAATTATTTTCTCTTTAAACCCCGTGTCCAAAAGAAAACAAGATAAATCTGGTGGGACGGAGGTGTATATCTTATCTAGAATTAAATGGGAATCTTTAGTATTGTAGTTCACATACTCAATTGCCTCCTAGTGCACCAACATGTCTAGATAATGGGGGCTTCCCTATAAATATGATCTACAACTAATTAATTTAATTTTAATGTTTTATTTTATTTAATATCATTGTATTTAAGTATCTTGTTATGGGAATTTTCATATCAAATTGCAATTTAAAAATGGTATATATCATCTCGATTCCTCCCTTAAACAAGGATCTTGTCATAAGAATAGTATTAGTTGGTGGATATATATATATATAACCTTCACATGCCCACTTAGGCACGTATACCCTCTTATCTCATGTAATTACTATTAAATAAAAAATTAGTATATTTTTTTATTTGAATAATTGTTTATAATCAGTCTTTGTTCAAGATAATTTATTCTTATGTGTGGAATGGTAAGTGCATGTGCAGTTTTAGCAAATCACATTAAAAAAGTTTTTAAATGGGAGATTGAACTAATAAAGATGTATTTATATATATGGTTTAATTTAATGAACTCTTAATCAAATAATTGTTTAGACCGAATTAAGGATCGAGGTTTGAATTTCTCCAACTCATGCTTTGAGGATAATATTTGTTGCGTGCTCATAATTTATGATTTATACATATATTAAAAATTATTTTGGAGATTGAATGTTTTTAGAAATGAACCCAGTAATATTACTAAAAAATGATCAAAACTGCACGTGAACTAAATATGTAGGCACTGCCTAAATTTTTTATTTTCTTATAGAGGCACTACCTAAATTTCAAAACTAATAGTCACCGTAATTAATTAAAGTTTTCTAAATTATACAATAAAGAGTAAAACAATCCATGTCTAAGTAATTATTATCAAAATGTTTATGTCATATTACAACATTAATTAGTAATTAATTAAGAAGAAGAGGATAATTAGCTCTCCTAAATGATTTTGGAATTATGGATCTGTATGTCCAGCTGTCGAACCGCTATTGGCGTTGGCTCCACTAAAGTGGAGCAACTTTTTTATGCTGTTTACATTATTAATAGAGGCCTATTATTGGGAATAAATTTGCAAAATAATGCATGCAGCTTTGCTCATTCTGCTATTCATAATTCATTTCAAAATTTTCTTTTTATCATTTAATATTTAAAATAATGTGGAACGACAACGGGGCAAAGCATGTACTAAGATTAATCAAACGTGATAAACCACATTCTATTCTTTGTAGGCCAACAATAGGCACAATTAATTCGTTATTGTAATGAATTTAATTTGTGGATTTACTTAACGACTTTGTGATCATAGCATTTATGGGATTTAATTATAATTTTCACTTAAGTTTCAAGTGTAACATGTTTTTTTGACACGAGGGAGGGCGGAGTGTTGAGGTCTGAATCCGAGACCTCACCGCTCACAGACTGAAACCGCACCATTTGAATGTCGTTTTAGAAACAAGTGTAATGTGTTACGTACTATTTATTTCATTTTCCATGCGATTTATTTTATAGTTTGCCTTACCCTTGTAAGAAAGTAATAGCCCATGATTTTCCTATTAATGAAAACTTTTTCCATATGTGAAGAAAACAATGAAAAATAGAAAAACTAAATGATAACTTTATGAGTGACAACCCAAATACTGAAATACGATAAGTGTGGTTCATGTTAAACTGGTCCAATCAAGCAAAATAAACGTGGTGAGACAAGGCATGTGTTTTATTTTCGTACCTTAACGCACTAGCTTCAAATTTTTTTGTCTTTTTTTATGATTCAATAATTCTATGTAGTACTAGTATATAATTTGTTTTATTTCCTCTTATCATAAATTCAAATACACGGAAATGTATATATTTAGGTATAATTTCCACTTTTCTAGTTTTCTATCTTATTGCTTTTTTCTAGATATGTTTGGCCCTAAGCTAACTTTTTAGGTATGCCTTTATTTTGTGCATTGAATTTACAAACCACAAGTTCAAGGACCCATTCTTAATACTCCCTCCATCTCGTTCAATAAGTTTCATTTGAGATGGACACGGAGATTAAGAAAAAAAGAATTAGATGATAAAGATGGTGATTAAGATAATATTGTATTGATGATGTTAAAGTGAGTTGAATGGAAAAATATTGTACAATAAAGTAAACAACACTATTCACGTTTGAATGTGACATAAAGTGAATTTTAGTGTATTAATCTTTGCCAAATAAGAAAATGAGACTTATTGAGTGAGATATCGGAAATGACAAAATGAGACTTATTGAACGGGACAGAGGGAGCATTAATTATAAACGTATAATGTGTGATCTTTTAAGATACACCTTTTTTTTAGTAGTGCATCTAATTATAATATAGCAAGATACCTCAATTTATATCAATGTTTATAATACTTGCACATAACCTAAAAAAAAAGAATAAAGAATTATGACATCATATTTTTGACTTGTAGAACAATCTACCTCACAAATATAAACAGACAGGTGTTGGGTGGGGAATGCATGCGTCTATGGGAGCCAGAAAATACTTCTATACCAATTATTTCATTTGAATTTTGAGGTGTGCGAAAATAGAATTAATAATTGTGATACAAGTTCAAACTTCAAACTAGTGTAACGAAAAGAGAAAGATCTCTCCAACATCAATTTGGTTGTAGCTCTCGTCTCTATATATGATCGATTTTGATATTTTGTGATTTCATAACTATGCGAAATATGATCAGCTCTCAAAGAAATAAATTAGAATGAGTGGAGCACTATTTAAATTCTGAGATATATAGTGATATTTACACACATTGTAGTCAGTCACACATGTTAAAAAAAATAATAGTATATATAAGATTTGAAAAAGATAAATCTTAATTAAGGAGAAATGTAATTTTCATTTTTACGGTTAATTTTTTTTTAATGCATGTGTCTAGCCACAGCGTGAACGAATAAAATTTCTTTAAATTTATCGTTAGATAAATGTTGGATAAGATTAAAAAATTACTATTATTGTACTTTGAAGTGGGGTCACCAATGTATTACAAATAATTAAGAGTTACTACTATTTGTCTAATTATGACTTCATGTCAAAAAATAAAAAAAATAAAATTAATTATGACTTATTTTATAATTTAGACGTTCTCAAAATTTCGGCCAAGTTTGTTCACGCAACTATATTGAATGTGACTTTTTGAAATATTTCACTTAATTTTGTTCCAAAATTAATTATTTCAGCTTTTCTTTTAGTTGGGGCTGAGGAGTTTAGACCAAATCCAAGACTTCCCACTTTTTTTTTCTTAAAACAAAGAGTATATTCATCGCGTTGACATTCTAATGGGATAGAATTAATTATTTCGACGTTGAAAGAAGAAAAAGATCATATATTAATATTATCATGAAACTGCTTAATTTCAATTTAATCAGTTTTAGAGTTCTCCAACCAAATAATTTTCTTAATTATGAATAATATATATGCTATTAGACTACCTGCAGTGGTAGTGTCTCTAAGGGGTGTCTCTAAGGATTTTTTGGAGATAGAGACAGTGAGCTGCAGTGGGGCTGTCTCTAAGGATTTTCTGAATTTCTATTTTGCATTATTTTTAATAAAAAAAGTTGAAATTTTCATTAATTTAAACAGATAACTAGTACAATACATTAATTGAAATAAAACAAATAAAAACATTACATTAATTGAAATAAAAAAAATAAAAACATCCTACTCGTCAACTGCTCCAAATCGGATCCGAAGATGCTCGATCAAATCTTGCCTGTGCTGGAAATATCTCGCATTCTGCTCCAACGCCTCGCAAATCCTCAAGAACAGATGCTTGTGCATCCGAAAACGCCGGCGAAAAAAAATTGGCCCGTACGTCGGGTTGTCGTTGAAATAGTCGGCCATCAACTGCTGCAGGGCCGCCTCCCGATCGCGGTTTACGACCGTCCTCTTCGCCTTCTTTTTTTTCTTTTTGGCGATGAGCCGAGCCGTGGGAAGAGTAGCCGGTTGAGGAGTCGGACGACGAAGACATTTTTTTTTTGCAAGAAATTTGAGCGAAAATTAGAGAGAAAAAGAGGAGGAAGATGAATTTGGTGTGGAATAATTTGTGGTATGGAGGTTGGTATTTATAGGGATGAATTGCAAAAAAAAAAAAAAAAGAAAGAAAAATCGGCTATATAGCCGTTTGAATTTTTGCCCGTTGGATATTACCGTTTCTGCCATTTTTTTTTTTTTTGGCGCGTGCAATAAAAAAAAAAAAAAAATCTAAAGCGCGTGGCCTTCACGCGCCATCTCGAGACCGTCTCGTCGCGACGAGACGGTCTCGAGCTCCGCCCTCCTGCATCGGGGTGTCTCGTCGGCCGGGGTGTCTCGAGACCGGCGACAAGACACCCGTTGTGGCTCGTCTTATAACTCATATTATTCTCTTAATATATTCTCCTACAAGAATATACAGTACAGTATATACTGATAATGCAATCATTAAACGCATAATTTGAATACATCATCATATAAAAACAATAGTATAATTATTATGCTATGTAGATACATAATAATGGCGGGGTCTAAATTCTTAAATTAAATAATTGAAACAATTAATACATTATAACTTGCATCATATATTTATTTACTTTTTTACCTAATGGAATCTAGATAATTCATCCATTTAGGAGTAATATTTATTTCACTATACCGGTAAGGAAAAAAAAAACAGAGCTACTAGAAACTACTAACAAATTTAATGCGTGGGTGGTTTTATGATCATAAATCAATATTGCAATAATTCTACATTCTTTCTGAATTTTCATCTACATTTCGAAGTGAACTTTTGAATGTTTTTTAATGTTGTTAGAAGTTGAAGTAGGAAATTGAGAGCCATTCATAATTATATATAGATCATATATTTATTGTGGACTTTTGAAATTTGAGGCTATTGGCTGGCAATTCAATTAAAACAGTCACTCACTATGACCAGCTAGCTTTGAATCTTCCCAACTTCTCCAAAATTAAATTTGGACCCTCTACTACATTATGTTTAACATATCCTATTACATTTACTGATTATCGGATAAATTGTGACCAGCCACACGCGCGAAAAAAAAGAAAGTTGATTGTAAAAATGGAAATAATCACAATTCCCTCATAGGGTTTATGTTTCCTAATTAGGGTATATTTCCATTTTCAAAATCCATAATACTATTTTTAGCGCGTGTGGCCGGTCACAGTGTGTCCGAATATCATTGCTTTATATGAAAATGGTAAGAATCATATATAATGAATTAATTAAGAAAATTTTCATAAGCAAAATCTGTTATATTTTTAATTTTTTTCAATATATGACGATCATCACACAATGCAATAAGAAATGTTGTAGTTGCAATTTGATAGTACAATAATAGATCGAATTTTTCAAAAACTAATAATGATTATCTTAATGTATGGTGGAATGATCTTGAAAACATTATCTCTGAGTGAAAATATTTAGATTTTGCATTAACTAAAATGTATGGTAAATATCAAGCATTTGGATTTCGTCGTTTAATGTATTGTACAGGGTTTAATAAAAGTTTTTTTGTTTATGAAT
This sequence comes from Schizonepeta tenuifolia, assembly GCA_029490685.1. NCBI lineage: Eukaryota > Viridiplantae > Streptophyta > Magnoliopsida > Lamiales > Lamiaceae > Schizonepeta > Schizonepeta tenuifolia. The sequence continues at coordinate 493,719 of CM055955.1, read as the reverse complement.
TAATAAAGTTGGGGGAGCTTCATGATTATATATTACTGTCTTTTTTTCGTTCTTTACATATAACTCTAATAGCTTAATTATTTCAAGTGTGTTTATTGTCACTAATTCAATGCTGAAGTATCATATCAGTATCAAATGATATTTACTTAATCCAAAAGGCCAAAATTATAGGAGAAGTAAAGGAAGGATTAATTAGAAGCAAAATCCAGTAAAAAGTAGAAATCTATTAAATAAAAAAATTAAATATATATTTTAAATTACCGCATTGTACTCAAAGTTTTATTGAATATATAATTTAAAAAAAAAAGGTTGAATTGAGCTAAGCTACTTAATAGATTTTTAGTAGGGTGACATGTTTATGATTACCGATTTTTTTTCTGTTCGATTCTCAATTCCTCTTGATTCATGCAGGCAAAAAAGACAAAATATTCAAAGATTATGTCAATGCCTTTGTTATTCGAAGAAAAAAGTTGAAATAAACTCATAGTTGACAAAGTGACACTTGTCCATAAGATATACAAAATGCAATTTACATATTCGAATAACTCTCTGATAATTTTCTAATAAAACATGTTAGACATGATGCGAATGCTATTACTTTTAAACTTACTTAAATATTTAAAGATTTCCCTTATATATATATGTTGAGATAAACATTTGATCTTTATAAAGGGTTTTCTCTATACTCCATACCTATATTGATTGTTTAATGAAATAACTCTAGAAGAAAGGTATGAAATTCTACTTAAAAAAATTGCACTACGATGTTTTAAATATTTAATTCTCACTAGATAGTGAAGGAGTTAGTTTTTACCTTTACTTGTATGAGTTGATGTCATTAGACATATTTGACAATTCATTTTTTATATACTACTACTCATTGATAATGTCTCTTACTCTTTGAGCACAGTTATTAAGAAACAAGAGTAAAAGAAGAGAAAATGGTGGGTCTTATTTATTTTAAAGAGTTAAATATTTCTAATTACCAGTAAGATAAATATTATCAATGGGACGTACAAAAAAGAAAAAATGAACATTATCAATGAATCGGATTGAGTAATAATAAATATCAGAAGGTGCACGTAGTGTCAACTTTTCTATTTATATTAAAAAGAAGACCAACAACTGTCTGGTACATTTTGTGAAAAGGATCAATGACGCTACATTTGCTGATGAAAATTTAATCAAAATGGATAGGAAAAGTACACTTGCACTGCACGCATTTCATCACAAATAAAAAAAAGATTTGTATTACCATCTAACTTAAAATTCAGTTTACCATAAAATGTATTCTTCCTGTCGAGTCAAAATCAAAAGGTACACAATTATCGTCAAAATCACATAGTAGTAGTATTTTTGAGCTATTAAAGTTTTCAAAATAAAAATTGTGTGAAACTTATGGAATCATCGAAATGGGGTTGCACCACTCGTGCGTTTTTAATTTAATTTTACATATAAAAAAAAAGAGATAAATATTAGGTTAATGGCCAGAAAATTTCTGAATTCTTCAAGTTATCGCGTTTTGCACCTCAGAAAAAATCTGTCTCTCAATTTCCAAACTTTTAATTTCATCTAATTTTGCCACCCGACTTGATTTCCAGTAAATTTCGAACTGACATGACAATCGAAAAACAGACGTGGAGATATTTATGCGCACATGGCACTTACATGTCACCAGCCTTTATTTTTTCAAAGGAACGACATCGTTTTATCTCTCTTTACTCCTATCGACATAATTTATCGAAGAAAAAACTTCCTAATTCTCTAATGAGATTTCATATGCAAAGTAGCGCAAGCAATTATTCTATTGACGTCTACCTCCCGACTGCCATTTCAGCTCAAAAATACCGAAAAATTGAGTTTGATGGCAACATTAGACAAAATTAAAGTTTAAAAAGTGTGAAACAATTTATTTTGAAATGCAAAATGCGACGAATTCGAAGAATTTGAAAATTTACATATCATTAATCCTAAATTTTATGGAGTAAATGATTTTATATGGGAATGGAGTTTTCACATGTTATTGTTAGTTAAACATCGCCGTAATGCTTTAGGCCGTAGGGTAGCTAATGACCTCTCTCTCTCTCTACAATTTAAAGCAGAGAGAGAGAGAGAGAGAGAGAGAGAGAGAGAGAGTGAGAGAGAGAATCTGATGCCAGCGATGAAGCAGAAGGATCAAAGCTTTCTCTGTGAGGTCAAAGCTGGCATTTGTTGTTTAAAGCCCCATTCCTCCTCTTCTCCTATTTACTTGTCTCTCTCTCTCTCTCTCTCTCTCTCTCTCTCTCTCTCTCTCTATTTCTCTCTCTCTCTCATCTCCATTTCAATTCTCTCAGATTTGCATTTCCTCCCTCTCCATAAGAGGGTAAATCCTCATTAAAATGTGATAAATTTTTCACCCAATATATAACAGAGCCAGAGCCACTTTTCCAATCCAACAATGGCTGTAGCATCTCCATCTCCCGCCGCCGCCACCTCCACCGCCGCAGCCGAGAAGAAGCACTGGTGGCTCACCAATCGAAAGGTACACATCCACGCAATTTCTCCTCGATTAATCTGCAGAACTACTCTTAATTCGTATTTAATTCAGCGAATGCAATGCAGATGGTGGAGAGATACGTGAGGGAAGCGAGGATGTTGATCGCGACGCAAGAGCAGAGCGAGATTGCCGCGGCGCTCCGCCTCCTCGAAGCGGCGCTGGTGGTGGCGCCACGGATGGAGGTGGCGCTGGAGCTGAAGGCTCGGAGCCTGCTCTACCTTCGCCGGTTTAAGGAGGTCGCCGACATGCTTCAGGACTACATTCCTAGCTTGAAAATGACTGTCTCCGACGACGCGTCGACCACCGGGTCGTCCGATAACTCGTCGACTCAGCTCTCTAGGGAGCGAGTCACGCTCCTTTCTTCCGGTGGCGGCTCACTGAGTGCGACCGAGCCGGCTTGTAAATGCTTCTCTGTTTCTGACTTGAAGAAGAAAGTCATCTCCGGTTTATTTAAGAACGTGCAGGAAGCTGGCCAATGGAGGTACTAATACTATACATAATAAAATAAAATTGCAATTATATTTTTGTTACATTTATAAATTACATTATAATTATAATAAAATTGAAGAAATTGAAAAAAACTACAATTGCTTGTAGATCACGCGAGATTAATAAAATCTCTCAGTAGTAGTTAGTATTCGAGTTAGTCGAGTTACAACTCAGAACTGACTCAGTCCGTGACGCGACAGGTACTCGGTGCTAGGCCAAGCATGCTGCCATTTAGGTTTAATGGAGGACGCATTGGTGCTCCTCCAGACCGGGAAACGCCTCGCCACCGCCGCCTTCCGCCGCGAGAGCATTTCTCTCTCCGACGACATCTTCTCCTCCACCAAGCTCCCACTCTCCGGCGACAATCACCAGCCGGAGAAGCCTCCGAAGACCGAATTCGAAAGCATCTCGCACCTCCTCTGCCACATCAAGCTCCTCATCCGCCGCAAGACGGCGGCGATCGCCGCCCTCGACGCCGGCCTCTACTCCGAAGCCGTCCGACATTTCTCCAAAATCCTCGACGGCCGCCGCGGCGCGCCGCAGGGGTTCCTATCGGAGTGCTACGTCCACCGCGCCTCCGCCTTTCGATCGGCCGGCCGAATCGCGGAGGCCATCGCCGACTGCAACAGAGCTCTCGCTCTCGACACTTCCTGCATCGACGCGCTCGCCATTAGAGCGTCGTTGTTCGAATCGATTCGGTGTTTGCCGGATAGCCTCCACGATCTGGAGCACTTGAAGTTATTGTACAATTCGATTCTGCGCGATCGGAAATTGCCCGGCCCTGTTTGGCGGCGGCAGAACGTTCAATACAGAGAAATTCCCGGCAAATTGTGCTCGCTGGCGGCGAAAAGCCAGCACCTGAAGCAGCGAGTCGCCGCCGGCGAAACCGGAAACGTCGACTACTACGCATTGATCGGATTGAGGAGAGGCTGCTCGAGATCGGAGCTGGAAAGAGCTCATTTGCTGCTCATGCTCCGGCACAAGCCGGATAAATCTTCGAGTTTCATCGATAAATGCGAATTCGCCGACGAGAATGATGTAAATTCAGTGCGAGATCGGGCGAAAATGTCGGCCTTGCTGTTGTACAGAATGATTCAGAGGGGTTATACTAGTTTAATGGCGACGATTTCGGACGACGAGAAGCAGCGGAAGAAGGCCGCCGCCGCCGCTGCCACCGAGCCGGTTGCGGTAGCTATAGCAGAAGTTTCTGGCGGGAATATGGCTGCTGCCGTTGCGACGTCGTTTCAAGGGGCATTTTGCCGCGATCTTGCATCCGTCGGGAATTTACTTTCCCAAACCGGGTTTAATCACCCGATCCCGGTTAAATACGAAGCACTTAGCTGTTGAATAATACACGTGTCGTGGATTGATAACATTATGTCATGCGGACGAACATGCAAGACTTTATATGGTGCATTAACGGAATGCGTTATGAAAAATAGACGATCTCGTGTGATTCGTTGGCGATGGACTTTATATGGTGCATTAACGGAACGCGTTATGAAAAATAGACGATCTCGTGTGATTCGTTTGGCGATGGGAGGGCGGGAGAGTGTGTACAAATTAAAATTGATGAAGTCTTGGCGCCGTCGCCTAGGGAGAAGTTTTGATAGTGGCTCTGGCTCGTACTATGTTGTTAGAGTAATTATATTTTGTGATTGCAGAAAAATATTGATATAAATATTCTATATTGGTATATGTATAGATTTGATAAGAATAGGGGTACCTGAGACAAATTTCTAGTTTGGACCAATATTGTGTAGGTGTGAAATTAATTAGTTGCGTTGTGTGTCGTTATCTATGAGTTGGAGCATAGTATTAAATTATAAACCTCAAAAAAATTAAATAAAATAGGTGGTGGAAATTAATGAAAGGAGAAGGGGATGGGTGAGCCATTTATTACTATTAGACATTTGCCAGACTTCATGGGGTGTGTGACAATCATCACTAGTTTTGCATGACACCTTCAATTTATTACATCCCTATCTGCTCACATTTCTCTTTGCCATAGAAATGCTAATGAGATTTGAATCCGAGACTCTCATTCGAAATTTTACTGGTCGCAGACTGTAGTCGTACCGTTTGAGTGTCTCTTTGAGACATTTGTTCACATTTTAGAATCTTTATATTTGTACAAATTGAAAAATGCTACAAATTTCAATCATGTGCTCCATTTCAATTTAAAAGACGTTAATTGGTGACAAATTTTCAATAATTATGAATTCACGCCACCATTGCTACTGGACATTTACTCTTTTTAGAAACTAAAAAATTAAATTGAAGGCAAATTCGTGTCTTTACCGTGTCAATAGGATAACGACATAAACATAATACGACATGATACTAACTCATTAATTTTATACATATTCGTGTCGTTTACGACGGTAAAAATTGTCAGTCCTACTTGTATCACTTAATTAAAAAGTATTCTCAACATTGAATTCATTAACCACAAAATCACAACGTTGCAGAATATTTGGAAGTAAATAACGTTTTGCACGATTTTCTTGTGCATCTTTTACATATGTAAAAATTATGTCATATCAATCCCAAACAAATGATGTCATATTACTCCTTTAAGGATTTCTATGACTTCTACAATGGATTCTTCTTAATTAGCCAAGGACATCTTCTTCAAGATTGGAATCATTATTTACCAAATAATTAATTACTCTAATCATTCTTTGAGTTCTATAATTAGAATTGTTACTACATCAAATATTCTATTGGCACAAACCACAATCATATGATTTTTTTTGCTTTATTTTTTTGCCATTAAAACCATCTTACACACCAACAAAATCCACGTTGATTATTGTCCTATATATTTCTTACGAATTGGGGGTACTTCAATTATCATTCACTATATTAATCGTTATATTCATAGCGCATAAAAAAAAATATGATTAAGAAGCGTACCATCGAAGATTCAAGCTATATAGTACTATAATTATCTTAGTCACTATAATAATAAAAAAAGTAAAATAATAAAAAAGAGGATTTGGCCCATTCTAGTTAAGGTGGCTATTAATTTGGGACAAAAGGCCGCTTCTACCAAATGTTTTGAATTATCCTTTTTTTTTTAACATTTATTTGATTAATAATCTGACTTAGAATAGAAGCACCGTCATTAAGTTATTAAAAATTAAGAACCTGCTTGATTAATCCAACAACCTTTTCATGGTTAAATGAGCAGATATTAATCATTCTCAAGTATTATCTTCCAATTAAAATTATGATGTTTGAAATAGGTTGGTAATAAATCATTTGAGGACCTAATTATTGCCAATTTGTCCGGCACAAGGTAAGAATTCTCATTCATAATTACTTTCTAATATTGTAAACTCTATTGGGTGTGCTTGGTTTGAGTGATTAGGAGTGGTTGATCAATAATCATGCATAATTATATATTTAATTTGCATGATTGAGTCCGTGATGGATAATTTGGTCCTTGATCATATCAACTAAGTGAGTGATAAACTATCCTTGCTATTTTGGGGTGATTATTAATCATTCATCAAAAGCATTTGGAAATTTTCAACTTGCTCTCAAATTTCCCCTAATTTTTAACATCAATGTGAAAACTCTTATCTCTCTCTCTCTCTCTCTAACTTTGTGGTGCCTCTCTCTCTATTTATTCTAGGTTAATTAAAATGATAATCAATCTAACCAAAACGTATGAAAAATAATTCAAATACTATAATCCTATCATATTTATCACAATAACTTATATGCGACCTGCCGTACCCCATGCGACCGCGCGTGGGGCCCGTGGTTTTTTTTTAATTTCCGATTTTTTTTTTTAATTTCTTGTTTTCTGTATTAATCTTTTCTCTATTTTTTTTCAGCTTTTATTTCATTTTCTTTTTAAATTCTACTTTTTAAAAAAAAATCTACTTTTTTTCCACCTTTTTTTTGTTTGCCTCTTCGTTTTTTTGTTTGCCGCTTCTTCGTTGGTCAAGATTCGAGCGACGGGAGCCGAAGGCCTCGGAGCGAGCCGAAAAAATCCAAATTGTTGCCCGCCGATTATCCTTATATTAGCAATTGGAGCCAAGGCGGAGCCGTAAAATTGGAGCAGAAGACGGAGCCGAAAAAAAAAACTGAAATAAAAAAAAATAAAAAAAAATGACCGGGTCAACGGGTCAAACCCGGACTGACCAGATCAGACCCGACCCGAATTCGGTCGCTGCCTAGGTGGCAGGTGCACACAAGTGCTGCTCCATATTTATCAATCTTATCTACTATATCCTTGAAACAAATCATGCCCGTAGTTCCGTAAAATAAACAAACTTGAAAACAATTTCTTCTGCATTGCACATGAGATTTCAAATATTCTATTGGCGCAATCCTTCTCTTTACTACTCTTTCAATTAACCTAACGATTTCTTCATTATAATATTCAACAGTTGTGAGCGTCGCAGGCATTAATTCTTGTGCTCATTTTCTTCCACACTACTCATCAAATGAATGATTCCCCAACAATTCTGGTATAATATAAATACATAGTATAATACTGCGCGCCCATCTCTCCTAGTATCCAAAGTCCCCATGTGACCATATAATATATACTCCACCCGTCTCCTAATAAGTGTTCTAGCCGTCAAAATTTATGCATGGAAACTAACTAATCACACTCTTTATTCCTATTTATTGCTTATAAAAAAACTTATAAAGTACTAAGAATGTGTTATTAATTAACACGGGTAAAATAAAAATTTAACTCTAGAATTCTGAATATGACACATATTCGGGAACAAACATGTAACATTAAGAGATAGATGGCAAGTACATACATATGTATCTCTCTATTCCATTGAGATGATCTAGTAGTAGAATTTATATTTTGTGAAAGGTCTCAAGTTAATTTAAACCTCATTATATAAGTGGACTTTACTGCACTAATTTTTTCTAGTACAATTCTCTTGCTTGTCTGATTTACGTGCTATTGCACAGGAATATTACTTTCGTCATAAAGACAAAAATATGATCTCTTTACGTAGATTATGTGATAATGAAACCTAAGCCATTCATTATTCGAGGGCGGCATTTTTTTTTTAAGCAGTATTCTATATATTAAGATAAATTTTATACGACAAAACATGTGGCGATGAGTGTGAATTCTATTTGTACATCTATAAGTGATAATTAATCATGACATATTATTACTTGCCAAGACTTTATTGTTTCATGAAAATTCTTCTTCTTCAATGTCAAAAAAAAAAAAAAAAAAAAAAAATCTTCTTCTGATATTGCACATTTTGGCGGTAGTGTGTGGATCTGTACATTTGATTACTTCTCTTAGCTTATAAATTGATTATAAAATTCGCAATGTTTCATTTTAAATAACAGAACCTAAAGCGGGATAGCAATTACAGTACTGATATGCGAGAGTTGAACAAAAATGATGTTTATTCTTAATTCATCAATAAATATGTCCTCATATAATAAGTAATGTTTAAATAAATGAACAAAAAGTAAAATATGAGTAAGGCTCATGTGCAGCCCTAAATAGTACCTGTAATTTGAGTTGGGAATCTCCAGCTCTCATAAAAAGAAAAAAAGTGAAAAAAAGAAGTAGAAAAGGAGTGAATTATTTGGATTCTTTTTTATTTTGGATTCTTTTTTTTAGTAGGGGTCATTATTTGAGCTCTAGCAAATGGTTCTTCAATTTGCTAACATTAGTGATACGTAATGTTTGGATCGAGCCCGAAAAACTAACTAACAGTGTGATTTTAGAGTTTTTTGCAATGTGATTGAGGCTTGAATGATTGGACCGAATAGATGAATTTATTATCTTCAAATTGCTCTTAGTAACCCTATTATCGACATATAGTGAATTCATCGCCTCTACCCGTGATTTTCTCCGAAACGAGTTTCCACGTAAATTTTTGTTCTCTTCGTCTTTTGTTTTTCGTTTCTACTTGTCTATATTCATAACAAGTATTATCAAATATTATCAGTAGTGACAAAAACGAAATGAAATTAGTTTAGATATTTTCATTAATCAAGAATTTCATTCATGATCATCATCCAATATAAACATGATATAATCGATCAACTGCTGCTTTTTCGTCAACTGATACTAATAGAGCCACAATTTCCCAACACAAGCAATCTAGCCGGAAACATAACCACCAAAAGCAAATGCATATGCTGCGATGCAACCAGCGTGCTAAACCGTTTCAAAGACTCCCGCCCGATCCGAACCATCCCGGACAAGATGAATTGCCGTTTCCCCGTCGTGCTGCCCGGTCCAACCGGCCGGCTCACAATAACACCGGCACTGGCACCACTAGGTGCCACGAGCGGCCACTCAAGTCTCCGACGCTGTTCTCTCCTGGCTTTCCTAACGTGGTTGAGGTCATGACGGATCACATTTCTCACCGATTTGAGATACGAGAGCATGTCGTGATCTCTCTGAATGCTGCCCTCGGAACCATATGCAGACCGGTCACTTAGTATCTCGAGAGGGTGTGGCGAGTTCAGAAACACGGCTTGTGCAGCACGGACCTGCTTCTCTGCCTCGGCTGTCAAAAGATACAGACCACTCCCCGGAGGAAGGAGGTCGTGGTTCGGGGAGAATCTCTCGTCCGGTTGGAGGATCAGAAGCTCCCCCATCGGCGTGTATAGAATCTTCTGTTGTTCACATAATGCACAAGCAAGCAACATTAACTCAAATGTGGCAAATTTAGAGCTTGAAATCGACGGTTTGAGACATTAGGTTAACTAAACTACCTGTTTATCGAGGCAGGGGTGATTGCGGAAATTCCCATTTACAGCCTTGAGAAATTCAGCAACATGGTTGGGATAATTGCAGGAGAATGCTCGAGGAACAATGTCTCGATGCATGGTGATCGACCTCACGTGATTCAGGGGCAATCCGAGGTTGAGAAGCAGACGATCACCTCCACACATGATTGACGGTGCTCCATAAGTTATGACCGGGAGCAATGAAGAACGGGGTGCTCCGCCTCTTATCAGCAGCATGAGATTCACCAGCACCGATAAACTCCCACCAAGAGAATGCCCCGTGAAACGAAATTTGGCACGATCTTTGTGAGTCTCGAGGTGTGAATGAATTTCGGGCAGCATAAGCTTGTAGATCCCTTTTGCAGCCTCGTAGATCCCTCTATGCACAAGAACGTCGAGTCCCTAAACAAGTTGAACACAATCCAATTACAGCTTACTTGAACAATGTCCTTCAAGATTTACATCAACCAACAGAAACAATTTTGGCAACAAGATTTTGTCAAATGCATCATACAGAGTAGTGAACTCCTAAACTATTGAGAAAATTTATCAAGCTTCAAGAAAAGAAAGATAACTACCTCAAATTGAACTGGCTCGAAGAGTAGATTGGCCTTCCACGAAGCCAGAGACTCCGATCCCTGAAAGAAATAGAAACATTTTTGTTGATTTAGCAACTCAATTTTTTTACAAGAGAAAATGTAGAACATATATAGAAACTTATGATAAATGAAAGTTTAGTTTTTCCACCTGTATAACGAAGAATCTCGTTGCAGTCTGATCATCATCGCAAATGAACCACTCGCACGGGGATGAGAGATTCGAGTTGAGATCATCAGCCACGGCCTGCTTCACTTCCTCCTCTGCAGCAACAACTGCAGTCATTGAATCAGTTGTTGCCATCAACGAGGCCATATCTACGCAATTCTCATCCTGCTTCGATTGGGAGGATTTAAAGCTAAGAATGATCTTCGTACGAGAATGAAAATAAGAAGCAGCAGAAGCAGCAATGTGATAAGCAGCAGAAGAAACACGATTTCCTTCAGCCTCCACCTCCTCAACGGCTTGTGCTTCTCCGGTTTCAGTCCTCTCGACATCCTCAGCTGATGCATTTGCTTCATTTTGTAGGTTATTTTCATCTGATTCCTTCTCTTTCTCAACCTTCAATGCCAACTCTTTCTTCTCTAGAGATGAAGTCACCAACTTTAATTTATGATATCTCAGAAGATTTCCGGGCTGCAGCATCATTTCATATAGCAAACAAATAAATATTCCAATCCATCATAACTATGACCTAAAATTTTCCCCAAAAATATGTAAATTTTCAAGATCACAACACCAATATATGATTGCAATTCATGAAATCCACAACATTAGGTACGAGCTAGAATTTCAATCCAAACAACAAAGAACTCTCAATCAATAAATAAAAGCTCAGATTTTTTTTTTGTTGGGGGGGGGGGGGGACTGATTGCAATTCATGAAATCCACAACATTAGGTAAATCCATTTTCCCGTAAGAAATGAAATGTGATCTGAACCATTAATCTTTGTATATTTACGGTTGTGATTGAATGATGCCTTGTAATTGAACATGAGGTGCCTTATCGTAACAATGCATTTTAGTAATCAAAAACTACATTATTATGATAAATTGCATTGATAATACACAGCATGCATTGTTTTAGTCCCAAAATGAATCATTTTTATTTTTTAGAATTTCAATCCAAACAACAAATTAAGAATTCTCAATCAATAAACAAAAACTCAGATTTATGAGAGAAAAAAAAAAATCTAAACAAGAAGAAATTGAAGAGAAATTATACCTTGATTTGAGGTATGCAATAAGCCAAGCTCCCCAAATAAGATAACTGAGCATACAATCTCGATTCCGCCATAGATACCTTTCGAAGCAGCTTCGAAAACGAATCCCTATCAAATTCAATCTTCTCATCATCAATCGCACATACATCACATTCTTCATTCTCCGCCGCCGCCGCCGCCACACAATTTCCACCTCTTTCCTCCAATTTCACCCCTTTTCTTAACGAATTGAAACGCAGAACCCTAGAAACCCAATTCTCAGTCGCTCTTTCGTCCAAACACTCCAATATTGAATCCTTCTCCGCCAGAACGACGTCGTCCACTGCAATAGCCGGCTCGAACCGGATCCTGGTCCCCGGCCACAATGATCTCAGCGGCCGGCGGAAAGCAAAACCCGAGAGGAAATTCCTCGTCGGATTCTCCGCACTCAGCCGGAGCTCCACATTTCCGGCGGCGTCGATCGGCGGCGCCGTGATTCCATGAATCCCTGCCTTCAAACACAAAGCATCCATTGCGAAACAGTATACAAATGTGTAGTGCGTCAGTGTGTATGGAGTTGTATAACTATTATTAATGCAGAATAAATTCAAACTCCAAATAAATTTCTCAACTATTTTAAGAGATGAATTCCAAAAAAGAATGAAGAAGAAGAAAAGAAATAACACATGTATATTGACAATATATTGGTGTATATATCTAAAGGAGAGTGGCTGATTTTTTGTTTTTGTCGGGAAACAAAGAAAACGCGTGGTAGAGAAGTGGATATTGCATGAATGCCACGTCATAACCCATGCAGATAAAATATAGAGTACAAGTTGTAACAATGGTTATCCGGAATTATTATTAATAGCGTGAAAATACAGAAACTATATATTATCAAATTTTTAACTTTAATACAAAGAAAAAAAGTTAGCAAAATAATTCACTTACCAATATACTTGTTTGATATCCATATACGTATATCAAGTATGGATATTTATACCTTATATTTGGTATATCGGTATATGAGTATCAAATTGATATACTTGACATACTAATTTCTAATATTTTCATATATCAATTTTTACTAGTATATGACTCATATCTCTATTTTTCTTCCTATTTGATATCAATCGATATCTTCAACATATGAAATACCAAATTCAAATATCAATCTGATACTCATACCCACAATATCCGATATATTAGTATATAAATACCAAACCTAAGGTGTATGGAATGTAAACAAACCGACATAATATTATGGCAAAATTGAGATTTGATGTGGGTTGGGCTTAAAAGCAAATGGTGAGTTTAAAAATTGGTTGGGCTCTAATATTATCATTCTTTAGCAATGTATTTTGATATTCGGCCCAAAATATGACTTTATAATGGACTTGGATATTTTGAATCCAATTCAGAAATTTGATCCAATATAAATAAGAAAAATAGTAGTAAAAAGGAAGAATGTCTGCCCATAATCTGAACTTTTGATCATATATATAACAACCATCTAGATTTCTCGTACATATTATTTAGATAGTCTTGCCAAGTTGCCATCAACACAAATAAATCATAAATCATATAATATAATACCACACGAATATAATTAATATAAATTAAAAAACATAAAATCAGAATTTAAGATAAATAAAAACACTGGAGGAAGAGAGCTTCACGTAAGACCTAAAATGAAGGAGAGGAATCGAATCCTCAATTATATTAATAATATAATTATATAGATAAACGAGTGACCAAGATTAATTCTCATATTGAATAATACATGTATATTGCATTAATACTTAGACACATGGTTAATTTGAACCGTAGTTCTCGACAAAAGCTTAATTATAAGCTCAACCAAACACTCTCACTTAAAGACGTATTTTCGCGGGACCGTCTCCGTCGACACCCTCTTGCCGGTCCCTGCACCTACACTGATAAACGAACTCACCGGGCTTCACTTCAACTGCAAACCTCATGCAGATCACACAGGTGGGGCCGCACTTCCGAAAGCAGCTCGGTGGCGTAGAACCTTGCAGCACCCTCCTCGCCGGCGCTGTGTTCTCCTCTGCACCCATTGTTTGGGTGAAAATCATGAGGAAAATGCAGAAAAGAGTGAGGGAGGAGAGAGAAATGTAATTTGATTTCATGTTGATCCGGATATAATTCCGACAGTTTAATTTCTTTTTCTTCCTTTTTTTCCTTTGTGTTGTCGATGATGGGTTTATATAGACGAGACAAAATGAAGTGTGACAAATTAGCAACTATAGTATGCAAATCCATCGATTTAATTATGGGAACGGCAATTTTTTATTTTTGGTATGTAATTTAGCATAATTGTTACAAATAACATTTGGGGGAGATATGACTGATCTCAATTTAAATTGTTCATAAATGAAAATAATATCATAAAACCGAATATGATTAGTAGAATACAATTGTATAAATGCAAAATCTCTAGATTGCAATACTCAAATAAAATAGCAAATAAATAATTCAAATTAATATAAAGAGAAATGTCTTAGGGTGTCAGATCTTTCTTCTCTGAGTACGTCGATTTCATTTTGATTACTAGACAACTTAATCAACCTGATTAACTCTCCTAATTAAGGAGATCGATTCCCACTCTCGTACGATGATCGAACCTAAATTATTAGAATTACTCGTTATAACTAATTATTGCTACACATTTCAGTAGATCGCACACCAATCTCATCTATTAATCTCAATTGATGCATCAGACAATCAAATAATGGCCAATGGAATAACCCTAAATAAGAACAATTCAATTAGATAGAATAATAATCAAAGATCAATCCAATTCTCGGAGTCGAATTCTCCTAACCCTAGATAGAGGAATTAGTTCATCATATTTAAACACTTAATCAATGGATGTGAAAATTGCCTCGAATAAAAGATCACAATTGAAAAAGAAATAGAAATATTTACGAATTACTGAAATTGCGTGAGTAACTCTTGTATGTTCCTGTATAAATTCCAATCAAAAGTGCAGAAAACTCTAAAGTAAAAGTAGTTCTTTGTCCCTATAGTCTATGAAAAAAATGTAGAATGAGAACTAAAAAATACCCTCGTGTTATACTCCCTCCGTCCACGAATCAAATCTCTACTTACCCACATCTTTTTGTCCATAAATTAAATTCCTACTTACCTTTTTATACAACCATACTCTCCTACTTTTCCTTTATTTACTATCCTTTGTCATTGGTGGTCTCACCTCACAACAACTTTATTCCTGCTTTTTGGTCATCACAACAACTTTATTCCCACTTTTTGGTCAATGCCACCTCTTTTTTGTCAATACCATCTCTTTTTTGTCATTACCACTGTTTTTTTGTCATTATCCTACTACCCCTACATTCTAACTTTTACACAACTTAAAACAACTTTATCAGCTTTCTTATTTTCCGTGTCAGAACCCAAATGGGAATATGATTCATGGATAGAGGGAGTAATCATTATGGTATTAAGTATTAAATTCTTTGTAAAGATAATAACTACGATAATTTTTGATGGTACACGTAATAATAAAAATAAGTATAATTCATACTGATTCGAAATTTATAAACATGAGTTAAGAAATGGGTCGGGCTCCAATATTATCATTCTTTAACAATGTATTTTGATATTCGGCCCAAACCATCACTTTATAATGGGTTTGGATATTTTGAATCCAATTCAGAAATTTGATCCAACAATAAATAAGAAAAACACTAAAAGGGAAGAATGTCTATGCCCATAATCTGAACTTCTGAGAATATTTATTACTCTATATTGATATTGATCATTAATACTTCCCCCATCCCGATATTATTATGCTGCTTTCTTTTATTACTTGTCCTAATATTGTTGTCATATTTTTTTTAAAAGAAGAAATAATTTAATCTTTAAAAATGATTGTTGAACCTACCCATTTATTACTTTTATACCTATCTACTTAAAAATTATGCTGAAAAGAATCAAAACAAGAATATCGGAGATGGAGGGAGTACATAATATATCATTGATCAGCTACAATTGCCTGAAAAAATAATTCAGCTAAGAAGCCATATGTTAATGGTTTATATATATTAATAAAGGCAAATACTCATATGCAACCTGCCGAACCCCATGTGGCCGCGTGTGGAGCGCGTAGGGTGCACGTGCCTCACCCACGCGCGGCGCGTGGGGTGCATGCGCCAGTTATTTATTTATTTATTTTTTCGATTTCTTTTAATTCATGTTTTCTTTCTTAACCTTTTTTTGATTTTTTTTTAATTTTCAGCTTTTATTTATTTATTTTTTTAAAAATTCTACTTTTTTTCCACCTTTTTTTTTCGCCTCTTCGTTTTTTTATTTGCCGCTTTTTCTTTGGTCAAGATTCGAGTTAGGGGAGCTGAAAGCCTCGGAGCGAGCCGAAAACGTCCAAATTGTTGCCCGCCGATTATCCTTATATTAATATCGGAGCGAAGGTGGAGCCGTAAAATCAGAGCTGAAGACGAAGCCGAAAAAAAAAAAATGACCGGGCCAATCTGACCCAACCCAGTCACATGGCCCATGCGACCTGCTGCATGCAAGTGATGCTCATTAATAAATATCCTTAGGGATTGAAAATTGGATCGAGTCGATTTGTCAAGGAATTCCGACATATACTAGATAGGGAGAAATTTTTAAAAAAAAGATAAATAGCCTATATATTCAATACTTATATTGCACTTGAAAGGTATAAGTTTACATATCGTGTATGATTTGGGAGTAATTGTATAAGAAATAAATTTATCTAATCGCACATTTTACAATATATTCGAACTCTTCTCATCACAGAAAGAATGTATCCATTCATTAATAAATTTAACGGTCAAGATTAAGATAGATCATTAGTTGCCATAGTAGGACTTGTTGGCCGTTGAATGTAGTTTGTATGTATAATATTCCTTAATTGCATACTTTTGCATGTTAATACGTATAAAGCATAGTATATACCTTTTTCACTAAAATATTTAACTTTGTAGGATTGTGAAGAAGATACTAGTATATACTATATAGTAGATGGTAGCTACAATATTTTTATAGCTAGGCATTTAATAACAATATATAATTTGTCATCTTCCAACATATATCTTGAAAGTTCAAACATCAAGAAGGGTCCAAACAAATTGTCAAATCTACGTACTTAAAACTAAAATATCAAAATTAACGATACATCTCTTTCAAAATAAAGGTAACATTACTACATTAGCATACTACAAGTCTCGGAAAATGACTTTACTACTTTATCGGCTGAGTATATGCTACTAAGTTCACAAAACAATTTGATCAAATTCACGACACGTATTCATATATAAGTCACGAGTAAATAAAACAAATTGACGTGATGGGTAGGTTCGATAAAACTTTAATTATTTGAGTAGTAGAAGATTTATATTCTTGTCGGAATACACTGTGTGTGGAATAAATGATTCGTATTTCTTATTTGGTAGACTTATTATAAGTTGTTCGTTTTCAAACAAGAAACTAATTATTCTTTTAAAAGTTATTGGTCCTACCACTTCAATTACTTTTCACCATTAGTGCGTTTACTTTGATGGAAAATAAATATTTTTACACTTTTTTTTTCATCATTTTCACATGTTTACTAGAGTTGTTAATTTCCATCGTTTTCCATCCTTTTCACTTTAATTGTGGAAAATATTAACATGGGGGAGAGGTGTGAAAATATTTTCAACGTTTTCTTTTCCCACCTTTTTTTTTCCTTCATTTTCCATACTACCAAAGAAAATGCACCTTTAACAAAAATTAAAGTATGTAGGAAAGATCCGAATTGAATTGGGAAAGAATGTATGAAAAACTACAAAATATCTCCAGCAACTTCCACTTTATATGTAGTAATAAATTTACAATATTCAGCCTAAAATAATTAAATATATAGGAAAATTACAAAATATCTCTAGTTTAATAGTAGAACCTTCGAAACACACAGAATCAAAAGGCTAGTAGCTATTTTCATTTTTCAAATAGACGAGGAATTAATTTTAGGGATTTTAGATCTCAGCTCCCACTTGAATCCTCAATTTTGATTACTTTTTTCGTGTGGCGTCGGTATCCCACCATTTGTTTTAATATCAATTTCTCGTAAAATCTAATTGTACCATTATTAGCATTGATTACATAAATCCAAATCCAAGATGATATCAATATTGTTTTTAGCATTTAGTATCACATTTTTGGCCAGAGACAAAAATACTAAGGTTAATTGTTTTAATTGCTACATGTGAAAAAAAATGTAAATTAGCTAATTTAACACCGTTCGACTCAATTTACCGATCAAACAGTACAATTTCTAATTAATATTATCATCATGTATCATCTTAATATTATCGATTAAGACGTAGGAACAGTTGTACTTTTTAATTTATTATGAACTGATTGAAGTGTAGAAATTGTGATAAGTTAAATGATCGCGAATCTTCCACGCAAACAAAGCAATAACTCCTGTGAAGACGACCACACAATTGGAAATGGAAAGAGGGGCGTAGTTAGTACAAACACAACAAAAACCTCAATAAATCCAAATCTATTTATATTCTATAACTATATATAAAAACTATATGTATGTTGAGATTTTTTGGGGGTGAAATAATTTGTCTATGCACCAAATAGAAATCACCATACCGCTTCTTTAAATTCGAAGAGAGAGAGAGAGAGGGGTAGATGAGCGCTCATAAAAGCGGTGATTGATGAGTAGTGGCTCGTGCTTCCTATGCTTTGCAATATTACAAATACACATGAATTATTTATAGTAATGATATTCGAACACATTGTGGCCAACTACACGCGCGAAAAATGGTAATATAGATTTTGGAAATAGAAATATATCCTAATTGGGAAGCATAAACCCTAAAGGTGAAATGTGATTATTTACATTTTTACAGTTAACCTTCCTTTTTTTTTCACGCGCGTGGTTAGCCACAGTGTGTCCGAATATCATTACTCATTTATTTAATTTGTTCAATGTTGTGTGTATATGGAAAATTAACTAGCGTGAATTAGAGGTTGAATTAATTACTACTAAGACTTATTCTAGCTTTGCTTAAACGATTCTAGCTCGTTGATAATTGCGTCATCTAGCTAGTTGAGTTTTCATTTGATGTGTTTACATTTGATGGAAAATGGTGGAAATGATAAAATTTTCCGTCTTTTCCACATGTAACTGCAGTTGTTAATTTCTTCTGAGAAACCATTTCCCTGAAACATATTAATATGAGAGGGAGGTGTGACGATAATATTTTCTCATGGAACAGATTAACGACATAATAGAGAAGGGGCCATGCAGTAGTTTCTTTTTTCCGCTCTAGCACACATGAAACAAACCCTAAATGAAATATACATATAAGTAGTACTATGTAAGCTAGCTAGATTGAATGACATATACGTACATATACATAGTATGTAACCTAAGTTCTAACTATACTAAATGGTATTAATTATATGTGTAGAAGAAAGAAAAAAAATCAAATAAAACAAAAATTAACGAGTTAAGCATATAATACAGAAAGGGGGGAGTTTCTAAGTAAAGAAGGAACCAAGCTGATCAATTTGTAATGATTTGACATCAATAATCTAATTACTAAATTAAGGTGAATATACTCAATGTAGTTTATACTGCAAGAAGAGAAAGTTGATTATTATGATTACTTGGTAAAGGCATGGAGTAGCTAGATGCAATTGAGGCAACATATTTATAAGTTATTTACTTGAAAGTGAAGAAAGGGTAAATAAGGAATTAAACAGAAACTGAAATTAGATAAAAAGGAATATTAGATTTTATACCACATCAGATATCCAATCCCTCATTGGTAGGAGAAACATTTGTACATTTGTACTACAAATATCCATCAATGTATACACTATTCACTTAATTAATTAAAATATACTCCATCCGTCCTGTCGAATACGGCCTAGTTCAAATGGACACGAAACTAAGAAAAAAGGTATTGGGTATAAAGAAAGTATTTAGTGTAGTATGAATGCAATATTTTATAATGCTAATAAAGTTATAGATGAGATGATTGAGTTTGTAGTGGGAGTAGGTTAGTGGGGTTTAAATGAGATGGTGGTCATGTATATAAACTAATTGATTCCTTTAAAGGAAACATGTCAAATATAGTAGGACGTCCCAAAATAGAAAACAGACCGTATTCGGTGGGACGGAGGGAGTAATTTTTTTAAGAGATACTCTCCTGTGCAATCGGGTCAACCTAATCTTAAGTTGTGCGATCGGGTCAACATGGATCAACATGTTGATTTTTTATTTTTATTTTTCGAAATTTTAAAAAATTAAAATATAATTTATGTAAAAATTGAAATTAAAATATACTCTAATTGAATATTAATAAATCCTAATTACAATTAACTAAAAAAAATTAAAAAAAATTGAAAAATTAAAAAGTTACTTCCACGCGCATGGTGTGCACCGCCATCATGCATGGTCACACTCAAGTTTTTGTCCTTTTTTTATTTTGTTTTTAAAGTGGTTAAATCCGATATCACATAATAATTACAAATTAAAAGTTATAAGTATATAATAAAAGCACCGAAATATCATTTCATGTTTTTCTTTGTCATATTATTAGTATATTATTACGAGTAGTATTAGTAATTATAATTGGAATGAATGTTGGCTTTTACTAAACAAATTTGGATTAAAGTATTTAAGAGTGAGAGAAAAGGGAGTGGGGCCGGGAAGACGGCAAGGCCGCCAACGTGGGAGATCGACGCCCCGTGAGGAGGCGCAAGACGGTGGTGCCGCCACGACGAGTCTACTTCTCTCTAGCCTACGTGGCTATATCATCCACCACATGCTGTGTTTTTCCTCTTCTGCCCCTCTCTCTCTCCCTCTCTCTTTCTCTTCTCTCTCTCTATAAATCATAACCAAACTTATCTTTCCTGTCGCCGTTGCGTTGCGTTGCCTCTCTCTCTCTCTCTCTCTCTCTCTCTCTCTCTCTCACTCCCACTATCACTCCCACTCCAAAACACATTAACTCATTTTACAAAAATTGTTTGTTGCAATAAAGTCAAAACGCTTGTGGGCAAGGAAAACAATACTTAATACATTACTGTTTTGTTCATTCTATTTTGTTTATTCTATTTTGTTTAGTCAATAATTATTTATTTTAAAAATATATGGTGGCAACAACATACATACATTCATACTTGCCTCCCGTGTCTTGTCTCTATATATATTTCTAGCTTCCACAAAAAAATAAAATTTGTTGTTTAGTGAGAGAGAGAGAAATGGGAAGAGCGCCGTGCTGTGAGAAAGTGGGGTTAAAGAGAGGGAGATGGACTGCAGAAGAAGATGAAAAGCTTAGAAAATATATTGAAGAAAATGGTGAAGGCTCATGGAGATCATTGCCCAAGAATGCAGGTATGTATATATTTAATGATCCATTAATTTTGTGTTTGAATAACTAAATTCTTTTTATGTAAGTTGAGTGATACCAATATATTTTCTTTTTTATGATTACTCTTTTTAGGGTTACTTAGATGTGGTAAGAGCTGCAGACTGAGATGGATCAATTATTTGAGGACTGATTTGAAGAGAGGAAGTATTTCTGCTCAAGAAGAAGAAATCATCATTAATCTCCATGCATCTATGGGCAACAGGTTTTTATTTTTATTTTTTTTAGCTCGTGAATAATACTTCATCCGTCTCGTTCAACTTGTCCCATTTTAGGTGTCCCGTTCAACTTGTCTCATTAAAAAAATAATTAAAAAATTACTTTATATCACTTTATCAATTAAAATACATTAAATCACATCATTCACTCATTTATCATCTAATACTCTTGTTTTTAATTTCCGTGTCGATCCCAAATGAAACAAGTTCAACTGGATGGAGGAAGTAATAAATAATGTGATCAAATATAAGATTCTAGAAAAGCCGTTTCTCTATTGTATTTTAATTATATTTAAAATCATAAAAACGAATTAAATGAAGGAATTAATGCAATTAGAAATGTGGGCTTAACCTAGGAAAGGTTGGTTAATTTACCTAATTACGAAAGAAGTTCGTTAGTCAATTATGTATTAAATAATTAATTAATAATTGCCAACTACAGTCGTAGCCCATGTCGGCCCTTTATTGCTAATAAAATTATTTTTCCATTTATTTCAAAACTGCTGAATCTATACATACGACCATTCTTAGTCAATTTGTCGTATTTGTGACATCTATCATTTTCCATGAGACACGAATTAACTTTGTTAGGTGTCATTTTGTGAAATAATCTTTCAATAAAACATCTTACTTTATTACAAACGACCGGTATAAAATTCTTTACTCTTAATTAAATTTTGGTGCCATCACCATCAAAACAATTTTTCTTTAAAATAATTAAATAAATAAGAACGCAGCTTGACTTTGACTTGAGAAGCTTAATCAATCCTAATTAATTAGCTCAAGCAATTAAATTTATTAATGACGTGATTAATTTGTAGGTGGTCTTTAATCGCCGCGCACTTGCCGGGTAGAACAGACAATGAAATAAAAAACTACTGGAATTCCCATTTGAGCAGAAAAATCGACAGTTTCCGCCGCCCCAATCCCCTTTTCATCCCTCCGCCGCCGCCGCCGAAGCTCGCCGGCGGCGGGCGTAAGAAGAAGATCAAGAACGTTAACCGTAAGCAGCCGGCCGGAGAAGCGAACGCCGTCGTTTTCATGCCGACAACTCCCACTCCGGAGAGGGAGGCGGTCGGCAGAGTCGTCTCCCCACCGGAAGAAACGACGACGACGATGACGACGGAGGAGAGATCAGGAAATGAGGAGAGGGAGAGCGGGAGCTCCATGCTGGCCCTAGATGATATAAATATCATGGAGGATTTGAGCGGGCTGTGGGGCCCGGAAGCGGACTTATCTCGGGCCGATTATTTTGGGCCCGGGAATGTATATGGGGACACGGGTTCGGGCCTCGAGAAATGGGATTCTGTGTCGTCTGAAATAGGCGACGACACTTTTTCGTGGATTTGGGACGATAGCGACGAAAAGTGGAATTCCGACGGCCCAGAAATGGAAAGGGAAATGGAAATGGATGATGCCATGCTTTCATGGTTGCTTCCATAAATTCATTCTATCGATATTTAATTTCTTGGTGATTTTGGGAGCTCAGTGAAATTACATGATTATTTCGGATTGATTTGAATTCGAAATTAATGATGAAATTTATGGTTGCATGTGTAGTTACGTTTTCAGTAGATTTGAATGTAGAAATTAATTTAGTTTTGAGTGTATTGTTTTGAGAAGTATAAATTGATATATTGTGATGCTATGGTTCCTCAATAATTAAGTGTACGATTAACAACAAACAACACATATGAGAGAGAGAGAGAGAGAGAGAGAGAGAGAGAGAGAAACATGTATACAACTTTGATATGAGCATCTCATATGCTGTGATTGTTTCATAATATATTAATTGTGAAAGGTACCTATAATTTATTATTCATTAAATCACATTGTACGATAAAATTGAATTAGCCCACTTAATTGGTTGTTAAACGTCAAATTATCTGACTGATGTGGCAATTGATTTCATTGGAGACTAATAATAATTTCAATTAATTAAGAAATATTACGTGTACATGAATACGTACATGTGAGGAGTGGGTGTACTACATGTATACCCATTTAAGAAGTTTTCGTAGATGTATTACACCGTGTCAACCGAATGGATGTACTTTTAATTATACTTTACAGTTTATTTTTCAACTTCTTCCATTTTCTTTATTAAGAAAATGTACACGTGTAACATATTTATGAATTTGTGTAATACATGCACATGTATCATAATATTCACTGTAAAAACTCAGCACATAATAAATATTCCAACACAACTCCTTATTTTTATAATATTTGGCCACACTGTACTCAGTTACACGCGTAAAAAAATGAAAGTTGACTGTAAAAGTAGAAATAATCATATTTTCCCCTTAAGATTTATGCTTACTAATTAAAGTATATTTCCATTTTCAAAATCTATATTACCATTTTTAGCCTGTGCAGTCGGTCACAGTGTGGCCGAATATCATTACGCTTTCATATTATGCCACAATAAACTACTACTATCTCTCTTCTCTCTCTTACTTACCATACCGAATATTTATTGTCATTTTTAACTTTATCATAAACTACTACTATCATTTTTCAACTTTATCATATTAAGTATACCTTAATATTCATGTCCGGATATTAACTTAGTCACTTAAAAATATGAACTATTGAGAACATTTAATGCATAATTATGTTAAGTGAAACATCAAACTAATTAATGTGGGGTCACAAATTAAAGTATACGACATCGTTTGACGAATTTCTGGGATTACTAGTAGAACGACATCATCGTATATACGGCACAAGAAAAGAGCATTTAAAATGCGGTTGCCTTGTGATATTAATTCTTCAATTAATTACAAATAAATACGTACTACTATATACACACTAGAGTCAATTTTGCATAGTTTTCAAAAATAAATTCAAATAATTACTTGCATGACTAATCTGAATTATTTGACTAGGGAAGTGTGGTCTCACACTTTGGATGAATTTGGCCAATTAGTAGTAAGAAACCAAATGCGTCACTCGTTTCTTAGGCATGATTAGGGTGTATAATATATCTATGACACCCTAATATGTTGTTTGGTACGAACTATACGGTCCTTTATAAAATTCGGGCCCATATAAATTATATTCATTTTTGTTGTTACGTTTACCATCTATGAGGTGGTATACATAATAATCCAACTAATTATAACATAAATTTACCATAATTATTATTTTTGCAGAGAATTTAATACTCCATACCAAACGGAATATTAATTTTTCATACGTATAAGACATCTGAGTCAAATATATCACGTTTTCTTCATTTAATTATTAATAAATACAAATGGACTAAATCTCGTAATATCTCTAAACATTATTGTTGCCGAATTCGGATTTTATCCAAAGAGCTGTCTAGTTAGTTAATTTGAGTATTACTATATTTTTTTCTTTTGACATGTGGGAATCTAGAAAGCTAATGCCCTAAGACTATCCGCAGTGGTGGGCTTTGTCTTACGTGCGCTGCGGTTGCGAGCTACACATCAAGTTCGCATGCTATTGTAGAGCTTGCAGCTCGCTTGGAGCTCTGAAGGAGGAGCTTGGAGCAGAGAGCTTTTGGGAGAGGAGCTTGCAAGAAACAAAATCAATAAGAGAGTTACTGACCACATGACACATCCTCATTCGCCAACATAATAAGAGAGCATAATATTTGGAGCTCTCCATTGTGGGAAAAAAAGAGAGAGAGAAAGCTCGATGGGTCACCACGTGGGCAAAAAGTGGCACCGATCGCTCGCTACTGTGGATAGTCTAAACTTTCTTCTTATTGAAGAGGAGATTGCATGGAGGGTATTCTCAAAATAACCTAATATATTTGAGAAAAGAAATGATTTATATTGAGAGTTAATTTGCTTGCTAGGTAATATGGCTAATTTAAACTAATGTATATGATTATATATGATGTAGTAATTTTCATATAAGCTAACGCTATTATACTGAGTAGTGCTATTTGGACATACTGTGACCAACCACAGTAGCTAAAAAAGGTAATATATGTTTTGAAAAAAAAAGGAGATATATATCCTAAGTGAGGAATCTAAACTCTAAGAGTAAATGTGATTATTTTTATTTTTATAATTAACTTTCTTTTTTTATGCGTATGGCCGGTTACAATATGTGTTCGGATATAATTATTGTATACCATTATTGTTTGGTTCTCTATAAGAATTTTCTACAAATTTTTTTTGAATTAATATCATTAATTTTGAACTATTACTCGGAGAGCAAGAACAGGGGTAGTTTAATCCAATAATAAATTAATAGGTATGGTATATTCTATTAGACATCACACTTAGGAGACATGCATGATTCAAAATCACACACAAACCTATCTTGTTTGATATTAGAAAACACAATATATCAAAGAAGTAATGATATTCGGACACACTGTGACCATCCACACGCGTGAAAAAAAGAGAAAGTTAACTGTAAAAATGAAAATAATCACATTTCCCCTTAGAGTTTACGCTTCCCAATTAAGGTATATTTCCATTTTCAACACCTATATTACCATTTTTAGCACGTGGCTGACCACAGTGTATCCAAATATTAATACTCTATATGAAATTAAATATCACATATTTTTCAAATACCGGCGATTTCACTCTTATCATGAGTCGTAATTAAACAAACGGTATGAGATTATCAAATTGAGATATATAGAACCTTCTTATATCAAGTGTTGCAATTAAACACCAATTAAACCCTATGTTTTCTCTGATCGAGTTAATTACTAAGAGCTGCTGATAATTTCTTTTCCTCCTCTTCGTCTTATTTTTATATTCATTCCACATAGAAACTCTCTCTTTTGAACCCACGAAGTTAAAAGCTTATAAGAAAATAATGGTTATAATAAATTATTGGTCCCCTTTTACGTTCATAACTTCTACCCATAAATAATAAATATACGTATATTATACACGCATGATCTAGATAGCTACACTCCTATTTCACATATAGTAGTATAAGAATACAATCTCTCTCTCTCTCTCTCTCTCTCTCTCTCTCTCTCTCTCTCTCAACAACTTGTATGTTGTATGAGAACGTAATTATCAAGGGCAACTAGGTAGGAAGAATAATTCAAACATAATATTCCTTATGCTATGTCAGAAATATATAAATGCTAGAGTATGGTCCCGATAGCTGCATCCAAACAAATATTACTATAGTAGTATATATTTATTAGTGTATAACTAAATTCTTTACGCAATTATTGTTGGTGAAACGATAGTATAACAAGACAATATGGAAGTAGTTTGGAATATATAACTGAACATGAAATTAAAACTATTAGATTAAAAAATGAGATAAACGAAATAACTAGAACAAACTTGAATTCCGTCAAATCGAGGAAGGCCTCTTTCCGCAAGACGAGATATGCCCCGACTAGTGCTTACGGTACGACGTATTGTCTTTCAAAGATAAAACGACGACGTCTCTTTCTTAATCAGCACCGAAATAAGAATGAGCTCCGATGAACTAAATGGAGAACGAGGACTGAGCTATAGAACTGTAGAATGCAACTATATGAGATGCTTTGATGCTACGAGAGAAGAGAGCGAATTGAGAACGACAAGAGCTTGGCGGCTAGGTTACTTGGCAATCAAGATTTGTCGATTAACATGGAATGTGCGTAAGCACCACTCCAAGCAAAGTAATTAAATTGCTTAATTACATTTGTATTGTATATTGAAGGATGGGCCGAAACTTTCAATCAAATAAATAAAGTTTAATTTGTTTAACAAACTAGACAATTGGGCCTATTAATTACACTAATTAAACAATGTGTAATTTGTCTCGAGCCCACCTCATGTTAACAAATGCCCACAAATTAATTATTTGAAGAATTAATCCAAGTCCAATAATCACAGTCCGAGCCCCAGCTCGTTTCCTTGATTAAACAATTTGCCTATAACAAATTCATCTTCAACACACAACTCAAATATATCATTTCTCACTCACCATATAATGGTTTTGAGACAATAAATACATTTCGACTATTTACTCGACAAGTAAAATAATCCTTTATTATTTAATTATCAAATAATTAAATAAATAACCACCACAAATAATGATTTTAAACCATTATATCCAACAATTATCGAATTAAAGCCTAAACTATAACTAAATATTGATATAAATCATGTGTGTCAAGAAGAATAATATTATTTTATAAGAAATTTGATTTGAATATTGATACTTAATTCTACAAATATTACATTATGCTTTTGAAACCATTTAAACTTAAATTTACAGATTTTGAGATATTTTAAATAAGGCTTTAAAAATCTCCATCTTTCAACTAGTCGAGCCCTCATCAATCGATAGTACAACGTCTAATTAATATTGCATTTATGGATAGTTGGCATGTGTTACGATAATTTCAAAATCATAGCTCTATCAAATTTTGTAAGTGAATTATGAATTTCTGACTAATTCAATTCTTACAATTTACGCGAATTTCCACAGTAAACTTTTGTAGATTACTTTCTGAATTTTCTTGTCACATAATAAGCAAACATCTATATATCAGTAAACGCAAAAAATATATAGATATTGTACAATGTTGCAATATTAGAAAATACGACCTGGCCGTAATTTTTAAATGGCCTAATACATTAAAATAACCTAAACTATACTTATTTATACTAAAATAATCCATATTTTTAAGTTTACATCAAAATAATCCGAACTATACCTATTTACACTAAAATAATCCATACTTTTAACTTTACATCAAAATAACCCAAACTATCAAAATTTTACATTATTTTGACCTCCATTAGTTTTCCTTTTCAGAGTCGTTAATTCTGCTGCTTTTTTAAATAAACCCTTATTTCTTTGTTTTAAACACATTTTTTTAATTCTCTCTAAACATCGTGCTCGGTGTTCAATTTTGAGCCGTTATATTACTGACATATTCAATTTTCTCAATAAACTTGTCATCATGGTAAAAATGTAGATCAATCATTCCAATATTGTCATTACCCATCGTGCGTAAAATAACCTAGTGAAAACATTCTCACTAAGTTATTTTACGCACGATGGGTAAAGACAATATTGGAATGATTGATCTACATTTTTACCATGATAAGTTTATTGAGAAAATTGAATATGTCGGTAATATAACGACTTAAAATTGAACACCGAGCAAGATGTTTAGAGAGAATTAAAAAAAATGCGTTTAAAACAAAGAAATAAGGGTTTATTTAAAGAAGCAGCAGAATTAACGACTCTGAAAAAGGAAAACTAATGGAGGTCAAAATAATGTAAAATTTTGTTAGTTTGGATTATTTTGATGTAAAGTTAAAAATATGGGTTATTTTAGTGTAAATAGGTATAGTTTGGGTTATTTTGATGTAAAATTAAAAGTATGGATTATTTTAATGTAAATAGGTATAGTTTGAATTATTTTAATGTATTTGAACTTTTTAAATTTTGACATCTGTATAAAAGTGCAATTATTTGCCTTGCAAAGCTTGCTACATATTTACTTAGTACTTAAATGTGAACCCCCAACAAGATTAAATTGAGTGTAACAAATTTCAATATGCAATTTAATGTTTATAAATGGCATTTAATTAGTTTATTTCATTTGCAAGTTAAATGTATTTTACACACGTGAAACTTTTAATGGTAATTTACCAATTGTCTATACATATTAATTGAGGGAGGCTTCAAGCTCGTTCTCACTAATGACTAATATTTCCTTCACCCTATGGCAAAAGGAATAAAATAATGTATCTACTTATATCATTATTATCTTTATTAATTATTTATTTTATCGGACCAAACTAATTAAGCATTAAGAACATTCCTATGATTTCTTTAATTTATGTACTACACAAAGGAACATAATACATCCAACAAAACATTAAATAAAATACTTTATGCTACTTTGTTATAATAAGTGAAGCTTGATATCCCACTAATTAATTACTAGTAACTTCTACAAATCCATTCCCCATTTTTAGAGATGTCACATCAGTTTGTTTATAAAACAGCTTATTTAAGAAGACATGCTTCCATATGTACCATATATATTGATAGTGAATTATGATTCAACCAATGAAATGAAATATTTATATGCATATTATATGTACATTATTGTATAGTAGTAACATTTTAGTATAACAATTATTCTTCCTTAGTTAAATAGATTTTCAGTATCCACATATTTATTATTAATTTGGACTAGCTAGATTCTATTTAGATATGGCGTGACTAATGAAAGTAATAATTAATTTAAACGAAAATTGCCTAATATTGCATATATAAGATACAATAAGTATATAGTAATAATTTTAAAACATTGTTTCTTTTCTTTGAGAAGAAATTTTATTAAGAGCACGAGCATGAAATGGAGAGAATGTCACCGACAACAGTTGGGGTTGGGGGTTCATCCCATTCATAAGGGACGAGAAATTCCCAAACCAATTTAGCAAGTCGGTGAATCACAAATTTAAACTCCCGACTGATGTGTTTGACACGAACCAAAATCATGAACTCGAGAACATGTTAAGAAACATATATGAGCGAACTCCAAATTGTTACTAGTTATATTCAAGAAACAAGGAAATTGAATAATTATATTAATATAAAATAAGGAAAAATCATAAATACGAAAGAGAAAGCAAAGGCCACTTGCATTGTGATTGATACTGCATATTTAAAAGTAGGGTCTAATAGTCGGTAGAGCTGGTCTATTAGTTATTGCACTTTTGGTTGATAACGACACCTAAAACGGCACCGTTGATGAGACGAGCCACGCAGAGTGGGGGGGCCATAGAGAAGCGACATAATATAAATTAAATTGTACTAATACGATGAAATGCTAAAATAGAATTCTTGATTTTCACTCGATTATTTAATTTCCATTGAGCTAGAGTAAATTATAAAACTCTCGGTTCTATTTATTATTTGAGTAATGATATTCGAACACACTGTGGCTAGCCACACGCACTAAACATGGTAATATAGGTTTTGAAAATAGAAATATATCCTAATTAGAAAGCATAAATCATGTGATTATTTTCATTTTTACAGTCAACTTTTATTTTTTTACGCGTGTGGCTGATCACAGTGTGTCCGAATATCATTACTTTTATTATTTATATATATTCTAGTTTGAGAAAAAGCTAGCTAATTTAAGTCGACTTTGTTAATTAATAGTATGAACAAGCTGATCTTGAGCTCGAACTTTGTATTGAAACTTGACTTAATAAAAGTGAGAAGGTATATATATTTATATCATTTATGTTTAGAGTTTGTGTTTAGCATTTAGTGTTAACTAAACCTTATTCTTTAGCGTTTTGGTGATATACATGTTTTAAGAGTTACTATTTTTTTATTCTTAAAAATGGAAAGAACTACAAATGTGGAATTAAAAGAATTGAGAGAAAAAAAAATGCATATCGGAAAAGTTAATTTAATATAAAGTGAGCTTCAATTTTCCACCCCAATGTCGGTTGAGGGCATATTATTATGACAAAGAGAGAATTAAAGAAGCTTCGATCGTGATTAGAACTTAGAAGAATAACATTAGTTTGAAATCACATTAGTTGTTCAACTTTAAATTGAAATTGTGTCCTCTCTAGTTTCTTCTTTTTAATGTCTTTCACCCACCCGCCATAATCTCTCTATCTTACACACACACGCACACATATAGAGTTGGCTTTGATGTAATTAAGGCTTCTTGGGAACAAATTGAAAGTTAGTTTGTCATTTAGCAAAAATCAGACATGCGAGTAAATTGTGTAAAACACTCACTTAATTGCATAAAATATTCATGTGTTTTATGTAAATGGGACAAGATATTCATATTTGCTTCAGTATACCCTGCACTATGAGTTGCCATATTGGCAGCTTGACGACAATGAGAGAACTCGACCACAATTTTTTCCTTCGCAGTATTGATAGCTTCAAGACATTCATCGAATAGAGCATGCTAACAACGTGAATTGCAAGCATAGAATCCGTATATACAAACACAGGTCCAAGACCATTTTCTAGGCACAAAACCCGACACCCAACATAATAGCATGCAATTCCTCAATAAGAACCGTGAGAATAAATTTTACTTCTCTAGCCACCGCTGCCACCACTTTTCCTTCGTGACCCCTTAAGATAAATTCGATACCAGTTTTGTTATGACCATCGTGGAAGGAAACATCCACATCCAGGGGCAAAGCTCCGACAATCGGCGCCTTCCAATAATCCGAACCAATCTTTGGCAGTAACTGCATAGAACATTGCAAGCTCAAACGAGCACGTTGAAAACTTTCCAAAATAATACAGCTCCGCGCAATAGGATCGTCTTCGTCTCTCTTGATATTAATTACCATGCTTATACCCACAAAGAGAATACCAAACTGACCATAATCCCATGATCCATAGCTCAAGACCCTCTACTTTAGATTGAGAGAAAATCAACCGACCAAGGTCCTCTAACGATAAATACGAGCTATTTTTCATCACCCTCCAAAAATCTATCGCCTTCTAGAACACCTTTGATACTCACAAAAGATAAGACAATGCTGATTTAATTTACAGTAATTTTTACTTTGTATTTCTTTGAAAAGTTTCTGTCAGTCTACAGTTTCTAAAATATTTCGTCCTAATACATGAAGAATTTTATAATTTAATAACAAATACATGAATACACTAACCCAAATTCGAAATTAATTAGTTGATGAATTTTTCTAACAACACAATAAAAACAATAATTTTTTCACATATTACATACTAGTACCAGAAAATAAATCTTGTGATGGAGATTAGAACTATCTTTAATAATTTTTTTTATTCAACTCAAAAAGATTCTGCACTATGAATTATGAAAGTTATACTCTATAAATTTATCAAATATGGTCCAACCCAATTTTAAACGCGCTGGCCTTATTTTTAGATGCTCAAATAATCTAGGCCCAGCCCAATTTCATATATTTGGGGCGTATTCGGCCGATTTACACGTGATCGGGGCCTCCGAACTAAGTATTTGCACTTTTGGAAGCCATAAATACATGTGTATGAGTTTCGGTGCGAAAAGATTAGATTTTCGTTCCGGATGATTTTTGGGCTCGCGCCCTAGGGGTCCCTAGGGGCTCGGGGGCTGAAAAATCATCTGAAACGAAATGTTCATTTTTCGCACATTATCACATACACATGTATTTATGGCATTTTAAAGTGAGTTTGCATAGTTTTAAGGCCCAGATCGCGGGTAAATCGGCCGAATACGCCTTAAAATAGTCACTTTTTCGTTTGTTTTGGACTCTCACGAAGTTCTCGTAAAGCAAAATAATAGGAAAAGTGGATTTTGACTTTTTGAGGGATAGCCCTTGGAATAAGGTTTCCAACGCCGCCAATTCGGACAAATAGCCTAGAAGTTATGGCAAAAATAGTGGAACTGTGCAAAACGGGACCCGACGCAAAAACTATTTTGGCCATATTTTCTTCGTTTCTCGCCTGATTCGGTCAATATTTATGTCCACGGAATCCTTATCTAAAGGCCTAAGATCTCTAATGACCGGAATTCCTATCCATCGTACCGAACAAAGAGCTTCAATTTTCGGGCAGGCCCAAGGGGTACTCCTAGGGACTCGGAGGCTGAAAAATCATCTGAAACGAAATGTTGATTTTTTCGCACATTATCACATACACATGTATTTATGGCATTTTAAAGTGAGCTTACAATGTTTTAAGGCCCAGATCGCGGGTAAATCGGCCGAATACGCCCTAAAATAGTCAATTTTTCGCTTGTTTTGGACTCTCACGAAGTTCTCGTAAAGCAAAACAATAGGAAAAGTGGATTTTGACTTTTTGAGGGATAGCCCTTGGAATAAGGTTTCCAACGCTGTTTGAATCGGCCAATTCGGACAAATAGCCTAGAAGTTATGGAAAAAATAGTGGAACTGTGCAAACCGGGACCCGACGCAAAAACTATTTTGGACATAACTTCTTCGTTTCTCGCCCGATTCGGTCAAACTTAATGTCCACGGAATCCTTATCTAAAGGCTTAAGACCTCTAATGATCAAAATTCCTATCCATCGTGCCGAACAAAGCACTTCAATTTTCGGGCCGGGCCCTAGGGGTACCCCTAGGGGCTCGGGGGCTGAAAAATCCTTTGAAACGAAATGTTGATTTTTTTGCACATTAGCACATACACATGTATTTACGGCATTTTAAAGTGAGCTTGTATAGTTTTAAGGCCCAGATCGCGGGTAAATCGGCCGAATACGCCCCAAAATAGTCACTTTTTCGCTTGTTTTGGAATCTCACGAAGTTCTCGTAAAGCAAAAAAATAGGAAAAGTGGATTTTGACTTTTTGAGGGATAGCCCTTGGAATAAGGTTTCCAACGCCGCTTGAATCGGACAATTCGGACAAATAGCCTAGAAGTTATGGCAAAAATAGTGGAACTGTGCAAAACGGGACCCGACGCAAAAATTATTTTGGCCATAACTTTTTCGTTTTTCGCTTGATTCGGTCAATCTTTATATCCACGGAATCCTTATCAAACGGCCTAAGACCTCTAATGATCGGAATTCCTATCCATCGTGCCGAACAAATAGCTTCAATTTTCGGGTCGGGCCCTAGGGGTACCCCTAGGGGCTCGGGGGCTGAAAACTTATTTGAAAAGAAATTTTGATTTTTTCGCACATTAGCTTATACACATGTATTTATGGCATTTTAAAGTGAGCTTGTATAGTTTTAACGCCCAGATAGCGGGTAAATCGGCCGAATACGCCCAAAAATAGTCACTTTTTCGCTTGTTTTGGACTCTCACGAAGTTCTCGTAAAGAAATAAAATAGGAAAAGTGGACTTTGACTTTTTGTGGGATAGCCCTTGGAATAAGGATTCAAACGCCGCTCGAATCGGCCAAATCGGATATATAGCCAAGAAGTTATGGCAAAAATAGTGGCACTGTACAAAACGGGACCCGACGCAAAAACTATTTTGGCCATAACTTCTTCGTTTCTCGCCCGATTCGGTCAATCTTTATGTCCACGGAATCCTTATCTAAAGGCCTAAGACCTCTAATGATCGGAATTCCTATCCATCGTGCCGAACAAAGAGCTTCAATTTTCGGGCCGGGCCCTAGGGGTACCCCTAGGGGCTCGGGGGATGAAAAATCATCTGAAACGAAATGTTGATTTTTTCGCACATTAGCATATACACATGTATTTATGGCATTTTAAAGTGAGCTTGTATAGTTTTAACGCTCAGATCGCAGGTAAATCGGCCGAAAACGCCTAAAAATAGTTACTTTTTCGCTTATTTTGGACTCTCACGAAGTTCTCGTAAAGAAAAAAAATAGGAAAAGTGGATTTTGACTTTTTGTGGGATAGCCCTTGGAATAAAGTTTCAAACGCCGCTTGAATCGGCCAAATCGGAAAAATAGCCAAGAAGTTATGGCAAAAATAGTGGAACGGCGCAAAACGGGACCTGACGCAAAAACTATTTTGGCCATAACATCTTCGTTTCTCGCCCGATTCGGTCAAACTATATGTCCACGGAATCCTTATCTAAAGGCCTAAGACCTCTAATGATCGGAATTTCTATCCATCGTGCCGAACAAAGCGCTTCAATTTTTCGGGCCGGGCCCTAGGGATACCCCTAGGGGCTCGGGGGCTGAAAAATCATCTGAAACGAAATGTTGATTTTTTCGCACATTAGCACATACACATGTATTTACGGCATTTTAAAGCGAGCTTGTATAGTTTTAAGGCCCAGATCGCGGGTAAATCGGCCGAATACGCTCCAAAATAGTCACTTTTTCGCTTGTTTTGGAATCTCACGAAGTTCTCGTAAAGCAAAATAATAGGAAAAGTGGATTTTGAATTTTTGGGGGATAGCCCTTGGAATAATGTTTCCAACGCCGCTTGAATCAGCCAAATCGGACAAATAGCCTAGAAGTTATGGCAAAAATAGTGGAACGGCGCAAAACGGGACCCGACGCAAAAACTATTTTCGCCATAACTTCTTCGTTTCTCGCCCGATTCGGTCAATCTTTATGTCCACATAATCCTCATCTAAAGGCCCAAGACCTCTAATGATCGGAATTCCTATCCATCGTGCCGAACAAATAGCTTCAATTTTCGGGCAGGGCCCTAGAGGTATCCCTAGGTGCTCGGGGGCTGAAAAATCATCTGAAACGAAATGTTGATTTTTTCGCAAATTAGCACATACACATATATTTATGGCATTTTCAATTGAGCTTGTATTGTTTTAAGGCCCAGATCGCGGGTAAATCGGCCGAATACGCCCCAAAATAGTCACTTTTTCGCTTGTTTTGGACTCTCACGAAGTTCCCGTAAAGCAAAATTATAGGAAAAGTGGATTTAGACTTTTTGAGGGATAGTCCTTGGAATGAGGTTTCCAACGACGCTTGAATCGGCCAAATCGGATAAATAGCCTAGAAGTTATGGCAAAATATTGGAACGGCGCAAAACGGGACCCGAAGCAAAAACTATTTTGGCCATAACTTCTTCGTTTCTCGCCCGATTCGGTCAATCTTTATATCCACAGAATCCTTATCAAAAGGCCTAAGACCTCTAATGATCAGAATTCCTATCCATCGTTCCGAACAAAGAGCTTCAATTTTCAGGCCGGGACCTAGGGGTACCCCTAGGGGCTCGGGGGCTGAAAATCATCTGAAACGAAATGTTGATTTTTTCGCACATTAGCACATACACATGTATTTATGGCATTTTAAAGTGAGCTTGCATAGTTTTAAGGCTCAGATCGCGGGTAAATCGGCCGAATACGACCCAAAATAGTCACTTTTTCGCTTGTTTTGGAATCTCACGAAGTTCTCGTAAAGCCAAAAAATAGGAAAAGTGGATTTTGACTTTTTGAGGGATAGCACTTGGAATAAGGTTTCCAACGCCGCCTGAATCGGCCAATTCGGACAAATAGCCTAGAAGTTATGGCAAAAATAGTGGAACTGTGCAAAACGGGACCCGACACAAAAACAATTTTGGCCATAACTTCTTCGTTTCTCGCCCGATTCGGTCAATCTTTATGTCCACGGAATCCTTATCTAAAGGCCTAAGACCTCTAATGATCCGAATTCCTATCCATCGTGCCGAATAAAGAGCTTCAATTTTCGGGCCGGGCCCTAGGGGTACCCTTAGGGGCTCGGGGGCTGAAAAATCATCTGAAACGAAATGTTGATTTTTTTGCACATTAGCATATACACATGTATTTATGGCATTTTAAAGTGAGCTTGTATAGTTTTAAGGCCCAGATCGCAGGTAAATCGGCCGAATACGCTTAAAAATAGTCACTTTTTCGCTTGTTTTGGACTCTCACGAAGTTCTCGTAAAGAAAAATAATAGGAAAAGTGGATTTTGACTTTTTGGGGGATAGACTTTGGAATAAGGTTTCAAACGCCGATTGAATCGGCCAAATCGGACAAATAGCCAAGAAGTTATGGCAAAAATAGTGGAACCGCGCAAAACGGGACCCGACGCAAAAACAATTTTGGCCATAACTTCTTCGTTTCTCGCCCGATTCGGTCAAACTTTATGTCCACGGAATCCTTATCTAAAGCCCTAAGACCTCTAATGATCGGAATTCCTATCCATCGTGCCGAACAAAGAGCTTCAATTTTCGGGCCGGGCCCGAGGGTACCCCTAGGGGCTCGGGGGCTGAAAAATCATCTGAAACGAAATGTTGATTTTTTCGCACATTATCACATAAACATGTATTTATGGCATTTTTAAGTGAGCTTGCATAGTTTTAAGGCCCAGATCGCGGGTAAATCGGCCGAATACGCCCAAAAATAGTCACTTTTTCGCTTGTTTTGGACTCTCACGAAGTTCTCGTAAAAAAAATAATAGGAAAAGTGGATTTTCACTTTTTGGGGGATAGCCCTTGGAAAAAGGTTTCAAACGCCGCTTGAATCGGCCAATTCGGACAAATAGCCAAGAAGTTATGGCAAAAATAGTGGAACGGCGCAAAACGGGACCCGACGCAAAAACTATTTTGGCCATAACTTCTTCGTTTCTCGCCCGAATCGGTCAAACTTTATGTCCAAGGAATCCTTATTTAAAGGCCTAAGACCTCTAATGATCGGAATTCCTATCCATCGTGCCGAACAAAGAGCTTTAATTTTCGGGCCGGGCCCTAGGGGTACCCCCTAGGGGTCGGGGGCTGAAAAATCATCTGAAACGAAATGTTATTTTTTTCGCACATTAGCATATACACATGTTTTTATGGCATTATAAAGTGAGCTTGTATAGTTTTAAGCCCCAGATCGCGGGTAAATAGGCCGAATACGCCCAAAAATAGTCACTTTTCGCTTGTTTTGGAATCTCACGAAGTTCTCGTAAAGCAAAATAATAGGAAAAGTGGATTTTGACTTTTTGAGGGATAGCCGTTGGAATAAGGTTTCCAACGCCGCCAATTCGGACAAATAGCCTAGAAGTTATGACAAAAATAGTGAAACTGTGCAAAACGGGACCCGACGCAAACACTATTTTGGCCATAACTTCTTCGTTTCTCGCCTGATTCGGTCAATATTTATGTCCACAGAATCCTTATCTAAAGGCCTAAGATCTCTAATGACCGGAATTCCTATCCAGCGTGCCGAACAAAGAGCTTCAATTTTCGGGCCTGCCCTAGGGGTACTCCTAGGGACTCGGGGGCTGAAAAATCATCTGAAACGAAATGTTGATTTTTTCGCATATTATCACATACACATGTATTTATGGCATTTTAAAGTGAGCTTACATAGTTTTAAGGCCCAGATCGCGGGTAAATCGGCCGAAAACGCCCTAAAATAGTCACTTTTTCGCTTGTTTTGCTCTCTCACGAAGTTCTCGTAAAGCAAAATTATAGGAAAAGTGGACTTTGACATTTTGGGGGATAGTCCTTGGAATAAGGTTTCCAACGCCGCTTGAATCGGCCAAATCGGACAAATAGCCTAAAAGTTATGGCAAAAATAGTGGAACGGCGCAAAACGGGACCCGACGCAAAAACTATTTTGGCCATAACTTCTTCGTTTCTCGCCCGAATCGGTCAATCTTTATGTCCACTGAATCCTTATCTAAAGGCCTAAGACCTCTAATGATCGAAATTCCTATCCATCGTGCCGAACAAAGCGCTTCAATTTTCGGGCCGGGCCCTAGGGTCCTAGGGGCTCGGGGGCTGAAAAATCATCTGAAACGAAATGTTGATTTTTTCGCACATTATCACATAAACATGTATTTATGGCATTTTTAAGTGAGCTTGCATAGTTTTAAGGCCCAGATCGCGGGTAAATCGGCCGAATACGCCCAAAAATAGTCACTTTTTCGCTTGTTTTGGACTCTCACGAAGTTCTCGTAAAAAAAATAATAGGAAAAGTGGATTTTGACTTTTTGGGGGATAGCCCTTGGAATAAGGTTTCAAACGCCGCTTGAATCGGCCAATTCGGACAAATAGCCAAGAAGTTATGGCAAAAATAGTGGAACGACGCAAAACGGGACCCGACGCAAAAACTATTTTGGCCATAACTTCTTCGTTTCTCGCCCGAATCGGTCAAACTTTATGTCCAAGGAATCCTTATCTAAAGGCCTAAGACCTCTAATGATCGGAATTCCTATCCATCGTGCCGAACAAAACGCTTCAACCCTAGGGGCTCGGGGGCTGAAAAATCATCTGAAACGAAATGTTGATTTTTTCGCACATTAGCACATACTCATGTATTTATGGCATTTTAAAGTGAGCTTGTATAGTTTTAAGGCCCAGATCGCGGGTAAATCGGCCGAATACGCCCCAAAATAGTCACTTTTTCGCTTGTTTTGGACTCTCACGAAGTTCTCGTAAAGAAAAATAATAGGAAAAGTGGATTTTTACTTTTTGGGGGATAGCCCTTGGAGTAAGGTTTCAAACGCCGCTTGAATCGGCCAAATCAGTTAAATAGCCTAGAAGTTATGACAAAAATAGTGGAATGGCGCAAAACGGGACCCGACGCAAAAACTATTTTGGCCATAACTTCTTCGTTTCTCGCGTGATTCGGTCAATCTTTATGTCCACGGAATCCTTATCTAAAGGCCTAAGATCTCTAATGACCGGAATTCCTATCCATCGTGCCGAACAAAGAGCTTCAATTTTCGGGCTGGGCCCTAGGGGTACTCTTAGGGACTCGGGCGCTGAAAAATCATCTGAAACGAAATGTTGATTTTTTCGCAAATTATCACATACACATGTATTTATGGCATTTTGAAGTGAGCTTGCATAGTTTTAAGGCCCAGATCGTGGGTAAATCGGACGAATACGGCCCAAAATAGTCACTTTTCGCTTGTTTTGGAATCTCACGAAGTTCTCGTAAAGCAAAATAATAGGAAAAGTGGATTTTGACTTTTTGAGGGATAGCCCTTGGATTAAGGTTTCCAACGCCGCCAATTCGGACAAATAACCTAGAAGTTATGACAAAAATAGTGGAACTGTGCAAAACGGGACCCGACGCAAATACTATTTTGGCCATAACTTCTTCGTTTCTCGCCTGATTCGGTCAATATTTATGTCCACGGAATCCTTATCTAAAGGCCTAAGATCTCTAATGACCGGAATTCCTATCCATCGTGCCGAACAAAGAGCTTCAATTTTCGGGCCGGCCCTAGGGGTACTCCTAGGGACTCGGGGGCTGAAAAATCATCTGAAACGAAATGTTGATTTTTTCGCATATTATCACATACACATGTATTTATGGCATTTTAAAGTGAGCTTACATAGTTTTAAGGCCCAGATCGCGGGTAAATCGGCCGAAAACGCCCTAAAATAGTCACTTTTTTGCTTATTTTGGACTCTCACGAAGTTCTCGTAAAGCAAAACAATAGGAAAAGTGGATTTTGACTTTTTGAGGGATAGCCCTTGGAATAAGGTTTCCAACGCCGTTTGAATCGGCCAATTCGGACAAATAGCCTAGAAGTTATGGCAAAAATAGTGGAACTGTGCAAAACGGGACCCGACGCAAAAACTATTTTGGCCATAACTTCTTCGTTTCTCGCCCGATTCGGTCAAACTTTATGTCCACGGAATGCTTATCTAAAGGCCTAAGACCTATAATGATCAAAATTCCTATCCATCGTGCCGAACAAAGCGCTTCAATTTTCGGGCCGGGCCCTAGGGGTACCCCTAGGGGCTCGGGGGCTGAAAAATCATCTGAAACGAAATGTTGATTTTTTTGCAC
The DNA here is from genome assembly GCA_029490685.1 of Schizonepeta tenuifolia. Taxonomy (NCBI): domain Eukaryota; kingdom Viridiplantae; phylum Streptophyta; class Magnoliopsida; order Lamiales; family Lamiaceae; genus Schizonepeta; species Schizonepeta tenuifolia. The sequence goes on along the minus strand of CM055955.1, from coordinate 453,316 downwards.
ATTAGCACATACACATGTATTTACGGCATTTTAAAGTGAGCTTGTATAGTTATAAGGCCCAGATCGCGGGTAAATCGGCTGAATACGCCCCAAAATAGTCACTTTTTCGCTTGTTTTGAAATCTCACGAAGTTCTCGTAAAGCAAAATAATAGGAAAAGTGGATTTTGACTTTTTGGAAGATAGTCCTTGGAATAAGGTTTCCAACGCCGCTTGAATCGGCCAAATCGGACAAATATCCTAGAAGTTATGGCAAAAATAGTGGAACGGCGCAAAACGGGACCCGACGCAAAAACTATTTTGGCCATAACTTCTTCGTTTCTCGCCCGCTTCGGTCAATCTTTATGTCCACAGAATCCTTATCTAAAGGCCCAAGACCTCTAATGATCGGAATTCCTATCCATCGTGCCGAACAAATAGCTTCAATTTTCGGGCCGGACCCTAGATGTACCCCTAGGGGCTCGGGGGCTGAAAAATCATCTGAAACAAAATGTTGATTTTTTCGCACATTAGCACATACACATGTATTTATGGCATTTTCAAGTGAGCTTGTATAGTTTTAAGGCCCAGATCGCGGGTAAATCGGCTGAATACGCCCCAAAATAGTCACTTTTTCGCTTGTTTTGGACTCTCACGAAGTTCTCGTAAAGCAAAATTATAGGAAAAGTGGACTTTGACATTTTGGGGGATAGTCCTTGGAATAAGGTTTCCAACGCCGCTTGAATCGGCCAAATCGGACAAATAGCCTAAAAGTTATGGCAAAAATAGTGGAACGGCGCAAAACGGGACCCGACGCAAAAACTATTTTGGCCATAACTTCTTCGTTTCTCGCCCGAATCGGTCAATCTTTATGTCCACTGAATCCTTATCTAAAGGCCTAAGACCTCTAATGATCGAAATTCCTATCCATCGTGCCGAACAAAGCGCTTCAATTTTCGGGCCGGGCCCTAGGGATACCCCTAGGGGCTTGGGGGCTGAAAAATCATCTGAAACGAAATGTTGATTTTTTTGCACATTAGCACATACACTTGTATTTACGACATTTTAAAGTGAGCTTGTATAGTTTTAAGGCCCAGATCGCGGGTAAATCGGCCGAATACGCCTCAAAATAGTCACTTTTTCGCTTGTTTTGGAATCTCACGAAGTTCTCGTAAAGCAAAATAATAGGAAAAGTGGATTTTGACTTTTTGGGAGATAGTCCTTGGAATAAGGTTTCCAACGCCGCTTGAATCGGCCAAATCGGACAAATAGCCTAGAAGTTATGGCAAAAATAGTGGAACGGCGCAAAACGGGACCCGACGCAAAAACTATTTTGGCCATAACTTCTTCGTTTCTCGCTTGATTCGGTCAATCTTTATGTCCACGGAATCCTTATCTAAAGGCCTAAGATCTCTAATGATCGGAATTCCTATCCATCGTGCCGAACAAAGAGCTTCAATTTTCGGGCCGGGCCCTAAGGGTACCACTAGGGGCTCGGGGGCTGAAAAATTATCTGAAACGAAATGTTGATTTTTTCGCACATTAGCACTTACACAAGTATTTATGGCATTTTAAAGTGAGCTTGCATAGTTTTGAGGCCCAGATCGCAGGTAAATCGGCCGAATACGCCCCAAAATAGTCACTTTTTCGCTTGTTTTGGAATCTCACGAAGTTCTCGTAAAGCAAAATAATAGGAAAAGTGGATTTTGACTTTTTGAGGAATAGCCCTTGGAATAAGGTTTCCAACGCCGCTTGAATCGGCCAATTCGGACAAATAGCCTAGAAGTTATGGCAAAATTAGTAGAACTGGGCAAAACGGGATCCGACGCAAAAACTATTTTGGCCATAACTTCTTCGTTTCTCGCCCGATTAGGTCAATCGTTATGTCCACGGAATCCTTATCTAAAGGCCTAAGACCTCTAATGATCGGAATTCCTATCCATCGTGCCGAACAAAGAGCTTCAATTTTCGGGCCGGGCCCTAGGGGTATCCCTAGGGGCTCGGGGCTGAAAAATCATATGAAACGAAATGTTGATTTTTTCGTACATTAGCACATACACATATATTTATTGCCTTTTAAGGTGAGCTTGCATAGTTTTGAGGCTCAGATCGCGGGTAAATCGGCCGAATACGCCCCAAAATAGTCACTTTTTCGCTTGTATTGGAATCTCACGAAGTTCTCGTAAAGCAAAATAATAGGAAAAGTGGATTTTGACTTTTTAATGTATAGCCCTTGGAATAAGGTTTCCAACGCCGCTTGAATCGGCCAAATCGGATAAATAGCCTAGAAGTTATGGCAAAAATAGTGGAACGGCGCAAAACGGGACCCGACGCAAAAACTATTTTGGCCAAAACTTGTTCGTTTCTCGCCCGATTCGGTCAATATTTATATCCACGGAATCCTTATCATTAGGCCTAAGACCTCTAATGATCGGAATTCCTATCCATCAATCCGAACAAAGAACTTCAATTTTCGGGCCAGGCTCTAGAGTTACCCTAGGGGCTCGGGGGCTGAAAACTTATCTGAAAAGAAATGTTGATTTTTTTGCACATTAGCTTATACACATGTATTTATGGCATTTTAAAGTGAGCTTGCATAGTTTTAAGGCCCAGATCGCGGGTAAATCGGCCGAATACGGTCCAAAATAGTCACTTTTTCGCTTGTTTTGGAATCTCACGAAGTTCTCGTAAAGCAAAATAATAGGAAAAGTGGATTTTGACTTTTTGAGGGATAGCCCTTGGAATAAGGTTTCCAACGCCGCTCGAATCGGCCAATTCGGACAAATAGCCTAGAAATTATGGCAAAAATAGTGGAACTGTGCAAAACGGGACCCGACGCAAAAACTATTTTGGCCATAACTTCTTCGTTTCTTGCCCGATTCGGTCAATCTTTATGTCCACGGAATCCTTATCTAAAGGCCTAAGACCTCTAATGATCGGAATTTCTATCCCTCGTGCCGAACAAAGAGCTTCAATTTTCGGGCCGGTCCCTAGGGGTACCCCTAGGGGCTTAAGGGCTGAAAAATCATCTGAAACGAAATGTTGATTTTTTTGCACATTAGCACATATACTTGTATTTACGACATTTTAAAGTGAGCTTGTATAGTTTTAAGGCCCAGATCGCGGGTAAATCGGCCGAATACGCCTCAAAATAGTCACTTTTTCGCTTGTTTTGGAATCTCACGAAGTTCTCGTAAAGCAAAATAATAGGAAAAGTGGATTTTGACTTTTTGGGAGATAGTCCTTGGAATAAGGTTTCCAACGCCGCTTGAATCGGCCAAATCGGACAAATAGCCTAGAAGTTATGGCAAAAATAGTGGAACGGCGCAAAACGGGACCCGACGCAAAAACTATTTTGGCCATAACTTCTTCGTTTCTCGCTTGATTCGGTCAATCTTTATGTCCACGGAATCCTTATCTAAAGGCCTAAGATCTCTAATGATCGGAATTCCTATCCATCGTGCCGAACAAAGAGCTTCAATTTTCGGGCCGGGCCCTAGGGGTACCACTAGGGGCTCGGGGGCTGAAAAATCATCTGAAACGAAATGTTGATTTTTTCGCACATTAGCACATACACAAGTATTTATGGCATTTTAAAGTGAGCTTGCATAGTTTTGAGGCCCAGATCGCAGGTAAATCGGCCGAATACGCCCCAAAATAGTCACTTTTTCGCTTGTTTTGGAATCTCACGAAGTTCTCGTAAAGCAAAATAATAGGAAAAGTGGATTTTGACTTTTTGAGGAATAGCCCTTGGAATAAGGTTTCCAACGCCGCTTGAATCGGCCAATTCGGACAAATAGCCTAGAAGTTATGGCAAAATTAGTAGAACTGGGCAAAACGGGATCCGATGCAAAAACTATTTTGGCCATAACTTCTTCGTTTCTCGCCCGATTAGGTCAATCGTTATGTCCACGGAATCCTTATCTAAAGGCCTAAGACCTCTAATGATCGGAATTCCTATCCATCGTGCCGAACAAAGAGCTTCAATTTTCGGGCCGGGCCCTAGGGGTATCCCTAGGGGCTCGGGGCTGAAAAATCATATGAAACGAAATGTTGATTTTTTCGTACATTAGCACATACACATGTATTTATTGCCTTTTAAGGTGAGCTTGCATAGTTTTGAGGCTCAGATCGCGGGTAAATCGGCCGAATACGCCCCAAAATAGTCACTTTTTCGCTTGTATTGGAATCTCACGAAGTTCTCGTAAAGCAAAATAATAGGAAAAGTGGATTTTGACTTTTTAATGTATAGCCCTTGGAATAAGGTTTCCAACGCCGCTTGAATCGGCCAAATCGGATAAATAGCCTAGAAGTTATGGCAAAAATAGTGGAACGGCGCAAAACGGGACCCGACGCAAAAACTATTTTGGCCATAACTTGTTCGTTTCTCGCCCGATTCGGTCAATATTTATATCCACGGAATCCTTATCATTAGGCCTAAGACCTCTAATGATCGGAATTCCTATCCATCAATCCGAACAAAGAACTTCAATTTTCGGGCCGGGCTCTAGAGGTACCCCTAGGGGCTCGGGGGCTGAAAACTTATCTGAAAAGAAATGTTGATTTTTTTGCACATTAGCTTATACACATGTATTTATGGCATTTTAAAGTGAGCTTGCATAGTTTTAAGGCCCAGATCGCGGGTAAATCGGCCGAATACGGTCCAAAATAGTCACTTTTTCGCTTGTTTTGGAATCTAACGAAGTTCTCGTAAAGCAAAATAATAGGAAAAGTGGATTTTGACTTTTTGAGGGATAGCCCTTGGAATAAGGTTTCCAACGCCGCTTGAATCGGCCAATTCGGACAAATAGCCTAGAAATTATGGCAAAAATAGTGGAACTGTGCAAAACGGGACCCGACGCAAAAACTATTTTGGCCATAACTTCTTCGTTTCTTGCCCGATTCGGTCAATCTTTATGTCCACGGAATCCTTATCTAAAGGCCTAAGACCTCTAATGATCGGAATTCCTATCCATCGTGCCGAACAAAGAGCTTCAATTTTCGGGCCGGTCACCCCTAGGGGCTTAAGGGCTGAAAAATCATCTGAAACGAAATGTTGATTTTTTCGCACATTAGCATATACACATGTATTTATGGCATTTTAAAGTGAGCTTGCATAGATTTAAGGCCCAGATCCCGGGTAAATCGGCCGAAAACGCCCCAAAATAGTCACGTTTTCGCTTGTTTTGAACTCTCACGAAGTTCACGTAAAGCAAAATAATAGGAAAAGTGGATTTTGACTTTTTGGGGTATAGCCCTTGGAATAAGGTTTCCAACGCCGTTTGAATCGGCCAAATCGGATAAATAGCCTAGAAGTTATGGAAAAAATATTGGAACGGCGCAAAACGAGACGCGACGCAAAAACTATTTTGGCCATAACTTCTTCGTTTCTCGCCCGATTCGGTCAATCTTTATATCAACGGAATCCTTATCAAAAGGCCTAAGACCTCTACTGATCGAAATTCCTATCCATCGTTCCGAACAAAGAGCTTCAATTTTCGGGCCGGGCCCTAGGGGTACCCCTAGGGGCTCGGGGACTGAAAAATTATCTGAAACGAAATGTTGATTTTTTCGCACATTAGCTTATACACATGTATTTATGACATTTTAAAGTGAGCTAGCATAGTTTTAAGGCCCAGATCGCGGGTAAATCGGCCGAATACGGCCCAAAATAGTCACTTTTTCGATTGTTTTGGAATCTCACGAAGTTCTCGTAAAGCAAAATAATAGGAAAAGTGGATTTTGACTTTTTGAGGGATAGCCCTTGAAATAAGATTTCCAACGCCGCTTGAATCGGCCAATTCGGACAAATAGCCTAGAAGTTATGGCAAAAATAGTGGAACTGTGCGAAACGGGACCCGACGCAAAAACTATTTTGGCCATAACTTCTTCATTTCTCGCCCGATTCGGTCAATCATTATGTCCACGGAATCCTTATCTAAAGGCCTAAGACCTATAATGATCGGAATTCCTATCCATCGTGCCGAACAAAGCGCTTCAATTTTCGGGGCGGGCCTTAGGGATACCCCTAGGGGCTCGGGGGCTGAAAAATCATCTGAAACGAAATGTTGATTTTTTTGCACATTAGCACATACACATGTATTTACGACATTTTGAAGTGAGCTTGTATAGTTTTAAGGCCCAGATCGCGGGTAAATCGGCCGAATACGCCTCAAAATAGTCACTTTTTCGCTTGTGTTGGAATCTCACGAAGTTCTCGTAAAGCAAAATAATAGGAAAAGTGGATTTTGACTTTTTGGGAGATAGTCCTTGGAATAAGGTTTCCAACGCCGCTTGAATCGGCCAAATTGGACAAATAGGCTAGAAGTTATGGCAAAAATAGTGGAACGGCGCAAAACGGGACCCGACGCAAAAACTATTTTGGCCATAACTTCTTCGTTTCTCGCTTGATTCGGTCAATCTTTATGTCCACGGAATCCTTATCTAAAGGCCTAAGATCTCTAATGATCGGAATTCCTATCCATCGTGCCGAACAAAGAGCTTCAATTTTCGGGCCGGGCCCTAGGGGTACCACTAGGGTCTCGGGGGCTGATAAATCATCTGAAACGAAATGTTGATTTTTTCGCACATTAGCACATACACAAGTATTTATGGCATTTTAAAGTGAGCTTGCATAGTTTTGAGGCCCAGATCGCAGGTAAATCGGCCGAATACGCCCCAAAATAGTCACTTTTTCGCTTGTTTTGGACTCTCACGAAGTTCTCGTAAAACAAAATAATAGGAAAAGTGGATTTTGACTTTTTTGGGGATAGCCCTTGGAATAAGGTTTCCAAAGCCGCTTGAATCGGCCAAATCGGATAAATAGCCTAGAAGTTATGGCAAAAATAGTGGAATGACGCAAAACGGGACCCGACGCAAAAACTATTTTGGCCATAACTTCTTCGTTTTTCGCCCGATTCGATCAATCTTTATATCCACAGAATCCTTATCAAAAGGCCTAAGACCTCTAATGATCGGAATTCCTATCCATCGTTCCGAACAAAGAGCTTCAATTTTAGGGCTGGGCCCTAGGGGTACCCCTAGGGGCTCAGGGGCTGAAAACTTATCTGAAAAGAAATGTTGATTTTTTTGCACATTAGCTTATACACATGTAATTATGGCATTTTAAAGTGTGCTTGCATAGTTTTAAGGCCCAGATCGCGGGTAAATCGGCCGAATACGGCACAAAATAGTCACTTTTTCGCTTGTTTAGGAATCTCACGAAGTTCTCGTTAAGCAAAATAATAGGAAAAGTGGATTTTGACTTTTTGAGGGATAGCCCTTGGAATAAGGTTTCCAACGCCGCCAATTCGGACAAATAGCCTAGAAGTTATGGCAAAAATAGTGGAACGGCGCAAAACGGGACCCGACGCAAAAACTATTTTGGCCATAACTTCTTCGTTTCTCGCCTGATTCGGTCAATCTTTATGTCCACGGATTCCTTATCTAAAGGCCTAAGATCTCTAATGACCGGAATTCCTATCCATCGTGCCGAACAAAGAGCTTCAATTTTCGGGCCGGCCCTAGGGGTACTCCTAGGGACTCGGGGGCTGAAAAATCATCTGAAACGAAATGTTGATTTTTTCGCACATTATCACATACACATGTATTTATGGCATTTTAAAGTGAGCTTACAATGTTTTAAGGCCCAGATCGCGGGTAAATCGGCCGAATACGCCCTAAAATAGTCACTTTTTCGCTTGTTTTGGACTCTCACGAAGTTCTCGTAAAGCAAAACAATAGGAAAAGTGGATTTTGACTTTTTGAGGGATAGCCCTTGGAATAAGGTTTCCAACGCCGTTTGAATCGGCCAATTCGGACAAATAGCCTAGAAGTTATGGCAAAAATAGTGGAACTGTGCAAAACGGGACCCGACGCAAAAACTATTTTGGCCATAACTTCTTTGTTTCTCGCCCGATTCGGTCAAACTTTATGTCCACGGAATCCTTATCTAAAGGCCTAAGACCTCTAATGATCAAAATTCCTATCCATCATGCCGAACAAAGCGCTTCAATTTTCGGGCCGGGCCCTAGGGGGGCTCGGGGGCTGAAAAATCATCTGAAACGAAATGTTGATTTTTTTGCACATTAGCACATACACATGTATTTACGGCATTTTAAAGTGAGCTTGTATAGTTTTAAGGCCCAGATCGCGGGTAAATCGGCCGAATACGCCCCAAAATAGTCACTTTTTCGCTTGTTTTGGAATCTCACGAAGTTCTCGTAAAGCAAAATAATAGGAAAAGTGGATTTTGACTTTTTGGGAGATAGTCCTTTGAATCAGGTTTCCAACGCCGCTTGAATCGGCCAAATCGGACAAATAGACTAGAAGTTATGACAAAAATAGTGGAACGGCGCAAAACGGGACCCGACGCAAAAACTATTTTGGCCATAACTTCTTCGTTTCTCGCCCGATTCGGTCAAACTTTATGTCCACGGAATCCTTATCGAAAGGCCTAAGACCTCTAATGGTCGGAATTCCTATCCACCGTGCCGAACAAAGAGCTTTAATTTTCGGGTCGGGCACTAGGGGTACCCCTAGGGGATCGGGGGCTGAAAAATCATCTGAAACGAAATGTTGATGTTTTCGCACATTAGCATATACACATGTATTTATGGCATTTTAAAGTGAGCTTGTATAGTTTTAAGGCCCGCATCGCGGGTAAATCGGTCGAATACGCCCAAAAATAGTCACTTTTTCGCTTGTTTTGGACTCTCATGAAGTTCTCGTAAAGAAAAATAAGAGGAAAAGTGGATTTTGACTACTTGGGGGATAGCCCTTGCAATAAGGTTTCAAACGCCGCTTGAATCGGCCAAATCGAATAAATAGCCAAGAAGTTATGGCAAAAATAGTGGAACGGCGCAAAACGGGACCCGACGCAAAAACTATTTTGGCCATAACTTCTTCGTTTCTCGCCCGACTCGGTCAATCTTTATGTCCACGGAATCCTTATCTAAAGGCCTAAGACCTCTAATGATCGGAATTCCTATCCATCGTGCCGAACAAAGCGCTTCAATTTTCGGGCCGGGCCCTAGGGTTACCCCTTGGGGCTCGGGGGCTGCAAAATCATCTGAAACGAAATGTTGATTTTTTCGCACATTAGCACATACACATGTATTTATGGCATTTTAATGTGAGCTTGTATAGTTTTAAGGCCCACATCGCGGGTAAATCGGCCGAATACGCCCAAAAATAGTCACTTTTTTGCTTGTTTTGGACTCTCACGAAGTTCTCGTAAAGAAAAATAAGAGGAAAAGTAGATTTTGAATTTTTGTGGGATAGCCCTTGGAATAAAGTTTCAAACGCCGCTTGAATCGGCCAAATCGGACAAATAGCCAAGAAGTTATGGCAAAAATAGTGGAACGGCGCAAAACTGGACCCGACGCAAAAACTATTTTGGCCATAACTTCTTCGTTTCTCGCCTGATTTGATCAATCTTTATGTCCACAGAATCCTTATCTAAAGGACCAAGACCTCTAATGATCAGAATTCCTATCCATTGTGCCGAACAAATAGCTTCAATTTTCGGGCCGGGCCCTAGAGGTACCCCTAGGGGCTCAGGACTTAAAAATCATCTGAAACAAATGTTGATTTTTTCGCACATTAGCACATACACATGTATTTATGGAATTTTCAAGTGAGCTTGTATAGTTTTAAGGCCCAGATCGCGGGTAAATCGGCTGAATACGCCCCAAAATAGTCACTTTTTCGCTTGTTTTGGACTCTCACGAAGTTCTCGTAAAGCAAAATTATAGGAAAAGTGGACTTTGACATTTTGGGGGATAGTCCTTGGAATAAGGTTTCCAACGCCGCTTGAATCGGCCAAATCGGACAAATAGCCTAAAAGTTATGGCAAAAATAGTGGAACGGCGCAAAACGGGACCCGACGCAAAAACTATTTTGGCCATAACTTCTTCGTTTCTCGCCCGAATCGGTCAATCTTTATGTCCACTGAATCCTTATCTAAAGGCCTAAGACCTCTAATTATCGAAATTCCTATCCATCGTGCCGAACAAAGCGCTTCAATTTTCGGGCCGGGCCTTAGGGATACCCCTAGGGGCTCGGGGGCTGAAAAATCATCTGAAACGAAATGTTGATTTTTTTGCACATTAGCACATACACATGTATTTACGACATTTTAAAGTGAGCTTGTATAGTTTTAAGGCCCAGATCGCGGGTAAATCGGCCGAATACGCCTCAAAATAGTCACTTTTTCGCTTGTGTTGGAATCTCACGAAGTTCTCGTAAAGCAAAATAATAGGAAAAGTGGATTTTGACTTTTTGGGAGATAGTCCTTGGAATAAGGTTTCCAACGCCGCTTGAATCGGCCAAATTGGACAAATAGGCTAGAAGTTATGGCAAAAATAGTGGAACGGCGCAAAACGGGACCCGACGCAAAAACTATTTTGGCCATAACTTCTTCGTTTCTCGCTTGATTCGGTCAATCTTTATGTCCACGGAATCCTTATCTAAAGGCCTAAGATCTCTAATGATCGGAATTCCTATCCATCGTGCCGAACAAAGAGCTTCAATTTTCGGGCCGGGCCCTAGGGGTACCACTAGGGTCTCGGGGGCTGAAAAATCATCTGAAACGAAATGTTGATTTTTTCGCACATTAGCACATACACAAGTATTTATGGCATTTTAAAGTGAGCTTGCATAGTTTTGAGGCCCAGATCGCAGGTAAATCGGCCGAATACGCCCCAAAATAGTCACTTTTTCGCTTGTTTTGGACTCTCACGAAGTTCTCGTAAAACAAAATAATAGGAAAAGTGGATTTTGACTTTTTTGGGGATAGCCCTTGGAATAAGGTTTCCAAAGCCGCTTGAATCGGCCAAATCGGATAAATAGCCTAGAAGTTATGGCAAAAATAGTGGAATGACGCAAAACGGGACCCGACGCAAAAACTATTTTGGCCATAACTTCTTCGTTTTTCGCCCGATTCGATCAATCTTTATATCCACAGAATCCTTATCAATAGGCCTAAGACCTCTAATGATCGGAATTCCTATCCATCGTTCCGAACAAAGAGCTTCAATTTTAGGGCTGGGCCCTAGGGGTACCCCTAGGGGCTAATGGGCTGAAAACTTATCTGAAAAGAAATGTTGATTTTTTTGCACATTAGCTTATACACATGTAATTATGGCATTTTAAAGTGTGCTTGCATAGTTTTAAGTCCCAGATCGCGGGTAAATCGGCCGAATACGGCACAAAATAGTCACTTTTTCGCTTGTTTAGGAATCTCACGAAGTTCTCGTTAAGCAAAATAATAGAAAAAGTGGATTTTGACTTTTTGAGGGATAGCCCTTGGAATAAGGTTTCCAACGCCGCCAATTCGGACAAATAGCCTAGAAGTTATGGCAAAAATAGTGGAACTGTGCAAAACGGGACCCGACGCAAAAACTATTTTGGCCATATTTTCTTCGTTTCTCGCCTGATTCGGTCAATATTTATGTCCACGGAATCCTTATCTAAAGGCCTAAGATCTCTAATGACCGGAATTCCTATCCATCGTGCCGAACAAAGAGCTTAAATTTTCGGGCCGGCCCTAGGGGTACTCCTAGGGACTCGGGGGCTGAAAAATCATCTGAAACGAAATGTTGATTTTTTCGCACATTATCACATACACATGTATTTATGGCATTTTAAAGTGAGCTTACAATGTTTTAAGGCCCAGATCGCGGGTAAATCAGCCGAATACGCCCTAAAATAGTCACTTTTTCGCTTGTTTTGGACTCTCACGAAGTTCTCGTAAAGCAAAACAATAGGAAAAGTGGATTTTGACTTTTTGAGGGATAGCCCTTGGAATAAGGTTTCCAACGCCGTTTGAATCGGCCAATTCGGACAAATAGCCTAGAAGTTATGGCAAAAATAGTGGAACTGTGCAAAACGGGACCCGACGCAAAAACTATTTTGGCCATAACTTCTTCGTTTCTCGCCCGATTCGGTCAAACTTTATGTCCACGGAATCCTTATCTAAAGGCCTAAGACCTCTAATGATCAAAATTCCTATCCATCATGCCGAACAAAGCGCTTCAATTTTCGGGCCGGGCCCTAGGGGGGGCTCGGGGGCTGAAAAATCATCTGAAACGAAATGTTGATTTTTTTGCACATTAGCACATACACATGTATTTACGGCATTTTAAAGTGAGCTTGTATAGTTTTAAGGCCCAGATCGCGTGTAAATCAGCTGAATACGCCGCAAAATAGTCACTTTTTCGCTTGTTTTGGAATCTCACGAAGTTCTCGTAAAGCAAAATAATAGGAAAAGTGGATTTTGACTTTTTGGGAGATAGTCCTTGGAATAAGGTTTCCAACGCCGCTTGAATCGGCCAATTCGGACAAATAGCCTAGAAGTTATGGCAAAAATAGTGGAACGGCGCAAAACGGGACCCGACGCAAAAACTATTTTGGCCATAACTTCTTCGTTTCTCGCTTGATTCGGTCAATCTTTATGTCCACGGAATCCTTATCTAAAGGCCTAAGATCTCTAATGATCGGAATTCCTATCCATCGTGCCGAACAAAGAGCTTCAATTTTCGGGCCGGGCCCTAGGGGTACCACTAGGGGCTCGGGGGCTGAAAAATCATCTGAAACGAAATGTTGATTTTTTCGCACATTAGCACATACACAAGTATTTATGGCATTTTAAAGTGAGCTTGCATAGTTTTGAGGCCCAGATCGCAGGTAAATCGGCCGAATACGCCCCAAAATAGTCACTTTTTCGCTTGTTTTGGACTCTCACGAAGTTCTCTTAAAGTAAAATAATAGGAAAAGTGGATTTTGACTTTTTTGGGGATAGCCCTTGGAATAAGGTTTCCAAAGCCGCTTGAATCGGCCAAATCGGATAAATAGCCTAGAAGTTATGGCAAAAATAGTGGAATGACGCAAAACGGGACCCGACGCAAAAACTATTTTGGCCATAACTTCTTCGTTTTTCGCCCGATTCGATCAATCTTTATATCCACAGAATCCTTATCAAAAGGCCTAAGACCTCTAATGATCGGAATTCCTATCCATCGTTCCGAACAAAGAGCTTCAATTTTAGGGCTGGGCCCTAGGGGTACCCCTAGGGGCTCAGGGGCTGAAAACTTATCTGAAAAGAAATGTTGATTTTTTTGCACATTAGCTTATACACATGTAATTATGGCATTTTAAAGTGTGCTTGCATAGTTTTAAGGCCCAGATCGCGGGTAAATCGGCCGAATACGGCACAAAATAATCACTTTTTCGCTTGTTTAGGAATCTCACGAAGTTCTCGTTAAGCAAAATAATAGGAAAAGTGGATTTTGACTTTTTTAGGGATAGCCCTTGGAATAAGGTTTCCAACGCCGCCAATTCGGACAAATAGCCTAGAAGTTATGGCAAAAATAGTGGAACTGTGCAAAACAGGACCCGACGCAAAAACTATTTTGGCCATATTTTCTTCGTTTCTCGCCTGATTCGGTCAATATTTATGTCCACAGAATCCTTATCTAAAGGCCTAAGATCTCTAATGACCGGAATTCCTATCCATCGTGCCGAACAAAGAGCTTCAATTTTGGGGGCCGGCCCTAGGGGTACTCCTAGGGACTCGGGGGCTGAAAAATCATCTGAAACGAAATGTTGATTTTTTCGCACACTATCACATACACATGTATTTATGGCATTTTAAAGTGAGCTTACAATGTTTTAAGGCCCAGATCGCGGGTAAATCGGCCGAATACGCCCTAAAATAGTCACTTTTTCGCTTGTTTTGGACTCTCACGAAGTTCTCGTAAAGCAAAACAATAGGAAAAGTGGATTTTGACTTTTTGAGGGATAGCCCTTGGAATAAGGTTTCCAACGCCGTTTGAATCGGCCAATTCGGACAAATAGCCTAGAAGTTATGGCAAAAATAGTGGAACTGTGCAAAACGGGACCCGACGCAAAAACTATTTTGGCCATAACTTCTTCGTTTCTCGCCCGATTCGGTCAAACTTTATGTCCACGGAATCCTTATCTAAAGGCCTAAGACCTCTAATGATCAAAATTCCTATCCATCATGCCGAACAAAGCGCTTCAATTTTCGGGCCTGGCCCTAGGGGGGGCTCGGGGGCTGAAAAATCATCTGAAACGAAATGTTGATTTTTTTGCACATTAGCACATACACATGTATTTACGGCATTTTAAAGTGAGCTTGTATAGTTTTAAGGCCCAGATCGCTGGTAAACCGGCCAAATACGCCGCAAAATAGTCACTTTTTCGCTTGTTTTGGAATCTCACGAAGTTCTCGTAAAGCAAAATAATAGGAAAAGTGGATTTTGACTTTTTGGGAGATATTCCTTGGAATCAGGTTTCCAACGCCGCTTGAATCGGCCAAATCGGACAAATAGACTAGAAGTTATGACAAAAATAGTGGAACGGCGCAAAACGGGACCCGACGCAAAAACTATTTTGGCCATAACTTCTTCGTTTCTCGCCCGATTCGGTCAAACTTTATGTCCACGGAATCCTTATCGAAAGGCCTAAGACCTCTAATGATCAGAATTCCTATCCACCGTGCCGAACAAAGAGCTTTAATTTTCGGGTCGGGCACTAGGGGTACCCCTAGGGGATCGGGGGCTGAAAAATCATCTGAAACGAAATGTTGATGTTTTCGCACATTAGCATATACACATGTATTTATGGCATTTTAAAGTGAGCTTGTATAGTTTTAAGGCCCAGATCGCGGGTAAATCGGCCGAATACGCCCAAAAATAGTCACTTTTTCGCTTGTTTTGGACTCTCATGAAGTTCTCGTAAAGAAAAATAAGAGGAAAAGTGGATTTTGACTATTTGGGGGATAGCCCTTGCAATAAGGTTTCAAACGCCGCTTGAATCGGCCAAATCGAATAAATAGCCAAGAAGTTATGGCAAAAATAGTGGAACGGCGCAAAACGGGACCCGACGCAAAAACTATTTTGGCCATAACTTCTTCGTTTCTCGCCCGAATCGGTCAATCTTTATGTCCACGGAATCCTTATCTAAAGGCCTAAGACCTCTAATGATCGGAATTCCTATCCATCGTGCCGAACAAAGCGCTTCAATTTTCGGGCCGGGCCCTAGGGTTACCCCTTGGGGCTCGGGGGCTGCAAAATCATCTGAAACGAAATGTTGATTTTTTCGCACATTAGCACATACACATGTATTTATGGCATTTTAATGTGAGCTTGTATAGTTTTAAGGCCCACATCGCGGGTAAATCGGCCGAATACGCCCAAAAATAGTCACTTTTTCGCTTGTTTTGGACTCTCACGAAGTTCTCGTAAAGAAAAATAAGAGGAAAAGTAGATTTTGACTTTTTGTGGGATAGCCCTTGGAATAAAGTTTCAAACGCCGCTTGAATCGGCCAAATCGGACAAATAGCCAAGAAGTTATGGCAAAAATAGTGGAACGGCGCAAAACGGGACCCGACGCAAAAACTATTTTGGCCATAACTTCTTCGTTTCTCGCCCGATTCGGTCAAACATTATGTCCACGGAATCCTTATCTAAAGGCCTAAGACCTCTAATGATCGGAATTCCTATCCATAGTGCCGAACAAAGAGCTTTAATTTTCGGGTCGGGCCATACGGGTACCCCTAGGGGCTCGGCGGCTGAAAAATCATCTGAAACGAAATGTTGAAGTTTTCGCACATTAGCATATACACATGTCTTTATGGCATTTTAAAGTGAGCTTGTCTAGTTTTAAGGCCCACATCGCGGGTAAATCGGCCGAATACGCCCAAAAATAGTCACTTTTTCGCTTGTTTTGGACTCTCACGAAGTTCTCGTAAAGAAAAATAAGAGGAAAAGTGGATTTTGACTTTTTTAGGGATAGCCCTTGGAGTAAGGTTTCAAACGCCGCTTGAATCGGCCAAATCGGACAAATAGCCAAAAAGTTATGGCAAAAATAGTGGAACGGCGCAAAACGGGACCCGACGCAAAAACTATTTTGGCCATAACTTCTTCGTTTCTCGCCCGATTCGGTCTAACCTTATGTCCACAGAATCCTTATCTAAAGGCCTAAGACCTCTAATGATCGGAATTCCTATCCATCATGCCGAACAAAGAGCTTTAATTTTCGGGCCGGGCCCTAGGTGTACCCCTAGGGGCTCGGGGGCTGAAAAATCATCTGAAACGAAATGTTGATTTTTTCGCACATTAGCATATACACATGTATTTATGGAATTTTAAAGTGAGCTTGTATAGTTTTAAGGCCTAGATCGCGGGTAAATCGACCGAATACGCCTAAAAATAGTCACTTTTTCGCTTATTTTGGACTCTCACGAAGTTATCGTAAAGAAAAATAATAGGAAAAGTGGATTTTGACTTTTTGGGGGATAGCCCTTGGAATAAGCTTTCAAACTCCGCTTGAATCGGCCAAATCGGACAAATAGCCAAGAAGTTATGGCAAAAATAGTGGAATTGTGCAAAACGGGACCCGACGCAAAAACTATTTTAGCCATAACTTGTTCGTTTATCGCCCGAATCGGTCAATCTTTATGTCCACGGAATCCTTATCTAAAGGCCTAAGAACTCTAATGATCGGAATTCCTATCCATCGTGCCGAACAAAGAGGGGCTCGGGGGCTGAAAAATCATCTGAAACGAAATGTTGATTTTTTCGCACATTATCACATACACATGTATTTATGGCATTATAAATCGAGCTTGCATAGTTTTAAGGCCCAGATCGCGGGTAAATCGGCCGAATACGCCCCAAAATAGTCACTTTTTCGCTTGTTTTGGACTCTCACGAAGTTCTCGTAAATCAAAATAATAGGAAAAGTGGATTTTGACTATTTGAGGGATAGCCCTTGGAATAAGGTTTCCAACGCCGCTTGAATCGGTCAATTTGGACAAATAGCCTAGAAGTTATGGCAAACATAGTGGAACTGTGCAAAACGGGACCCGACGCAAAAACTATTTTGGCCATAACTTCTTCGTTTCTCGCCCGATTCGGTCAAACTTTATGTCCACGGAATCCTTATCTAAAGGCCTAAGACCTCTAATGATCGGAATTCGTATCCATCGTACCGAACAAAGAGCTTCAATTTTCGGGCCGGGCCCTAGGGTTCAGGGGCTCGGGGGCTGAAAAATCATATGAAACGAAATGTTGATGTTTTCGCACATTAGCATATACACATGTATTTATGGCATTTTAAATCGAGCTTGCATAGTTTTAAGGCCCACATCGCGGGTAAATCGGCCGAATACGCCCAAAAATAGTCACTTTTTCGCTTGTTTTGGACTCTCACGAAGTTCTCGTAAAGAAAAATAAGAGGAAAAGTAGATTTTGACTTTTTGTGGGATAGACCTTGGAATAAAGTTTCAAACGCCGCTAGAATCGGCCAAATCGGACAAATAGCCAAGAAGTTATGGCAAAAATAGTGGAACGGCGCAAAACGGGACCCGACGCAAAAACTATTTTGGCCATAACTTCTTCGTTTCTCGCCCGATTCGGTCAAACATTATGTCCACGAAATCCTTATCTAAAGGCCTAAGACCTCTAATGATCGGAATTCCTATCCATCGTGCCGAACAAAGAGCTTTAATTTTCGGGTCGGGCCATAGGGGTACCCCTAGGGGCTCGGCGGCTGAAAAATCATCTGAAACTAAATGTTGAAGTTTTCGCACATTAGCATATACACATGTCTTTATGGCATTTTAAAGTGAGCTTGTCTAGTTTTAAGGCCCACATCGCGGGTAAATCGGCCGAATACGCCCAAAAATAGTCACTTTTTCGCTTGTTTTGGACTCTCACGAAGTTCTCGTAAAGAAAAATAAGAGGAAAAGTGGATTTTGACTTTTTTAGGGATAGCCCTTGGAGTAAGGTTTCAAACGCCGCTTGAATCGGCCAAATCGGACAAATAGCCAAAAAGTTATGGCAAAAATAGTGGAACGGCGCAAAACGGGACCCGACGCAAAAACTATTTTGGCCATAACTTCTTCGTTTCTCGCCCGATTCGGTCTAACCTTATGTCCACAGAATCCTTATCTAAAGGCCTAAGACCTCTAATGATCGGAATTCCTATCCATCATGCCGAACAAAGAGCTTTAATTTTCGGGCCGGGCCCTAGGTGTACCCCTAGGGGCTCGGGGGCTGAAAAATCATCTGAAACGAAATGTTGATTTTTTCGCACATTAGCATATACACATGTATTTATGGAATTTTAAAGTGAGCTTGTATAGTTTTAAGGCCTAGATCGCGGGTAAATCGGCCGAATACGCCTAAAAATAGTCACTTTTTCGCTTATTTTGGACTCTCACGAAGTTATCGTAAAGAAAAATAATAGGAAAAGTGGATTTTGACTTTTTGGGGGATAGCCCTTGGAATAAGCTTTCAAACTCCGCTTGAATCGGCCAAATCGGACAAATAGCCAAGAAGTTATGGCAAAAATAGTGGAATTGTGCAAAACGGGACCCGACGCAAAAACTATTTTAGCCATAACTTGTTCGTTTATCGCCCGAATCGGTCAATCTTTATGTCCACGGAATCCTTATCTAAAGGCCTAAGAACTCTAATGATCGGAATTCCTATCCATCGTGCCGAACAAAGAGGGGCTCGGGGGCTGAAAAATCATCTGAAACGAAATGTTGATTTTTTCGCACATTATCACATACACATGTATTTATGGCATTTTAAATCGAGCTTGCATAGTTTTAAGGCCCAGATCACGGGTAAATCGGCCGAATACGCCCCAAAATAGTCACTTTTTCGCTTGTTTTGGACTCTCACGAAGTTCTCGTAAAGCAAAATAAAAGGAAAAGTGTTTTTTGAATTTTTGAGGGATAGCCCTTTGAATAAGGTTTCCAACGCCGCTTGAATCGGTCAATTCGGACAGATAGCCTAGAAGTTATGGCAAAAATAGTGGAACTGTGCAAAACGGGACCCGACGCAAAAACTATTTTGGCCATAATTTCTTCGTTTCTCGCCCGATTCGGTCAATCGTTATGTCCACGGAATCCTTATCTAAAGGCCTAAGACCTATAATGATCGGAATTCCTATCCATCGTGCCGAACAAAGCGCTTCAATTTTCGGGCCGGGCCCTAGGGGTACCCCTAAGGGCTCGGGGGCTGAAAAATCATCTGAAACGAAATGTTGATTTTTTCGCACATTAGCACATACACATGTATTTATGGCATTTTAAAGTGAGCTTGCATAGTGTTAAGGCCCAGATCGCGGGTAAATCGGCCGAATACTCCACAAAATAGTCACTTTTTCGCTTGTTTTGGACTGTCACGAAGTTCTCGTAAAGCAAAATAATAGGAAAAGTGTATTTTGACTTTTTGGGGGATAGCCCTTGGAATAATGTTTCCAACGCCGCTTGAGTCGGCCTAATCGGAAAAATAGCCTAGAAGTTATGGCAAAAATAGTGGAACGGCGCAAAACGGGACCCGACGCTAAATATATTTTGGCCATAACTTCTTCGTTTCTCGCCCGATTCGGTCAATCTTTATGTCCACGGAATCCTTATCTAAAGGCCTAAGATCTCTATTGATCGGAATTCCTATCCATCGTGCCGAACAAAGAGCTTTAAATTTCGGGCCGGGCCATAGGGGTACCCCTAGGGGCTCGGGGGCTGAAAAATTATCTGAAACGTAATGTTGATGTTTTCGCACATTAGCATATACACATGTATTTATGGCATTTTAAAGTGAGCTTGTATAGTTTTAAGGCCCAGATCGCGGGTAAATCGGCCGAATACTCTCCAAAATAGTCACTTTTTCGCTTGTTTTGGACTCTCACGAAGTTCTCGTAAAGCAAAATAATAGGAAAAGTGTATTTTGACTTTTTGGGGGATAGCCCTTGGAATAATGTTTCCAACGCCGCTTGAGTCGGCCAAATCGGACAAATAGCCTAGAAGTTATGGCAAAAATAGTGGAACGACGCAAAACGGGACCCGACGCAAAATATATTTTGGCCATAACTTCTTCGTTTCTCGCCCGATTCGGTCAATCTTTATGTCCACGGAATCCTTATCTAAAGGCCTAAGACCTCTATTGATCGGAATTACTATCCATCGTGCCGAACAAAGAGCTTTAATTTTCGGGCCGGGCCCTAGGGTTACCCCTAGGGGCTCGGGGGCTGAAAAATCATGTGAAACGAAATGTTGATGTTTTCGCACATTAGCATATACACATGTATTTATGACATTTTAAAGTGAGCTTGTATAGTTTTAAGGCCCAGATCGCGGGTAAATCGACCGAATACGCCCAAAAATAGTCACTTTTTTGCTTGTTTTGGACTCTCACGAAGTTCTCGTAAAGAAAAATCAGAGGAAAAGTGGATTTTGACATTTTGGGGGATAGCCCTTGGAATAAGGTTTCAAACGCTGCTTGAATCAGCCAAATCGGACAAATAGCCAAGAAGTTATGGCAAAAATAGTGGAACGGCGCAAAACGGGACCCGACGCAAAAACTATTTTGGCCATAACTTCTTCGTTTCTAGCCCGATTCGGTCAAACTTTATGTCCACGGAATCCTTATCTAAAGGCCTAAGACCTCTAATGATCGGAATTCCTATCCATCGTGCCGAACAAAGCGCTTCAATTTTCGGGCCGGGCCCTAGGGGTACCCCTAAGGGCTCGGGGGCTGAAAAATCATCTGAAACGAAATGTTGATTTTTTCGCACATTAGCACATACACATGTATTTATGGCATTTTAAAGTGAGCTTGCATAGTGTTAAGGCCCAGATCGCGGGTAAATCGGCCGAATACTCCCCAAAATAGTCACTTTTTCGCTTGTTTTGGACTGTCACGAAGTTCTAGTAAAGCAAAATAATAGGAAAAGTGTATTTTGACTTTTTGGGGGATAGCCCTTGGAATAATGTTTCCAACGCCGCTTGAGTCGGCCTAATCGGAAAAATAGCCTAGAAGTTATGGCAAAAATAGTGGAACGGCGCAAAACGGGACCCGACGCTAAATATATTTTGGCCATAACTTCTTCGTTTCTCGCCCGATTCGGTCAATCTTTATGTCCACGGAATCCTTATCTAAAGGCCTAAGATCTCTATTGATCGGAATTCCTATCCATCGTGCCGAACAAAGAGCTTTAAATTTCGGGCCGGGCCATAGGGGTACCCCTAGGGGCTCGGGGGCTGAAAAATTATCTGAAACGTAATGTTGATGTTTTCGCACATTAGCATATACACATGTATTTATGGCATTTTAAAGTGAGCTTGTATAGTTTTAAGGCCCAGATCGCGGGTAAATCGGCCGAATACTCCCCAAAATAGTCACTTTTTCGCTTGTTTTGGACTCTCACGAAGTTCTCGTAAAGCAAAATAATAGGAAAAGTGTATTTTGACTTTTTGGGGGATAGCCCTTGGAATAATGTTTCCAACGCCGCTTGAGTCGGCCAAATCGGACAAATAGCCTAGAAGTTAGGCAAAAATAGTGGAACGACGCAAAACGGGACCCGACGCAAAATATATTTTGGCCATAACTTCTTCGTTTCTCGCCCGATTCGGTCAATCTTTATGTCCACGGAATCCTTATCTAAAGGCCTAAGACCTCTATTGATTGGAATTACTATCCATCGTGCCGAACAAAGAGCTTTAATTTTCGGGTCGGGCCCTAGGGGTACCCCTAGGGGCTCGGGGGCTGAAAAATCATGTGAAACGAAATGTTGATGTTTTCGCACATTAGCATATACACATGTATTTATGACATTTTAAAGTGAGCTTGTATAGTTTTAACGCCCAGATCGCGGGTAAATCGGCCGAATACGCCTAAAAATAATCACTTTTTCGCTTGTTTTGGACTCTCACGAAGTTCTCGTAATGAAAAAAAATAGGAAAAGTGGATTTTGACTTTTTGTGGGATAGCCCTTGGAATAAAGTTTCAAACGCCGCTTGAATCGGCCAAATCGGACAAATAGCCAAGAAGTTATGGCAAAAATAGTAGAACGGCGCAAAACGGGTCCCGACGCAAAAACTATTTTGGCCATAACTTCTTCGTTTCTCGCCCGATTCGGTCAAACATTATGTCCACGGAATCCTTATCTAAAGGCCTAAGACCTCTAATGATCGGAATTCCTATCCATCGTGCCGAACAAAGAGCTTTAATTTTCGGGTCGGGCCATAGGGGTACCCCTAGGGGCTCGGGGGCTGAAAAATCATCTGAAACGAAATGTTGAAGTTTTCGCACATTAGCATATACACATGTCTTTATGGCATTTTAAAGTGAGCTTGTCTAGTTTTAAGGCCCACATCGCGGGTAAATCGGCCGAATACGCCTAAAAATAATCACTTTTTCGCTTGTTTTGGACTCTCACGAAGTTCTCGAAAAGAAAAATAATAGGAAAAGTGGATTTTGACTTTTTGGGGGATAGCATTTGGAATAAGGTTTCAAACGCCGCTTGAATCGGCCAAATCTGACAAATAGCCAAGAAGTAATGGCAAAAATAGTGAAACGGCGCAAAACGGGACCCGACGCAAAAACTATTTTGGCCATAACTTCTTCGTTTCTCGCCCGATTCGTTCAAACTTTATGTCCACGGAATCCTTATCTAAAGGCCTAAGACCTCTAATGATCGGAATTCCTATCCATCGTGCCGAACAAAGCGCTTCAATTTTCGGGCCGGGCCCTAGGGGTACCCCTAAGGGCTCGGGGGCTGAAAAATCATCTGAAACGAAATGTTGATTTTTTCGCACATTTTCACATACACATGTATTTATGGCATTTAAATCGAGCTTGCATAGTTTTAAAGCCCATATCGCGGGTAAATCGGCCGAAAACGCCCAAAAATAGTCACTTTTTCGCTTGTTTTGGACTCTCACTAAGTTCTCGTAAAGCAATATAAAAGGAAAAGTGGATTTTGAATTTTTGAGGGATAACCCTTTGAATAAGGTTTCAAACGCCGCTTGAATCAGTCAATTCGGACAAATAACCTAGAAGTTATGGCAAAAATAGTGGAACTGTGCAAAACGGGACCCGACGCAAAAACTATTTTGGCCATAACTTCTTCGTTTCTCGCCCGATTCGGTCAATCTTTATGTCCACGGAATCCTTATCTAAAGGCCTAAGACCACTAATGATCAGAATTCCTATCCATCGTGCCGAACAAAGAGTTACAATTTTCGGGCCGGGCCCTAGGGGTACCCCTAGGGGCTCAGGGGCTGAAAAATCATCTGAAACGAAATGTTGATTTTTTCGCACATTAGCATATACACATGTATTTATGGCATTTTAAATCGAGCTTGCATAGTTTTAAGGCCCAGATCGCGGGTAAATCGGCCGAATACGCCCAAAAATAGTCACTTTTTCGCTTGTTTTGGACTCTAACGAAGTTCTCGTAAAGAAAAATAAAACGAAAAGTGGATTTTGACTTTTTGGGGGATAGCCCTTGGAATAAGGTTTCAAACGCCGCTTGAATCGGCCACATCGGACAAATAGCCAAGAAGTTATGGCAAAAATAGTGGAACGGCGCAAAACGGGACCCGACGCAAAAATTATTTTGGCCATAACTTCTTCGTTTCTCGCCCGATTCGGTCAAACTTTATGTCCACGGAATCCTTATCTAAAGGCCTAAGACCTCTAATGATCTGAATTCTTATCCATCGTGCCGAACAAACCGCTTCAATTTTCGGGCCGAGCCCTAGGGGTACCCCTAAGGGCTCGGGGGCTGAAAAATCATCTGAAACGAAATATTGATTTTTTCGCACATTATCACATACACATGTATTTATGGCATTTTAAATCGAGCTTGCATAGTTTTAAGGCCCAGATCGCGGGTAAATCGGCCGAATACGCCCCCAAATAGTCACTTTTTCGCTTGTTTTGGACTCTCACGAAGTTCTCGTAAAGCAATATAAAAGGAAAAGTGGATTTTGAATTTTTGAGGGATAACCCTTTGAATAAGCTTTCAAATGCCGCTTGAATCGGTCAATTCGGACAAATAACCTAGAAGTTATGGCAAAAATAGTGGAACTGTGCAAAACGGGACCCGACGCAAAAACTATTTTGGCCATAACTTCTTCGTTTCTCGCCCGATTTGGTCAATCTTTATGTCCACGGAATCCTTATCTAAAGTCCTAAGACCACTATTGATCGGAATTCCTATCCATCGTGCCGAACAAAGAGCTTCAATTTTCGGGCCGGGCCCTAGGGGTACCCCTAGGGGCTCGGGGGCTGAAAAATCATCTAAAACGAAATGTTGATTTTTTCGCACATTAGCATATACACATGTATTTATGGCATTTTAAATCGAGCTTGCATAGTTTTAAGGCCCAGATCGCGGGTAAATCGGCCGAATACGCCCAAAAATAGTCACTTTTTCGCTTATTTTGGACTCTCACGAAGTTCTCGTAAAGAAAAATAATAGGAAAAGTGGATTTTGACTTTTTGGGGGATAGCTCTTGGAATAAGGTTTCAAACGCCGCTTGAATCGGCCAAATCGGACAAATAGCCAAAAAGTTATGGCAAAAATAGTGGAACGGCGCAAAACGGGACCCGATGCAAAAACTATTTTGGCCATAACTTCTTCTTGTCTCGCCCGATTCGGTCAAACTTTATGTCCACGGAATCCTTATCTAAAGGCCTAAGACCTCTAATGATCTGAATTCCTATCCATCTTGCCGAACAAAGCGTTTCAATTTTCGGGCCGGGCCCTAGGGGTACCCCTAAGGGCTCGGGGGCTGAAAAATCATCTGAAACGAAATATTGATTTTTTCGCACATTATCACATACACATGTATTTATGGCATTTTAAATCGAGCTTGCATAGTTTTAAGGCCCAGATCGCGGGTAAATCGGCCGAATACGCCCCAAAATAGTCACTTTTTCGCTTGTTTTGGACTCTCACGAAGTTCTCGTAAAGCAAGATAATAGGAAAAGTGTATTTTGACTTTTTGGGGGATAGCCCTTGGAATAATGTTTCCAACGCCGCTTGAATCGGCCAAATCGGACAAATAGCCAAGAAGTTATGGCAAAAATAGTGGTACGGCGCAAAACGGGACCCGACGCAAAAACTATTTTGGCCATAACTTCTTTGTTTGTCGCCCGATTCGGTCAAACTTTATGTCCACGGAATCTTTGTCTAAAGGCCTAAGACCTCTATTTATCAGAATTCCTATCCATCGTGCCGAGCAAAGAGCTTTAATTTTCGGGCCGGGCCCTAGGGGTACCCCTAGGGGCTCTGGGGCTGAAAAATCATCTGAAACAAAATGTTGATGTTTTCGCACATTAGCATATACACATGTATTTATGGTATTTTAAAGTGAGCTTGTATAGTTTTAAGGCCCAGATCACGGGTAAATCGGCCGAATACTCCAAAAAATAGTCACTTTTTCACTTGTTTTGGACTCTCACGAAGTTCTCGTAAAGAAAAATAATAGGAAAAGTGGATTTTGACTTTTTGGGGGATAGCCCTTGGAATAAGGTTTCAAACGCCGCTTGAATCGGCCAAATCAGACAAATAGCCAAGAAGTTATGGCAAAAATAGTGGAACGGCGCAAAACGGGACCCGACGCAAAAACTATTTTGGCCATATCTTCTTCGTTTCTCGCCCAATTCGGTCAAACTTTATGTCCACGGAATCCTTATCTAAAGGCCTAAGACCTCTAATGATCTGAATTCTTATCAATCGTGCCGAACAAACCGCTTCAATTATCGGGCCGGGCCCTAGGGGTACCCCTAGGGGCTCGGGGGCAGAAAAATCATCTGAAACGAAATGTTGATTTTTTCACACATTATCACATACACATGTATTTATGGCATTTTAAATCGAGCTTGCATAGTTTTAATGCCCAGATCGCGGGTAAATCGGCCGAATACGCCCCAAAATTGTCACTTTTTCGCTTGTTTTGGACTCTCACGAAGTTCTCGTAAAGCAAGATAAAAGGAAAAGTGGATTTTGAATTTTTGAGGGATAGCCCTTTGAATAATGTTTCCAACGCCGCTTGAATCGGTCAATTCGGACAAATAGCCTAGAAGTTATGGCAAAAATAGTGTCAACTGTGCAAAACGGGACCCGACGCAAAAACTATTTTGGCCATAACTTCTTCGTTTCTCGCCCGATTCGGTCAATCTTTATGTCCACGGAATCCTTATCTAAAGGTCTAAGACCACTAATGATCGGAATTCCTATCCATCGTGCCGAACAAAGAGCTTCAATTTTCGGGCCGAGCCCTATGGGTACCCCTAGGGGCTCGGGGGCTGAAAAATCATCTGAAACGAAATGTTGATTTTTTCGCAAATTAGCATATACACATGTATTTATGATATTTTAAAGTGAGCTTGTATAGTTTTAACGCCCAGATCGCGGGTAAATCGGCCGAATACGCCTAAAAATAGTCTCTTTTTCGCTTGTTTTGGACTCTCACGAAGTTCTCGTAAAGAAAAAAAATAGGAAAAGTGGATTTTGACTTTTTGTGGGATAGCCCTTGGAATAAAGTTTCAAACGCCGCTTGAATCGGCTAAATCGGACAAATAGCCAAGAAGTTATGGCAAAAATAGTGGAACGGCACAAAATGGGACCCGACGCAAAAACTATTTTGGCCATAACTTCTTTGTTTCTCGCCCGATTCGGTCAATCTTTATGTCCACGGAATCCTTATCTAAAGGCCTAAGACCTCTATTGATCGGAATTCCTATCCATCGTGCCGAACAAAGAGCTTTAATTTTTGGGTCGGGCCCTAGGGGTACCCCTAGGGGCTCGGGGGCTGAAAAATCATCTGAAACGAAATGTTGATGTTTTCGCACATTAGCATATACACATGTATTTATGGTATTTTAAAGTGAGCTTGTATAGTTTTAAGGCTCACATCGCGGGTAAATCGGTCGAGTACGCCCAAAAATAGTCACTTTTTCGCTTGTTTTGGACTCTCACGAAGTTCTCGTAAAGAAAAATAAAAGGAAAAGTGGATTTTGACTTTTTGGGGGATAGCCCTTGGAATAAGGTTTCAAACGCCGCTTGAATCGGCCAAATCGGACAAATAGCCAAGAAGTTATGGCAAAAATAGTGGAACGGCGCAAAACGGGACCCGACGCAAAAACTATTTTGGCCATAACTTCTTCGTTTCTCGCCCGATTCGGTCAAACTTTATGTCCACGGAATCCTTATCTAAAGGCCTAAGACCACTAATGATCAGAATTCCTATCCATCGTGCCGAACAAAGAGCTTCAATTTTCGGGCCGGGCCCTAGGGGTACCCCTAGGGGCTCAGGGGCTGAAAAATCATCTGAAACGAAATGTTGATTTTTTCGCACATTAGCATATACACATGTATTTATGGCATTTTAAATCGAGCTTGCATAGTTTTAAGGCCCAGATCGCGGGTAAATCGGCCGAATACGCCCAAAAATAGTCACTTTTTCGCTTGTTTTGGACTCTCACGAAGTTCTCGTAAAGAAAAATAAAAGGAAAAGTGGATTTTGACTTTTTGGGGGATAGCCCTTGGAATAAGGTTTCAAACGCCGCTTGAATCGGCCACATCGGACAAATAGCCAAGAAGTTATGGCAAAAATAGTGGAACGGCGCAAAACGGGACCCGACGCAAAAACTATTTTGGCCATAACTTCTTCGTTTCTCGCCCGATTCGGTCAAACTTTATGTCCACGGAATCCTTATCTAAAGGCCTAAGACCTCTAATGATCTGAATTCTTATCCATCGTGCCGAACAAACCGCTTCAATTATCGGGCCGGGCCCTAGGGGTATTCCTAGGGGCTCGGGGGCTGAAAAATCATCTGAAACGAAATACTGATTTTTTCGCACATTATCACATACACATGTATTTATGGCATTTTAAATCGAGCTTGCATAGTTTTAAGGCCCAGATCGCGGGTAAATTGGCCGAATACGCCCCCAAATAGTCACTTTTTCGCTTGTTTTGGACTCTCACGAAGTTCTCGTAAAGCAATATAAAAGGAAAAGTGGATTTTGAATTTTTGAGGGATAACCCTTTGAATAAGGTTTCAAATGCCGCTTGAATCGGTCAATTCGGACAAATAACCTAGAAGTTATGGCAAAAATAGTGGAACTGTGCAAAACGGGACCCGACGCAAAAACTATTTTGGCCATAACTTCTTCGTTTCTCGCCCGATTTGGTCAAACTTTATGTCCACGGAATCCTTATCTAAAGGCCTAAGACCTCTAATGATCAAAATTCCTATCCATCATGCCGAACAAAGCGCTTCAATTTTCGGGCCGGGCCCTAGGGGGGGCTCGGGGGCTGAAAAATCATCTGAAACGAAATGTTGATTTTTTTGCACATTAGCACATACACATGTATTTACGGCATTTTAAAGTGAGCTTGTATAGTTTTAAGGCCCAGATCGCGTGTAAATCAGCTGAATACGCCGCAAAATAGTCACTTTTTCGCTTGTTTTGGAATCTCACGAAGTTCTCGTAAAGCAAAATAATAGGAAAAGTGGATTTTGACTTTTTGGGAGATAGTCCTTGGAATAAGGTTTCCAACGCCGCTTGAATCGGCCAATTCGGACAAATAGCCTAGAAGTTATGGCAAAAATAGTGGAACGGCGCAAAACGGGACCCGACGTAAAAACTATTTTGGCCATAACTTCTTCGTTTCTCGCCCGATTCGGTCAATCTTTATGTCCACGGAATCCTTATCTAAAGGTCTAAGACCACTAATGATCGGAATTCCTATCCATCGTGCCGAACAAAGAGCTTCAATTTTCGGGCCGGGCCCTAGGGGTACCCCTAGGGGCTCGCGCGCTGAAAAATCATCTGAAACGAAATGTTGATTTTTCGCACATTAGCATATACACATGTATTTATGGCATTTTAAAGTGAGCTTGTATAGTTTTAACGCCCAGATCGCGGGTAAATCGGCGGAATACGCCTAAAAATAGTCACTTTTTCGCTTGTTTTGGACTCTCACGAAGTTCTCGTAAAGAAAAAAAAAGGAAAAGTGCATTTTGACTTTTTGTGGGATAGCCCTTGGAATAAAGTTTCAAACTCCGCTTGAATCGGCCAAATCGGACAAATAGCCAAGAAGTTATGGCAAAAATAGTGGAACGGCGCAAAATGGGACCCGACGCAAAAACTATTTTGGCCATAACTTCTTCGTTTCTCGCCCAATTCGGTCAATCTTTATGTCCACGGAATCCTTATCTAAAGGCCTAAGACCTCTATTGATCGGAATTCCTATCCATCGTGCCGAACAAAGAGCTTTAATTTTCGGGTCGGGCCCTAGGGGTACCCCTAGGGGCTCGAGGGCTGAAAAATCATCTGAAACGAAATGTTGATGTTTTCGCACATTAGCACATACACATGTATTTATGGTATTTTAAAGTGAGCTTTTATAGTTTTAAAGCGCACATCGCGGGTAAATCGGTCGAGTACGCCCAAAAATAGTCACTTTTTCGCTTGTTTTGGACTCTCACGAAGTTCTCGTAAAGAAAAATAAAAGGAAAAGTGGATTTTGACTTTTTAGGGGATAGCCCTTGGAATAAGGTTTCAAACGCCGCTTGAATCGGCCAAATCGGACAAAAAGCCAAGAAGTTATGGCAAAAATAGTGGAACGGCGCAAAACGGGACCCGACGCAAAAACTATTTTGGCCATAACTTCTTCGTTTCTCGCCCGATTCGGTCAAACTTTATGTCCACGGAATCCTTATCTAAAGGCCTAAGACCTCTAGTGATCGGAATTCCTATCCATCGTGCCGAATAAAGCGCTTCAATTTTCGGGCCGGGCCCTAGGGGTACCCCTAGGGGCTCAGGGGCTGAAAAATCATCTGAAACGAAATGTAGATTTTTTCGCACATTAGCACATACACATGTATTTATGGAATTTTAAAGAGAGCTTGCATAGAGTTAAGGCCCAGATCGCGGATAAATCGGCCGAATACTCCCCAAAATAGTCACTTTTTCGCTTGTTTTGGACAGTCACGAAGTTCTCGTAAAGCAAAATAATAGGAAAAGTGTATTTTGACTTTTTGGGGGATAGCCCTTGGAATAATGTTTCCAACGCCGCTTGAATCGGCCAAATCGGACAAATAGCCAAGAAGTTATGGCAAAAATAGTGGAACGGCGCAAAACGGGACCCGACGCAAAAACTATTTTAGCCATAACTTCTTTGTTTGTCGCCCGATTCGGTCAAACTTTATGTCCACGGAATCTTTGTCTAAAGGCCTAAGACCTCTATTTATCAGAATTCCTATCCATCGTGCCGAGCATAGAGCTTTAATTTTCGGGCCGGGCACCTAGGGGTACCCCTAGGGGCTCGGGGGCTGAAAAATCATCTGAAACAAAATGTTGATGTTTTCGCACATTAGCATATACACATGTATTTATGGTATTTTAAAGTGAGCTTGTATAGTTTTAAGGCCCAGATCACGGGTAAATCGGCCGAATACCCAAAAATAGTCACTTTTTCGTTTGTTTTGGACTCTCACGAAGTTCTCGTAAAGAAAAATAATAGGAAAAGTGGATTTTGACTTTTTGGGGGATAGCCCTTGGAATAAGGTTTCAAACGCCGCTTGAATCGGCCAAATCAGACAAATAGCCAAGAAGTTATGGCAAAAATAGTGGAACGGCGCAAAACGGGACCCGACGCAAAAACTATTTTGGCCATATCTTCTTCGTTTCTCGCCCAATTCGGTCAAACTTTATGTCCACGGAATCCTTATCTAAAGGCCTAAGACCTCTAATGATCTGAATTCATATCCATCGTGCCGAACAAACCGCTTCAATTATCGGGCCGGGCCCTAGGGGTACCCCTAGGGGCTCGGGGGCTGAAAAATCATCTGAAACGAAATGTTGATTTTTTCGCACATTATCACATACACATGTATTTATGGCATTTTAAATCGAGCTTGCATAGTTTTAATGCCCAGATCGCGGGTAAATCGGCCGAATACGCCCCCAAATAGTTACTTTTTCGCTTGTTTTGGACTCTCATGAAGTTTTCGTAAAGCAAAATAAAAGGAAAAGTGGATTTTGAATTTTTGAGGGATAACCCTTTGAATAAGGTTTCAAACGCCGCTTGAATCGGTCAATTCGGACAAATAACCTAGAAGTTATGGCAAAAATAGTGGAACAGTGCAAAACGGGACCCGACGCAAAAACTATTTTGGCCATAACTTCTTCGTTTCTCGCCCGATTCGGTCAATCTTTATGTCCACGGAATCCTTATCTAAAGGTCTAAGACCACTAATGATCGGAATTCCTATCCATCGTGCCGAACAAAGAGCTTCAATTTTCGGGCCGGGCCATAGGAGTACCCCTAGGGGCTCGGGAGCTGAAAAATCATCTGAAACGAAATGTTGATTTTTTCGCACATTAGCATATACACATGTATTTATGGCATTTTAAATCGAGCTTGCATAGTTTTAAGGCCCAGATCGCGGGTAAATCGGCCGAATACGCCCAAAAATAGTCACTTTTTCGCTTATTTTGGAGTCTCACGAAGTTCTCGTAAAGAAAAATAATAGGAAAAGTGGATTTTGACTTTTTGGGGGATAGCCCTTGGAATAAGGTTTCAAACGCCGCTTGAATCGGCCAAATCGGACAAATAACCAAAAAGTTATGGCAAAAATAGTGGAACGGCGCAAAACGGGACCCGACGCAAAAACAATTTTGGCCATAACTTCTTCGTTTCTCTCCTGATTCGGTCAAACTTTATGTCCACGGAATCCTTATCTAAAGGCCTAAGACCTCTACTGATCGGAATTCCTATCCATCGTGCCGAACAAAGTGCTTTAATTTTCGGGTCGGGCCCTAGGGGTCCCTAGGGGCTCGGGGGTTGAAAAATCATCTGAAACGAAATGTTGATGTTTTCGCACATTAGCATACATCGCGGGTAAATCGGCCGAATACGCCCAAAAATAGTCACTTTTTCGCTTGTTTTGGACTCTCACGAAGTTCTCGTAAAGAAAAATAAGAGGAAAAGTGGATTTTGACTTTTTGGGCTAAAGCCCTTGGAATAAGGTTTCAAACGCCGCTTGAATCGGCCAAATCGGACAAATAGCCAAGAAGTTATGGAAAAAATAGTGGAACGGCGCAAAACGGTACCCGACGCAAAAACTATTTTGGCCATAACTTCTTCGTTTCTCGCCCGATTCGATCAATCTTTATGTCCACAGAATCCTTATCTAAAGGCCTAAGACCTATAATGATCGGAATTCCTATCCATCGTGCCGAACAAAGAAATTTAATTTTCGGGCCGGGCGCTAGCGGTACCCCTAGGGGTCGGGGGCTGAAAAATCATTTGAAACGAAATATTGATTTTTTCGCACATTAGCATATACAGATGTATTTATGGCATTTTAAAGTGAGCTTGTATAGTTTTAAGGCCCAGATCGCGGGTAAATCGGCTGAACACGCCCAAAAATAGTCAATTTTTCGCTTGTTTTGGAATCTCACGAAGTTTTCGTAAATAAAATTAATAGGAAAAGTGGATTTTGAATTTTTGGGGGATAGCACTTGGAATAAGGTTTCAAACGCCGCTTGAATCGGCCAAATCAGACAAATAGCCAAGAAGTTATGGCAAAAATAGTGGAACGGCGCAAAACGGGACCCGACGCAAAAACTATTTTGGCCATTACTTCTTCATTTCTCGCCCGATTCGGTCAAACATTTTTTCCACGGAATCCTTATCTAATTGCCTAAGACCTCTAATGATCGGAATTCCTATCCATCGTGCCGAACAAAGCGCTTCAATTTTCGGGCCGGGCCCTAGGAGTACCCCTAGGGGCTCGGGGGCTGAAAAATCATCTGAAACGAAATGTTGATGTTTTCGCACATTAGCATTTACACATGCATTTATGGCATTTTAAAGTGAGCTTGTCTAGTTTTAAGGCCCACATCGCGGGTAAATCGGCCGAATACGCCCAAAAATAGTCACTTTTTCGCTTGTTTTGGACTCTCACGAAGTTCTCGTAAAGAAAAATAAGAGGAAAAGTGGATTTTGACTTTTTGGGCTATAGCCCTTGGAATAAGGTTTCAAACGCCGCTTGAATCGGCCAAATCGGACAAATAGCCAAGAAGTTATGGCAAAAATAGTGGAACTGTGCAAAACGGGACCCGACGCAAAAACTATTTTGGCCATAACTTCTTCGTTTCTCGCCCGATTCGGTCAAACTTTATGTCCACGGAGTCCTTATCTAAAGGTCTAAGACCACTAATGATCGGAATTCCTATCCATCGTGCCGAACAAAGAGCTTCAATTTTCGGGCCGGGCCCTAGGGGTACCCCTAGGGTCTCGGGGGCTGAAAAATCATCTAAAACGAAATGTTGATTTTTTCGCACATTAGCATATACACATGTATTTATGGCATTTTAAAGTGAGCTTGTATAGTTTTAACGCCCAGATCGCGGGTAAATCGGCCGAATACGCCTAAAAATAGTCTCTTTTTCGCTTGTTTTGGACTCTCACGAATTTCTCGTAAAGAAAAAAAATAGGAAAAGTGGATTTTGACTTTTTGTGGGATAGCCCTTGGAATAAAGTTTCAAACGCCGCTTGAATCGGCTAAATCGGACAAATGGCCAAGAAGTTTTGGCAAAAATAGTGGAACGGCGCAAAATGGGACCCGACGCAAAAACTATTTTGGCCATAACTTCTTCGTTTCTCGCCCGATTTGGTCAAACTTTATGTCCACGGATTCCTTATCTAAAGGCCTAAGACCTCTAATGATCGGAATTCCTATCCATCGTGCCGAACAAAGAGCTTTAATTTTCGGGTCGGGCCCTAGGGGTACCCCTAGGGTCTCCGGGGTTGAAAAATCATCTGAAACGAAATGTTGATGTTTTCGCACATTAGCATATACACATGCATTTATGGCATTTTAAAGTGAGCTTGTCTAGTTTTAAGGCCCACATCGCGGGTAAATCGGCCGAATACGCCCAAAAATAGTCACTTTTTCGCTTGTTTTGGAATCTCACGAAGTTCTCGTAAAGAAAAATAAGAGGAAAAGTGGATTTTGACTTTTTGGGCTATTTCCCTTGGAATAAGGTTTCAAACGCCGCTTGAATCGGCCAAATCGGACAAATAGCCAAGAAGTTATGGCAAAAATAATGGAACGGCGCAAAACGGTACCCGACGTAAAAACTATTTTGGCCATAACTTCTTCGTTTCTCGCCCGATTCGATCAATCTTTATGTCCACAGAATCCTTATCTAAAGGCCTAAGACCTATAATGATCGGAATTCCTATCCATCGTGCCGAACAAAGAAATTTAATTTTCGGGCCGGGCGCTAGGGGTACCCCTAGGGGTCGGGGGCTGAAAAATCATTTGAAACGAAATATTGATTTTTTCGCACATTAGCATATACAGATGTATTTATGGCATTTTAAAGTGAGCTTGTATAGTTTTAAGGCCCAGATCGCGGGTAAATCGGCGGAACACGCCCAAAAATAGTCAATTTTTCGCTTGTTTTGGACTCTCACGAAGTTCTCGTAAAGAAAAATAACAGGAAAAGTGGATTTTGACTTTCTGGGGGATAGCCCTTGGAATAAGGTTTCAAACTCCGTTTTAATCGGCCAAATCGGATAAATAGCCAAGAAGTTATGGAAAAAATAGTGGAACGGCGCAAAACGGGACCCGACGCAAAAACTATTTTGGCCATAACTTCTTCGTTTCTCGCCCGATTCGGTCAAACTTTTTGTCCACGGAATCCTTATCTAAAGGCCTAAGACCTCTAATGATCTGAATTCCTATCCATCGTGCCGAACAAAGCGATTCAATTTTCGGGCCGGGCCCTAGTGGACCCCTAGGGGCTCGGGGCTGAAAAATAATCTGAAACGAAATGTTGATTTTTTCGCACATTAGCATATACACATGTATTTATGGCATTTTAAATCGAGTTTGCATAGTTTTAAGGCCCAGATCGCGGGTAAATCGGCCGAATACACCCCAAAATAGTCACTTTTTCGCTTGTTTTGGACTCTCACGAAGTTCTCGTAAAGCAAAATAAAAGGAAAAGTGGATTTTGAATTTTTGAGGGATAACCCTTTGAATAAGGTTTCAAACGCCGCTTGAATCGGTCAATTCGGACAAATAGCCTAGAAGTTATGGCAAAAATAGTGGAACTGTGCAAAATGGGACCCGACGCAAAAACTATTTTGGCCATAACTTCTTCGTTTCTCGCCCGATTTGGTCAATCTTTATGTCCACGAAATCCTTATCTAAAGGCCTAAGACCACTAATGATCGGAATTCCTATCCATCGTGCCGAACAAAGAGCTTCGATTTTCGGGCCGGGCCCTAGGGTTACCCCTAAGTGCTCGGGGGCTGAAAAATCATCTGAAATGAAATGTTGATTTTTTCGCACATTATCACATACACATGTATTTATGGCATTTTAAATCGAGCTTGCATAGGTTTAAGGCCCAGATCGCGGGTAAATCGGTCGAATACGCCCCAAAATAGTCACTTTTTCGCTTGTTTTGGACTCTTATGAAGTTCTCGTAAAGCAAAATAAAAGGAAAAGTGGATTTTGAATTTTTGAGGGATAACCCTTTGAATAAGGTTTCAAACGCCGCTTGAATCGGTCAATTCGGACAAATAACCTAGAAGTTATGGCAAAAATAGTGGATTTGTGCAAAACGGGACCCGACGCAAAAACTATTTTGGCCATAACTTCTTCGTTTCTCGCCCGATTCGGTCAATCTTTATGTCCACGAAATCCTTATCTAAAGTTCTAAGACCACTAATGATCGGAATTCCTATCCATCGTGCCGAACAAAGAGCTTCAATTTTCGGGCCGGGCACTAGGTGTACCCCTAGGGGCTCGGGGGCTGAAAAATCATCTGAAACGAAATGTTGATTTTTTTGCACATTATCACATACACATGTATTTATGGCATTTTGAATCGAGTTTGCATAGTTTTAAGGCCCAGATCGCGGGTAAATCGGTCAAATACGCCCCAAAATAGTCACTTTTTCGCTTGTTTTGGACTCTCACGAAGTTCTCGTAAAGTAAAATAAATGGAAAAGTTGATTTTGAATTTTTTAGGGATAGCCCTTTGAATAAGGTTTCCAACGCCGCTTGAATCGGTCAATTCGGACATATAGCCTAGAAGTTATGGCAAAAATAGTTGAACTGTGCAAAACGAGACCCGACGCAAAAACTATTTTGGCCATAACTTCTTCGTTTCTCGCCCGATTCAGTCAATCTTTATGTCCACGGAATCCTTATCTAAAGTTCTAAGACCACTAATGATCGGAATTCCTATCCATCGTGCCGAACAAAGAGCTTCAATTTTCGGGCCGGGCCCTAGGTGTACCCCTAGGGGCTCGGGGGCTGAAAAATCATCTGAAACGAAATGTTGATTTTTTCGCACATTAGCATATAAACATGTATTTATGGCATTTTAAAGTGAGCTTGTATAGTTTTAAGACCCAGATCGCGGGTAAATCGGCCGAATACGCCTAAAAATAGTCAATTTTTCGCTTGTTTTGGACTCTCACGAAGTTCTCGTAAAGAAAAAAAATAGGAAAAGTGCATTTTGACTTTTTGTGGGATAGCCCTTGGAATAAAGTTTCAAACACCGCTTGAATCGGCCAAATCGGACAAATAGCCAAGAAGTTATGGCAAAAATAGTGGAACGGCGCAAAATGGGACCCGACGCAAAAACTATTTTGGCCATAACTTCTTCGTTTCTCGCCCGATTCGGTCAAACTTTATGTCCACGGAAACGTTATCTAAAGGCCTAAGACCTCTAATGATCGGAATTCCTATCCATCGTGCCGAACAAAGAGCTTTAATTTTCGGGCCGGGCCCTAGAGATACCCCCAGGGGCTCGGGGGCTGAAAAATCATCTGAAACGAAATGTTGATTTTTTCGCACATTAGCACATACACATGTATTTATGGCATTTTAAAGTGAGCTTGTATAGTTTTAACGCCCAGATCGCGGGTAAATCGGCCGAATACGCCCAAAAATAGTCACTTTTTCGCTTGTTTTGGACTCTCACGAAGTTC
The DNA here is from genome assembly GCA_029490685.1 of Schizonepeta tenuifolia. Classification (NCBI taxonomy): domain Eukaryota; kingdom Viridiplantae; phylum Streptophyta; class Magnoliopsida; order Lamiales; family Lamiaceae; genus Schizonepeta; species Schizonepeta tenuifolia. Next base: position 416,468 of record CM055955.1, on the reverse strand, counting down.
TCGTAAAGAAAAATAAGAGGAAAAGTGGATTTTGACTTTTTGGGGGATAGCCCTTGGAATAAAGTTTCAAACGCCGCTTGAATCGGCCAAATCGGACAAATAGTCAAGAAGTTATGGCAAAAATAGTGGAACGGCGCAAAACGGGACCCGACGCAAAAACTATTTTGGCCATAACTTCTTCGTTTCTTGCCCGATTCGGTCAAACTTTATGTCCACGGAATACTTATCTAAAGGCCTAAGACCTCTAATGATCTGAATTCCTATCCATCGTGCCGAACAAACCGCTTCAATTTTCGGGCCGGGCCCTAGGGGTACCCCTAAGGGCTCGGGGGCTGAAAAATCATCTGAAACGAAATGTTGATTTTTTCGCACATTATCACATACACATGTATTTATGGCATTTTAAATCGAGCTTGCATAGTTTTAAGGCCCAGATCGCGAGTAAATCGGCCGAATACGCCCCAAAATAGTCAATTTTTCGCTTGTTTTGGACTCTCACGAAGTTCTTTTAAAGCAAAATAAAAGGAAAAGTGGATTTTGAATTTTTGAGGCATAACCCTTTGAATAAGGTTTCAAACGCCGCTTGAATCGGTCAATTCGGACAAATAGCCTAGAAGTTATGGCAAAAATAGTGGAATTGTGCAAAACGGGACCGGACGCAAAAACTATTTTGGCCATAACTTCTTCGTTTCTCCCCCGATTTGGTCTATCTTTATGTCCACGGAATCCTTATCTAAAGGCCTAAGACCACTAATGATCGGAATTCCTATCCATCGTGACGAACAAAGAGCTTCAATTTTCGGGCCGGGCCCTAGGGGTACCCCTTAGGGCTCGGGTGCTGTAAAATCATCTGAAACGAAATGTTGATTTTTTCGCACATTATCACATACACATGTATTTATGGCATTTTAAATCGAGCTTGCATAGTTTTAAGGCCCAGATCGCGGGTAAATCGGTCGAATACGACCCAAAATAGTCACTTTTTCGCTTGTTTTGGACTCTCACGAAGTTCTCGTAAAGAAAAATAAAAGGAAAAGTGGATTTTGAATTTCTGAGGGATAGCCCTTTGAATAAGGTTTCCAACGCCGCTTGAATCGGTCAATTCGGACAAATAGCCTAGAAGTTATGGCAAAAATAGTGGAACTGTGCAAAACGGGACCCGACGCAAAAACTATTTTGGCCATAACTTCTTCGTTTCTCGCCCGATTCGGTCAATCTTTATGTCCACGGAATCCTTATCTAAAGGTCTAAGACCACTAATGATCGGAATTCCTATCCATCGTGCCGAACAAAGAGCTTCAATTTTCGGGCCGGGCCCTAGGGGTACCCCTAGGGGCACGCGCGCTGAAAAATCATCTGAAACGAAATGTTGATTTTTCGCACATTAGCATATACACATGTATTTATGGCATTTTAAAGTGAGCTTGTATAGTTTTAACGCCCAGATCGCGGGTAAATCGGCGGAATACGCCTAAAAATAGTCACTTTTTCGCTTGTTTTGGACTCTCACGAAGTTCTCGTAAAGAAAATAAAAGGAAAAGTGCATTTTGACTTTTTGTGGGATAGCCCTTGGAATAAAGTTTCAAACGCCGCTTGAATCGGCCAAATCGGACAAATAGCCAAGAAGTTATGGCAAAAATAGTGGAACGGCGCAAAATGGGACCCGACGCAAAAACTATTTTGGCCATAACTTCTTCGTTTCTCGCCCGATTCGGTCAAACTTTATGTCCACGGAAACCTTATCTAAAGGCCTAAGACCTCTAATGATCGGAATTCCTATCCATCGTGCCGAACAAAGAGCTTTAATTTTCGGGTCGGGCCCTAGAGATACCCCTAGGGGCTCGGGGGCTGAAAAATCATCTGAATCGAAATGTTGATTTTTTCGCACATTAGCACATACACATGTATTTATGGCATTTTAAAGTGAGCTTGTATAGTTTTAACGCCCAGATCGCGGGTAAATCGGCCGAATACGCCCAAAAATAGTCACTTTTTCGCTTGTTTTGGACTCTCACGAAGTTCTCGTAAAGAAAAATAAGAGGAAAAGTGGATTTTGACTTTTTGGGAGATAGCCCTTGGAATAAAGTTTCAAACGCCGCTTGAATCGGCCAAATCGGACAAATAGTCAAGAAGTTATGGCAAAAATAGTGGAACAGCGCAAAACGGGACCCGACGCAAAAACTATTTTGGCCATAACTTCTTCGTTTCTTGCCCGATTCGGTCAAACTTTATGTCCATGGAATCCTTATCTAAAGGCCTAAGACCTCTAATGATCTGAATTCCTATCCATCGTGCCGAACAAACCGCTTCAATTTTCGGGCCGGGCCCTAGGGGTACCCCTAAGGGCTCGGGGCTGAAAAATTATCTGAAACGAAATGTTGATTTTTTCGCACATTATCACATACACATGTATTTATGGCATTTTAAATCGAGCTTGCATAGTTTTAAGGCCCAGATCGCGAGTAAATCGGCCGAATACGCCCCAAAATAGTCACTTTTTCGCTTGTTTTGGACTCTCACGAAGTTCTTGTAAAGCAAAATAAAAGGAAAAGTGGATTTTGAATTTTTGAGGCATAACCCTTTGAATAAGGTTTCAAACGCCGCTTGAATCGGTCAATTCGGACAAATAGTCTAGAAATTATGGCAAAAATAGTGGAATTGTGTAAAACGGGACCGGACGCAAAAACTATTTTGGCCATAACTTCTTCGTTTCTCCCCCGATTTGGTCTATCTTTATGTCCACGGAATCCTTATCTAAAGGCCTAAGACCACTAATGATCGGAATTCCTATCCATCGTGACGAACAAAGAGCTTCAATTTTTGGGTCGGGCCCTAGGGGTACCCCTAAGGGCTCGGGTGCTGTAAAATCATCTGAAACGAAATGTTGATTTTTTCGCACATTATCACATACACATGTATTTATGGCATTTTAAATCGAGCTTGCATAGTTTTAAGGCCCAGATCGCGGGTAAATCGGTCGAATACGACCCAAAATAGTCACTTTTTCGCTTGTTTTGGACTCTCACGAAGTTCTCGTAAAGAAAAATAAAAGGAAAAGTGGATTTTGAATTTCTGAGGGATAGCCCTTTGAATAAGGTTTCCAACGCCGCTTGAATCGGTCAATTCGGACAAATAGCCTAGAAGTTATGGCAAAAATAGTGGAACTGTGCAAAACGGGACCCGACGCAAAAACTATTTTGGCCATAACTTCTTCGTTTCTCGCCCGATTCGGTCAATCTTTATGTCCACGGAATCCTTATCTAAAGGTCTAAGACCACTAATGATCGGAATTCCTATCCATCGTGCAGAACAAAGAGCTTCAATTTTCGGGCCGGGCCCTAGGGGTACCCATAGGGGCTCGCGCGCTGAAAAATCATCTGAAACGAAATGTTGATTTTTCGCACATTAGCATATACACATGTATTTATGGCATTTTAAAGTGAGTTTGTATAGTTTTAACGCCCAGATCGCGGGTAAATCGGCCGAATACGCCTAAAAATAGTCACTTTTTCGCTTGTTTTGGACTCTCACGAAGTTCTCGTAAAGAAAAAAAAAGGAAAAGTGCATTTTGACTTTTTGTGGGATAGCCCTTGGAATAAAGTTTCAAACGCCGCTTGAATCGGCCAAATCGGACAAATAGCCAAGAAGTTATGGCAAAAATAGTGGAACGGCGCAAAATGGGACCCGACGCAAAAACTATTTTGGCCATAACTTCTTCGTTTCTCGCCCGATTCGGTCAAACTTTATGTCCACGGAAACCTTATCTAAAGGCCTAAGACCTCTAATGATCGGAATTCCTATCCATCGTGCCGAACAAAGAGCTTTAATTTTCGGTTCGGGCCCTAGGGGTACCCCTAGGGGCTCGGGGGCTGAAAAATCATCTGAAACGAAATGTTGATTTTATCGCACATTAGGACATACACATGTATTTATGGCATTTTAAAGTGAGCTTGCATAGTGTTAAGGCCCAGATCGCGGATAAATCGGCCGAATACGCCCCAAAATAGTCACTTTTTCGCTTGTTTTGGACTCTCACGAAGTTCTCGTAAAGCAAAATAAAAGGAAAAGTGGATTTTGAATTTTTGAGGGATAACCCTTTGAATAAGGTTTCAAACGCCGCTGGAATCGGTCAATTCGGACAAATAGGCTAGAAGTTATGGCAAAAATAGTGGAACTATGCAAAACGGGACCCGACGCAAAAACTATTTTGGCCATAACTTCTTCGTTTCTCGCCCGATTTGGTCAATCTTTATGTCCATGGAATCCTTATCTAAAGGCCTAAGACCACTAATGATTGGAATTCCTATCCATCGTACCGAACAAAGAGCTTCAATTTTCGGGCCCGGCCCTAGGGGTACCCCTAAGGGATCGAGGGCTGAAAAATCATCTGAAACGAAATGTTGATTTTTTCGCACATTATCACATACACATGTATTTATGGCATTTTAAATCGAGCTCTCATAGTTTTAAGGCTAAGTAAATCGGTCGAATACGCCCCAAAATAGTCACTTTTTCGCTTGTTTTGGACTCTCACGAAGTTCTCGTAAAGTAAAATAAAAGGAAAAGTGAATTTTGAATTTTTTATGGATAGCCCTTTGAATAAGGTTTCCAACGCCGCTTGAATCGGTCAATTCGGACATATAGCCTAGAAGTTATGGCAAAAATAGTGGAACTGTGCAAAACGAGACCCGACGCAAAAACTATTTTGGCCATAACTTCTTAATTTCTCGCCCGATTCGGTCAATCTTTATGTCCACGGAATCCTTATCTAAAGTTCTAAGACCACTAATGATCGGAATTCCTATCCATCGTGCCGAACAAAGAGCTTCAATTTTCGGGCCGGGCCCTAGGTGTACTCCTAGGGGCTCGGGGGCTGAAAAATCATCTGAAAAGAAATGTTGATTTTTTCGCACATTATCACATACACATGTATTTATGGCATTTTAAATCGAGCTTGCATAGTTTTAAGGCCCAGATCGCGGGTAAATCGGTCGAATACGCCCCAAAATAGTCACTTTTTCGCTTGTTTTGGACTCTCACGAAGTTCTCGTAAAGAAAAAAAAAGGAAAAGTGCATTTTGACTTTTCATGGGATAACCCTTGGAATAAAGTTTCAAACGCCGCTTGAATCGGCCAAATCGGACAAATAGCCAAGAAGTTATGGCAAAAATAGTGGAACGGCGCAAAATGGGACCCGACGCAAAAACTATTTTGGCCATAACTTCTTCGTTTCTCGCCCGATTCGGTCAAACTTTATGTCCACGGAAACGTTATCTAAAGGCCTAAGACCTCTAATGATCGGAATTCCTATCCATCGTGCCGAACAAAGAGCTTTAATTTTCGGGTCGGGCCCTAGAGATACCCCTAGGGGCTCGGGGGCTGAAAAATCATCTGAAACGAAATGTTGATTTTTTCGCACATTAGCACATACACATGTATTTATGGCATTTTAAAGTGAGCTTGTATAGTTTTAACGCCCAGATCGCGGGTAAATCGGCCGAATACGCCCAAAAATAGTCACTTTTTCGCTTGTTTTGGACTCTCACGAAGTTCTCGTAAAGAAAAATAAGAGGAAAAGTGGATTTTGACTTTTTGGGAGATAGCCCTTGGAATAAAGTTTCAAACGCCGCTTGAATCGGCCAAATCGGACAAATAGTCAAGAAGTTATGGCAAAAATAGTGGAACAGCGCAAAACGGGACCCGACGCAAAAACTATTTTGGCCATAACTTCTTCGTTTCTTGCCCGATTCGGTCAAACTTTATGTCCATGGAATCCTTATCTAAAGGCCTAAGACCTCTAATGATCTGAATTCCTATCCATCGTGCCGAACAAACCGCTTCAATTTTCGGGCCGGGCCCTAGGGGTACCCTAAGGGCTCGGGGGCTGAAAAATCATCTGAAACGAAATGTTGATTTTTTCGCACATTATCACATACACATGTATTTATGGCATTTTAAATCGAGCTTGCATAGTTTTAAGGCCCAGATCGCGAGTAAATCGGCCGAATACGCCCTAAAATAGTCACTTTTTCGCTTGTTTTGGACTCTCACGAACTTCTTGTAAAGCAAAATAAAAGGAAAAGTAGATTTTGAATTTTTGAGGCATAACCCTTTGAATAAGGTTTCAAACGCCGCTTGAATCGGTCAATTCGGACAAATAGCCTAGAAATTATGGCAAAAATGGTGGAATTGTGCAAAACGGGACCGGACGCAAAAACTATTTTGGCCATAACTTCTTCGTTTCTCCCCCGATTTGGTCTATCTTTATGTCCACGGAATCCTTATCTAAAGGCCTAAGACCACTAATGATCGGAATTCCTATCCATCGTGACGAACAAAGAGCTTCAATTTTTGGGCCGGGCCCTAGGGGTACCCCTAAGGGCTCGGGTGCTGTAAAATCATCTGAAACGAAATGTTGATTTTTTCGCACATTATCACATACACATGTATTTATGGCATTTTAAATCGAGCTTGCATAGTTTTAAGGCCCAGTTCGCGGGTAAATCGGTCGAATACGACCCAAAATAGTCACTTTTTCGCTTGTTTTGGACTCTCACGAAGTTCTCGTAACGAAAAATAAAAGGAAAAGTGGATTTTGAATTTCTGAGGGATAGCCCTTTGAATAAGGTTTCCAACGCCGCTTGAATCGGTCAATTCGGACAAATAGCCTAGAAGTTATGGCAAAAATAGTGGAACTGTGCAAAACGGGACCCGACGCAAAAACTATTTTGGCCATAACTTCTTCGTTTCTCGCCCGATTCGGTCAATCTTTATGTCCACGGAATCCTTATCTAAAGGTCTAAGACCACTAATGATCGGAATTCCTATCCATCGTGCAGAACAAAGAGCTTCAATTTTCGGGCCGGGCCCTAGGGGTACCCATAGGGGCTCGCGCGCTGAAAAATCATCTGAAACGAAATGTTGATTTTTCGCACATTAGCATATACACATGTATTTATGGCATTTTAAAGTGAGTTTGTATAGTTTTAACGCCCAGATCGCGGGTAAATCGGCCGAATACGCCTAAAAATAGTCACTTTTTCGCTTGTTTTGGACTCTCACGAAGTTCTCGTAAAGAAAAAAAAAGGAAAAGTGCATTTTGACTTTTTGTGGGATAGCCCTTGGAATAAAGTTTCAAACGCCGCTTGAATCGGCCAAATCGGACAAATAGCCAAGAAGTTATGGCAAAAATAGTGGAACGGCGCAAAATGGACCCGACGCAAAAACTATTTTGGCCATAACTTCTTCGTTTCTCGCCCGATTCGGTCAAACTTTATGTCCACGGAAACCTTATCTAAAGGCCTAAGACCTCTAATGATCGGAATTCCTATCCATCGTGCCGAACAAAGAGCTTTAATTTTCGGTTCGGGCCCTAGGGGTACCCCTAGGGGCTCGGGGGCTGAAAAATCATCTGAAACGAAATGTTGATTTTATCGCACATTAGGACATACACATGTATTTATGGCATTTTAAAGTGAGCTTGCATAGTGTTAAGGCCCAGATCGCGGATAAATCGGCCGAATACGCCCCAAAATAGTCACTTTTTCGCTTGTTTTGGACTCTCACGAAGTTCTCGTAAAGCAAAATAAAAGGAAAAGTGGATTTTGAATTTTTGAGGGATAACCCTTTGAATAAGGTTTCAAACGCCGCAGGAATCGGTCAATTCGGACAAATAGGCTAGAAGTTATGGCAAAAATAGTGGAACTGTGCAAAACGGGACCCGACGCAAAAACTATTTTGGCCATAACTTCTTCGTTTCTCGCCCGATTTGGTCAATCTTTATGTCCATGGAATCCTTATCTAAAGGCCTAAGACCACTAATGATTGGAATTCCTATCCATCGTACCGAACAAAGAGCTTCAATTTTCGGGCCCGGCCCTAGGGGTACCCCTAAGGGATCGAGGGCTGAAAAATCATCTGAAACGAAATGTTGATTTTTTCGCACATTATCACATACACATGTATTTATGGCATTTTAAATCGAGCTCTCATAGTTTTAAGGCCCAGTAAATCGGTCGAATACGCCCCAAAATAGTCACTTTTTCGCTTGTTTTGGACTCTTACGAAGTTCTCGTAAAGTAAAATAAAAGGAAAAGTGAATTTTGAATTTTTTATGGATAGCCCTTTGAATAAGGTTTCCAACGCCGCTTGAATCGGTCAATTCGGACATATAGCCTAGAAGTTATGGCAAAAATAGTGGAACTGTGCAAAACGAGACCCGACGCAAAAACTATTTTGGCCATAACTTCTTAATTTCTCGCCCGATTCGGTCAATCTTTATGTCCACGGAATCCTTATCTAAAGTTCTAAGACCACTAATGATCGGAATTCCTATCCATCGTGCCGAACAAAGAGCTTCAATTTTCGGGCCGGGCCCTAGGTGTACTCCTAGGGGCTCGGGGGCTGAAAAATCATCTGAAAAGAAATGTTGATTTTTTCGCACATTATCACATACACATGTATTTATGGCATTTTAAATCGAGCTTGCATAGTTTTAAGGCCCAGATCGCGGGTAAATCGGTCGAATACGCCCCAAAATAGTCACTTTTTCGCTTGTTTTGGACTCTCACGAAGTTCTCGTAAAGTAAAATAAAAGGAAAAGTGGATTTTGAATTTTTGAGGGATAGCCCTTTGAATAAGGTTTCCAACGCCGCTTGAATCGGTCAATTCGGACATATAGCCTAGAAGTTATGGCAAAAATAGTGGAATTGTGCAAAACGAGACCCGACGCAAAAACTATTTTGGCCATAACTTCTTCGTTTCTCGCCCGATTCGGTCAATCTTTATGTCCACGGAATCCTTATCTCAAGTTCTAAGACCACTAATGATCGGAATTCCTATCGATCGTGCCGAACAAAGAGCTTCAATTTTCGGGCCGGAACCTAGGTGTACCCCTAGGGGCTCGGGGGCTGAAAATTCATCTGAAACGAAATGTTGATTTTTTTGCACATTAGCATATACATATGTATTTATGGCATTTTAAAGTGAGCTTTTATAGTTTTAAGGCCCACATCGCGGGTAAATCGGCCGAATACGCCCAAAAATAGTCACTTTTTCGCTTGTTTTGGACTCTTACGAAGTTCTCGTAAAGAAAAATAAGAGGAAAAGTGGATTATGACTTTTTGGGGGATAGCCCTTGGAATAAGGTTTCAAACGCCGCTTGAATCGGCCAAATCGGACAAATAGCCAAGAAGTTATGGCAAAAATAGTGGAACGGCGCAAAACGGGACCCCACACAAAAACTATTTTGGCCATAACTTCTTCGTTTCTCGCCCGATTCGGTCAAAATTTATGTCCACGGAATCCTTATCTAAAGGCCTAAGACCTCTAATGATCTGAATTCCTATCCATCGTGCCGAACAAAGCGCTTCAATTTTCGGGCCGGGCCCTAGGGGTACCCCTAGGGGCTCGGGGGCTGAAAAATCATCTGAAACGAAATGTTGATTTTTTCGCAAATTAGCACATACACATGTATTTATGGTATTTTAAAGTGAGCTTGCATAGTGTTAAGACCCAGATCGCGGGTAAATCGGCCGAATACTCCCCAAAATAGTCACTTTTCGCTTGTTTTGGACTCTCACGAAGTTCTCGTAAAGCAAAATTATAGGAAAAGTGGATTTTGACTTTTTGGGGGATAGTCCTTGGAATAAGGTTTCCAACGCCGCTTGAATCGGCCAAATCGGACAAATAGCCTAGAAGTTATGGCAAAAATAGTAGAACGGCGCAAAACGGGACCCGTTGCAAAAACTATTTTGGCCATAACTTTTTTGTTTCTCGCCCGATTCGGTCAATCTTTATTTCCACAGAATCCTTATCAAAAGGCCTATGACCTCTAAAGATTGGAATTCCTATCCATCGTTCCGAACAAAGAGCTTCAATTTTCGGGCCGGGAGGGGTACCCCTAGGGGCTCGGGGGCTGAAAAATCATCTGAAACGAAATGTTGATTTTTTCGCACATTAGCACATACACAAGTATTTATAGCATTTTAAAATGAGCTTGCATAGTTTTAAGGCCCAGATCGCGGGTAAATCGGCCGAATACGCCCCAGAATAGTCACTTTTTCGCTTGTTTTGGACTCTCACGAAGTTCTCGTAAAGCAAAATAATAGGAAAAGTTGATTTTGACTTTTTGGGGTATACCCTTTGGAATAAGGTTTCGAACGCCGCTTGAATCGGCCAAATCGGATAAATAGCCTAGAAGTTATGGCAAAAATAGTGGAATGGCGCAAAACCGGACCCGACGCAAAAACTATTTTGGCCATAACTTCTTCGTTTCTCGCCCGATTCGATCAATCTTTATATCCACAGAATCCTTATCAAAAGGCCTAAGACCTCTAATGATCGGAATTCCTATCCATCGTTCCGAAGAAAGAGCTTCAATTTTTGAGCCGGGCCCTAGGGGTACCCCTAGGGGCTCGGAGGCTGAAAACTAATCTGAAAAGAAATGTTGATTTTTTTGCACATTAGCTTATACACATGTATTTATGGCATTTTAAAGTGAGCTTGTATAGTTTTAAGGCCCAGATCGCGGGTAAATCGGCCGAATACGCCCAAAAATAGTCACTTTTTCGCTTGTTTTGGACTCTCACGAAGTTCTCGTAAAGAAAAATAATACGAAAAGTGGATTTTGACTTTTTGGGGGATAGCCCTTGGAATAAGGTTTCAAAAGCCGCTTGAATCGGCCAAATCGGACAAATAGCCAAGAAGTTATGGCAAAAATAGTGGAACGGCGCAAAACGGGACCCGACGCAAAAACTATTTTGGCCATAACTTCTTCGTTTCTCGCCCAATTCGGTCAAACTTTATGTCCACGGAAACCTTATCTAAAGGCCTAAGACCTCTAATGATCGGAATTCCTATCCATCATGCCGAACAAACTGCTTTAATTTTCGGGCCGGGCCCTAGGTGTACTCCTAGGGGCTCGGGGGCTGAAAAATCATCTGAAATGAAATGTTGATTTTTTCGCACATTATCACATACACATGTATTTATGGCATTTTAAATCAAGCTTGCATTGTTTTAAGGCCCAGATCGCGGGTAAATCGGTCGAATACGCCCCAAAATAGTCACTTTTTCGCTTGTTTTGGACTCTCACGAAGTTCTCGTAAATTAAAATAAAAGGAAAAGTGGATTTTGAATTTTTGAGGGATAGCCCTTTGAATAAGGTTTCCAACGCCGCTTGAATCGGTCAATTCGGACATATAGCCTAGAAGTTATGGCAAAAATAGTGGAATTGTGCAAAACGAGACCCGACGCAAAAACTATTTTGGCCATAACTTCTTCGTTTCTCGCCCGATTCGGTCAATCTTTATGTCCACGGAATCCTTATCTCAAGTTCTAAGACCACTAATGATCGGAATTCCTATCGATCGTGCCGAACAAAGAGCTTCAATTTTCGGGCCGGAACCTAGGTGTACCCCTAGGGGCTCGGGGGCTGAAAAATCATCTGAAACGAAATGTTGATTTTTTTGCACATTAGCATATACATATGTATTTATGGCATTTTAAAGTGAGCTTTTATAGTTTTAAGGCCCACATCGCGGGTAAATCGGCCGAATACGCCCAAAAATAGTCACTTTTTCGCTTGTTTTGGACTCTTACGAAGTTCTCGTAAAGAAAAATAAGAGGAAAAGTGGATTATGACTTTTTGGGGGATAGCCCTTGGAATAAGGTTTCAAACGCCGCTTGAATCGGCCAAATCGGACAAATAGCCAAGAAGTTATGGCAAAAATAGTGGAACGGCGCAAAACGGGACCCCACACAAAAACTATTTTGGCCATAACTTCTTCGTTTCTCGCCCGATTCGGTCAAACTTTATGTCCACGGAATCCTTATCTAAAGGCCTAAGACCTCTAATGATCTGAATTCCTATCCATCGTGCCGAACAAAGCGCTTCATTTTTCGGGCCCGGCCCTAGGGGTACCCCTAGGGGCTCGGGGGCTGAAAAATCATCTGAAACGAAATGTTGATTTTTTCGCACATTAGCACATACACATGTATTTATGGCATTTTAAAGTGAGCTTGCATAGTGTTAAGGCCCAGATCGCGGGTAAATCGGCCGAATACTCCCCAAAATAGTCACTTTTTCGCTTGTTTTGGACTCTCACGAAGTTCTCGTAAAGTAAAATTATAGGAAAAGTGGATTTTGACTTTTTGGGGGATAGTCCTTGGAATAAGGTTTCCAACGCCGCTTGAATCGGCCAAATCGGACAAATAGCCTAGAAGTTATGGCTAAAATAGTAGAACGGCGCAAAACGGGACCCGTTGCAAAAACTATTTTGGCCATAACTTCTTTGTTTCTCGCCCGATTCGGTCAATCTTTATTTCCACAGAATCCTTATCAAAAGGCCTATGACCTCTAAAGATTGGAATTCCTATCCATCGTTCCGAACAAAGAGCTTCAATTTTCGGGCCGGGAGGGGTACCCCTAGGGGCTCGGGGGCTGAAAAATCATCTGAAACGAAATGTTGATTTTTTCGCACATTAGCACATACACAAGTATTTATAGCATTTTAAAATGAGCTTGCATAGTTTTAAGGCCCAGATCGCGGGTAAATCGGCCGAATAAGCCCCAGAATAGTCACTTTTTCGCTTGTTTTGGACTCTCACGAAGTTCTCGTAAAGCAAAATAATAGGAAAAGTGGATTTTGACTTTTTGGGGTATATCCCTTGGAATAAGGTTTCCAACGCCGCTTGAATCGGCCAAATCGGATAAATAGCCTAGAAGTTATGGCAAAAATAGTGGAATGGCGCAAAACCGGACCCGACGCAAAAACTATTTTGGCCATAACTTCTTCGTTTCTCGCCCGATTCGATCAATCTTTATATCCACAGAATCCTTATCAAAAGGCCTAAGACCTCTAATGATCGGAATTCCTATCCATCGTTCCGAAGAAAGAGCTTCAATTTTTGAGCCGGGCCCTAGGGGTACCCCTAGGGGCTCGGGGGCTGAAAACTAATCTGAAAAGAAATGTTGATTTTTTTGCACATTAGCTTATACACATGTATTTATGGCATTTTAAAGTGAGCTTGTATAGTTTTAAGGCCCAGATCGCGGGTAAATCGGCCGAATACGCCCAAAAATAGTCACTTTTTCGCTTGATTTGGACTCTCACGAAGTTCTCGTAAAGAAAAATAATACGAAAAGTGGATTTTGACTTTTTGGGGGATAGCCCTTGGAATAAGGTTTCAAACGCCGCTCGAATCGGCCAAATCGGACAAATAGCCAAGAAGTTATGGCAAAAATAGTGGAACGGCGCAAAACGGGACCCGACGCAAAAACTATTTTGGCCATAACTTCTTCGTTTCTCGCCCGATTCGGTCAAACTTTATGTCCACGGAATCCTTATCTAAAGGCCTAAGTCCTCTAATGATCTGAATTCCCATCCATCGTGCCGAACAAAGCGCTTCAATTTTCAGGCCGGGCCCTAGGGGTATGCCTAGGGGCTCGGGGGCTGAAAAATCATCTGAAACGAAATGTTGATTTTTTCGCACATTAGCACATACACATGTATTTACGGTATTATAAAGTGAGCTTGTATAGTTTTAAGCCCCAGATCGCGGGTAAATCGGCCGAATACGCCCCAAAATAGTCACTTTTTCGCTTGTTTTGGACTCTCACGAAGTTCTCGTAAAGCAAAATTATAGGAAAAGTGGATTTTGACTTTTTGGGGGATAGTCCTTGGAATAAGGTTTCCAACTCCGCTTGAATCGGCCAAATCGGATAAATAGCCTAGAAGTTTTGGCAAAAATAGTAGAACGGCGCATAACAGGACCCGACGCAAAAACTATTTTGGCCATAACTTTTTCGTTTCTCGCCCGATTTGGTCAATCTTTATGTCCACAAAATCCTTATCTAAAGGCCCAAGACCTCTATTGATCGGAATTCCTATCTATTGTGCCGAACAAATAGCTTCAATTTTCGGGCCGGGCCCTAGAGATACCCCTAGGGGCTCGGGGGCTTAAAAATCATCTGAAACGAAATGTTGATTTTTTCGCACATTAGCACATACACATGTATTTATGGCATTTTCAAGTGAGCTTGTATAGTTTTAAGGCCCAGATCGCGTGTAAATCGGCCGAATACGCCCCAAAATAGTCACTTTTTCGCTTGTTTTGGACTCTCACGAAGTTCTCGTAAAGCAAAATTTTAGGAAAATTAGATTTTAACTTTTTGGGGGATAGTCCTTGGAATAAGGTTTCCAACGCCGCTTGAATCGGCCAAATCGGATAAATAGCCTAGAAGTTATGGCAAAAATAGTAGAACGACGCAAAACAGGACCCGTTGCAAAAACTATTATGGCAATAACTTCTTCGTTTCTCGTCCGATTCGGTCAATCATTATATCCACTGAATCCTCATCAAAAGGCCTAAGACCTCTAATGATTGGAATTCCTATCCATCGTTCCGAACAAAGAGCTTTAATTTTCGGGCCGGGACCTAGGGGTACCCTTAGGGGCCCGGGGGCTGAAAAATCATCTGAAATGAAATGTTGATTTTTTCACACATTATCACATAAACATGTATTTATGGCATTTTAAATCGAGCTTGCATAGTTTTAAGGCCCAGATCGCAGGTAAATCGTCCGAATACGCCCCAAAATAGTCACTTCTTCGCTTGTTTTGGACTCTCACGAAGTTCTCGTAAAGCAAAATAAAAGGAAAAGTGGATTTTGAATTTTTGAGGGATTGCCCTTTGAATAAGGTTTCCAACTCCGCTTGAATCGGTCAATTCGGACAAATAGCCTAGAAGTTATGGCAAAAATAGTGGAACTGTGCAAAACGGGACCCGACGCAAAAACTATTTTGGCCATAACTTCTTCGTTTCTCGACCGATTCGGTCAATCTTTATGTCCACGGAATCCTTATCTAAAGGCCTAAGACCTCTATTGATAGGAATTCCTATCCATCGTGCCGAACAAAGAGCTTTAATTTTCGGGCCGGTCCCTAGGGTTACCCCTAGGGGCTCGGGGGCTGAATAATCATCTGAAACGAAATGTTGATGTTTTCGCACATTAGCATATACACATGTATTTATGGCATTTTAAAGTGAGCTTGTATAGTTTTAAGGCTTAGATCGCGGGTTAATCGGCCGAATACGCCTAAAAATAGTCACTTTTTCGCTTGTTTTGGAATCTCACGAAATTCTCGTAAAGAAAAATAATAGGAAAAGTGGATTTTGACTTTTTGGGGGATAGCCCTTGGAATAAGGTTTCAAACGCCGATTGAATCGGCCAAATCGGACAAATAGCCAAGAAGTTATGGCAAAAAAAGTGGAACGGCGCAAAACGGGACCCGACGCAAAAACTATTTTGGCCATAACTTCTTCGTTTCTCGCCCGATTCGGTCAAACTTTATGTCCACGGAATCCTTATCTAAAGGCCTAAGTCCTCTAATGATCTGAATTCCCATCCATCATGCCGAACAAAGCGCTTCAATTTTCGGGCCGGGCCCTAGGGGTACGCCTAGGGGCTCGGGGGCTGAAAAATCATCTGAAACGAAATGTTGATTTTTTCGCACATTAGCACATACACATGTATTTATGGTATTTTAAAGTGAGCTTGTATAGTTTTAAGGCCCAGATCGCGGGTAAATCGGCCGAATACGCCCCAAAATAGTCACTTTTTCGCTTGTTTTGGACTCTCACGAAGTTCTCGTAAAGCAAAATTATAGGAAAAGTGGATTTTGACTTTTTGGGGGATAGTCCTTGGAATAAGGTTTCCAACTCCGCTTGAATCGGCCAAATCGGATAAATAGCCTAGAAGTTATGGCAACAATAGTAGAACGGCGCATAACAAGACCCGACGCAAAAACTATTTTGGCCATAACTTCTTCGTTTCTCGCCCGATTTGGTCAATCTTTATGTCCACAAAATCCTTATCTAAAGGCCCAAGACCTCTATTGATCGGAATTCCTATCTATTGTGCCGAACAAATAGCTTCAATTTTTGGGCCGGGCCCTAGAGGTACCCCTAGGGGCTCGGGGGCTTGAAAATCATCTGAAACGAAATGTTGATTTTTTCGCACATTAGCACATACACATGTATTTATGGCATTTTCAAGTGAGCTTGTATAGTTTTAAGGCCCAGATCGCGGGTAAATCGGCCGAATACGCCCAAAAATATTCACTTTTTCGCTTATTTTGGACTCTCACGAAGTTCTCGTAAAGCAAAATTATAGGAAAAGTGGATTTTGACTTTTTGGGGGATAGTCCTTGGAATAAGGTTTCCAACACCACTTGAATCGGCCAAATCGGATAATATCCTAGAAGTTATGGCATAAATAGTAGAACGACGCAAAACAGGACCCGTTGCAAAAACTATTATGGCAATAACTTCTTCGTTTCTCGTCCGATTCGGTCAATCATTATATCCACAGAATCCTCATCAAAAGGCCTAAGACCTCTAATGATTGGAATTCCTATCCATCGTTCCGAACAAAGAGCTTTAATTTTCGGGCCGGAACCTAGGGGTACCCCTAGGGGCTCGGGGGCTGAAAAATCATCTGAAACGAAATGTTGATTTTTTCGCACATTATCACATACACATGTATTTATGGCATTTTAAATCGAGCTTGCATAGTTTTAAGGCCCAGATCGCGGGTAAGTCGTCCGAATACGCCCCAAAATAGTCACTTTTTCGCTTGTTTTGGACTCTCACGAAGTTCTCGTAAAGCAAAATAAAAGGAAAAGTGGATTTTTAATTTTTGAGGGATAGCCCTTTGAATAAGGTTTCCAACTCCGCTTGAATCGGTCAATTCGGACAAATAGCCTAGAAGTTATGGCAAAAATAGTGGAACTGTGCAAAACGGGACCCGACGCAAAAACTATTTTGGCCATAACTTCTTCGTTTCTCGCCCGATTCGGTCAATCTTTATGTCCACGGAATCCTTATCTAAAGGCCTAAGACCACTAATGATCGGAATTCCTATCCATCGTGCCGAACAAAGAGCTTCAATTTTCGGGCCCGGCCCTAGGGGTACCCCTAAGGGATCGGGGGCTGAAAAATCATCTGAAACGAAATGTTGATTTTTTCGCACATTATCACATACACATGTATTTATGGCATTTTAAATCGAGCTTGCATAGTTTTAAGGCCCAGATCGCGGGTAAATCATCCGAATACGCCCCAAAATAGTCACTTTTTCGCTTGTTTTGGACTTTCACGAAGTTCTCGTAAAGCAAAATAAAAGGAAAAGTGGATTTTTAATATTTGAGGGATAGCCCTTTGAATAAGATTTCCAACTCCGCTTGAATCGGTCAATTCGGACAAATAGCCTAGAAGTTATGGCAAAAATAGTGGAACTGTGCAAAACGGGACCCGACGCAAAAACTATTTTGGCCATAACTTCTTCGTTTCTCGCCCGATTCGGTCAATCTTTATGTCCACGGAATCCTTATCTAAAGGCCTAAGACCTCTATTGATCGGAATTCCTATCCATCGTGCCGAACAAAGAGCTTTAATTTTCGGGCCGGGCCCTTGGGGTATCCCTAGGGGCTCGGGGGCTGAAAAATCATCTGAAACGAAATGTTGATGTTTTTGCACATTAGCATATACACATGTATTTATGGCATTTTAAAGTGAACTTGTATAGTTTTAAGGCCCAGATCGCGGGTAAATCGGCCGAATACGCCTAAAAATAGTCACTTTTTCGCTTGTTTTGGATCTCACGAAGTTCTCGTAAAGAAAAATAATAGGAAAAGTGGATTTTGACTTTTTGGGGGATAGCCCTTGGAATAAGGTTTCAAACGCCGCTTGAATCGGCCAAATCGGACAAATAGCCAAGAAGTTATGGCAAAAATAGTGGAACGGCGCAAAACGGGACCCGACGCAAAAACTATTTTGGCCATAACTTCTTCGTTTCTCGCCCGATTCGGTCAAACTTTATGTCCACGGAATCCTTATCTAAAGGCCTAAGTCCTCTAATGATCTGAATTCCCATCCATCGTGCCGAACAAAGCGCTTCAATTTTCGGGCCGGGCCCTAGGGGTACGCCTAGGGGCTCGGGGGCTGAAAAATCATCTGAAACGAAATGTTGATTTTTTCGCACATTAGCACATACACATGTATTTACGGTATTATAAAGTGAGCTTGTATAGTTTTAAGGCCCAGATCGCGGGTAAATCGGCCGAATACGCCCCAAAATAGTCACTTTTTCGCTTGTTTTGGACTCTCACGAAGTTCTCGTAAAGCAAAATTATAGGAAAAGTGGATTTTGACTTTTTGGGGGATAGTCCTTGGAATAAGGTTTCCAACGCCGCTTGAATCGGCCAAATCGGATAAATAGCCTAGAAGTTATGGCGAAAATAGTAGAACGACGCAAAACAAGAGCCGTTGCAAAAACTATTATGGCAATAACTTCTTCGTTTCTCGTCCGATTCGGTCAATCATTATATCCACAGAATCCTCATCAAAAGGCCTAAGACCTCTAATGATTGGAATTCCTATCCATCGTTCCGAACAAAGAGCTTTAATTTTCGGGCCGGGACCTAGGGGTACCCCTAGGGGCTCGGGGGCTGAAAAATCATCTGAAACGAAATGTTGATTTTTTCGCATATTAGCACATACACAAGTATTTATGGCATTTTAAAGTGAGCTTGCATAGTTTTAAGGCCCAGATCGCGGGTAAATCGGCCGAATACGCCCAAAAATAGTCACTTTTTTGCTTGTTTTGGACTCTCACGAAGTTCTCGTAAAGAAAAATAATAGGAAACGTGGATTTTGACTTTTTGGGAGATAGCCCTTGGAATAAGGTTTCAAACGCCGCTTGAATCGGCCAAATCGGACAAATAGCCAAGAAGTTATGGCAAAAATAGTGGAACGGCGCAAAACGGGACCCGACGCAAAAACTATTTTGGCCATAACTTCTTCGTTTCTCGCCCGATTCGGTCAAACTTTATGTCCACGGAATCCTTATCTAAAGGCCTAAGACCTCTAATGATCTGAATTCCTATCCATCGTGCCGAACAAAGCGCTTCAATTTTCAGGCCGGGCCCTACCCTAGGGGCTCGGGGGCTTAAAAATCATCTGAAACAAAATGTTGATTTTTTCGCACATTAGCACATACACATGTATTTATGGTATTTTCAAGTGAGCTTGTATAGTTTTAAGGCCCAGATCGCGGGTAAATCGGCTGAATACGCCCCAAAATAGTCACTTTTTCACTTGTTTTGGACTCTCACGAAGTTCTCGTAAAGCAAAATAATAGGAAAAGTGGATTTTTACTTTTTGGGGATAGCCCTTGGAATAAAGTTTCCAACGCCGCTTGAATCGGCCAAATCGGATAAATAGCCTAGAAGTTATGGCAAAAATAGTGGAACGGCGCAAAACGGGACCCGACTCAAAAACTATTTTTGCCATAACTTCTTCGTTTCTCGCCCGATTCGGTCAAACTTTATGTCCACGGAATCCTTATCTAAAGGCCTAAGACCTCTAATGATCTGAATTTCTATCCATCGTGCCGAACAGAGCGCTTCAATTTTCGGGCCGGGCCCTAGGGGCTCGGGGGCTGAAAAATCATCTGAAACGAAATGTTGATTTTTTCGCACATTAGCACATACACAAGTATTTATTACATTTTAAAGTGAGCTTGCATAGTTTTAAGGCCCAGATCGCGGGTGAATCGGCCGAATACGCCCCAAAATAGTCACTTTTTCGCTTGTTTTGGACTCTCACGAAGTTCTTGTAAAGCAAAATAATAGGAAAATTGGATTTTGACTGTTTGGGGGATAGCCCTTGGAATAAGGTTTCCAACGCCGCTTGAATCGGCCAAATCGGATAAATAGCCTAGAAGTTATGGCAAAAATAGTGGAACGGCGCAAAACGGGACCCGACGCAAAAACTATTTTGGCCATAACTTCTTCGTTTCTCGCCCGATTCGGTCAAACTTTATGTCCACGGAATCCTTATCTAAAGGCCTAAGACCTCTAATGATCTGAATTCCTATCCATCGTGCCGAACAAAGCGCTTCAATTTTCAGGCCGGGCCCTACCCTAGGGGCTCGGGGGCATAAAAGTCATCTGAAACGAAATGTTGATTTTTTCGCACATTAGCACATACACATGTATTTATGGTATTTTCAAGTGAGCTTGTATAGTTTTAAGGCCCAGATCGCGGGTAAATCGGCTGAATACGCCCCAAAATAGTCACTTTTTCGCTTGTTTTGGACTCTCACGAAGTTCTCGTAAAGCAAAATAATAGGAAAAGTGGATTTTGACTTTTTGGGGGATAGCCCTTGGAATAAAGTTTCCAACGCCGCTTGAATCGGCCAAATCGGATAAATAGCCTAGAAGTTATGGCAAAAATAGTGGAATGGCGCAAAACGGGACCCGACGCAAAAACTATTTTGGCCATAACTTCTTCGTTTCTCGCCCGATTCGATCAATCTTTATATCCACAGAATCCTTATCAAAAGGCCTAAGACCTCTAATGATCGGAATTCCTATCCATCGTTCCGAACAAAGAGCTTCAATTTTTGAGCCGGGCCCTAGGGGTACCCCTAGGGGCTCGGGGGCTGAAAATTCATCTGAAAAGAGATGTTGATTTTTTCGCACATTAGCATATACACATGTATTTATGGCATTTTAAAGTGAGCTTGTATAGTTTTAAGGCCCAGATCGCGGGTAAATCGGCCGAATACGCCCAAAAATAGTCACTTTTTCGCATGTTTTGGACTCTCACGAAGTTCTCGTAAAGAAAAATAATAGGAAAAGTGGATTTTGACTTTTTGGGGGATAGCCCTTGGAATAAGGTTTCAAACGCCGCTTGAATCGGCCAAATTGGACAAATAGCCAAGAAGTTATGGCAAAAATAGTGGAACGGCGCAAAACGGGACCCGACTCAAAAACTATTTTGGCCATAACTTCTTCGTTTCTCGCCCGATTCGGTCAAACTTTATGTCCACGGAATCCTTATCTAAAGGCCTAAGACCTCTAATGATCTGAATTCCTATCCATCGTGCCGAATAAAGCGCTTCAATTTTCGGGCCGGGCCCTAGGGGTAACCCTAGGGGCTCGGGGGCTTAAAAATCATCTGAAATGAAATGTTGATTTTTTCGCACATTAGCACATACACATGTATTTATGGTATTTTCAAGTGAGCTTGTATAGTTTTAAGGCCCAGATCGCGGGTAAATCGGCTGAATACGCCCCAAAATAGTCACTTTTTCGCTTGTTTTGGACTCTCACGAAGTTCTCGTAAAACAAAATAATAGGAAAAGTGGATTTTGACTTTTTGGGGGATAGCCCTTGGAATAAAGTTTCCAACGCCGCTTGAATCGGCCAATTCGGACAAATAGCCTAGAAGTTATGGCAAAAATAGTGGAATGGCGCAAAACAGGACCCGACGCAAAAACTATTTTGGCCATAACTTTTTCGTTTCTTGCCCGATTCGATCAATCTTTATATCCACAGAATCCTTATCAAAAGGCCTAAGACCTCTAATGATTGGAATTCCTATCCATCGTTCCGAAGAAAGAGCTTCAATTTTTGAGCCGGGCCCTAGGGGTACCCCTAGGGGGTCGGGGGCTGAAAACTAATCTGAAAAGAAATGTTGATTTTTTTGCTCATTAGCTTATACACATGTATTTATGGCATTTTAAAGTGAGTTTGTATAGTATTAAGGCCCAGATCGCGTGTAAATCGCCCGAATACGCCCAAAAATAGTCACTTTTTCGCATGTTTTGGACTCTCACGAAGTTCTCGTAAAGAAAAATAATAGGAAAAGTGGATTTTGACTTTTTGGGGGATAGCCCTTGGAATAAGGTTTCAAACGCCGCTTGAATCGGCCAAATTGGACAAATAGCCAAGAAGTTATGGCAAAAATAGTGGAACGGCGCAAAACGGGACCCGACTCAAAAACTATTTTGGCCATAACTTCTTCGTTTCTCGCCCGATTCGGTCAAACTTTATGTCCACGGAATCCTTATCTAAAGGCCTAAGACCTCTAATGATCAGAATTCCTATCCATCGTGCCGAACAAAGCGCTTCAATTTTTGGGCCGGGCCCTAAGGGTAACCCTAGGGGCTCGGGGGCTGAAAAAAAATCATCTGAAACGAAATGTTGATTTTTTCGCACATTATCACATACACATGTATTTATGGCATTTTAAATCGAGCTTGCATAGTTTTAAGGACCAGATCGCGGGTAAATCGTCCGA
Source organism: Schizonepeta tenuifolia (assembly GCA_029490685.1). Lineage (NCBI taxonomy): Eukaryota > Viridiplantae > Streptophyta > Magnoliopsida > Lamiales > Lamiaceae > Schizonepeta > Schizonepeta tenuifolia. The sequence goes on along the minus strand of CM055955.1, from coordinate 394,317 downwards.
ATACGCCCAAAAATAGTCACTTTTCGCTTGTTTTGGACTCTCACGAAGTTCTCGTAAAGCAAAATAAAAGGAAAAGTGGATTTTGAATTTTTGAGGGATAGCCCTTTGAATAAGGTTTCCAACTCCGCTTGAATCGGTCAATTCGGACAAATAGCCTAGAAGTTATGGCAAAAATAGTGGAACTGTGCAAAACGGGACCCGACGCAAAAACTATTTTGGCCATAACTTCTTCGTTTCTCGCCCGATTCGGTCAATCTTTATGTCCACGGAATTCTTATCTAAAGGCCTAAGACCTCTATTGATCGGAATTCCTATCCATCGTGCCGAACAAAGAGCTTTAATTTTCGGGCTGGGCCCTAGGGGTACCCCCTAGGGTCTCGGGGGCTGAAAAATCATCTGAAACGAAATGTTGATTTTTTTGCACATTAGCTTATACACATGTATTTATGGCATTTTAAAGTGAGCTTGTATAGTTTTAAGGCCCAGATCGCGGGTATATCGGCCGAAGACGCCTAAAAATAGTCACTTTTTCGCTTGTTTTGGACTCTCACGAAGTTCTCGTAAAGAAAAATAATAGGAAAAGTGGATTTCGACTTTTTGGGGGATTGCCCTTGGAATAAGGTTTCAAACGCCGCTTGAATCGGCAAAATCGGACAAATAGCCAAGAAGTTATGGCAAAAATAGTGGAACGGCGCAAAACGGGACCCGACGCAAAAACTATTTTGGCCATAACTTCTTCGTTTCTCGCCCGATTCGGTCAAACTTTATGTCCACGGAATCCTTATCTAAAGGCCTAAGACCTCTAATGATCTGAATTCCTATCCATCGTGCCGAACAAAGCGCTTCAATTTTCAGGCCGGGCCCTAGGGGTACCTCTAGGGGCTCGGCGGCTGAAAAATCATCTGAAAAGAAATGTTGATTTTTTCGAAAATTAGCACATACACATGTAATTACGGCATTTTGAAGTGAGCTTGTATAGTTTTAAGGCCCAGATCGCGGGTAAATCGGCCGAATACGCCCCAAAATAGTCACTTTTTCGCTTGTTTTGGAATCTCACGAAGTTCTCGTAAAGCAAAATAATAGGAAAAGTGGATTTTAACTTTCTGGGAGATAGTCCTTGGAATAAGGTTTCCAACGCCACTTGAATCGGCCAAATCAGACAAATAGCCTAGAAGTTATGGCAAAAATAGTGGAACGACGCAAAACGGGACCCGACGCAAAAACTATTTTGGCCATAACTTCTTCGTTTCTCGCCCGATTTGGTCAATCTTTATGTCCACAGAATCCTTATCTAAAGGCCTAAGACCTCTAATGATCTGAACTCCTATCCATCGTGCCGAACAAAGCGCTTCAATTTTCAGGCCGGGCCATAGGGGTACCCCTAGGGGCTCGGGGGCTTAAAAATCATCTGAAACGAAATGTTGATATTTTCGCACATTAGCACATACACATGTATTTATGGCATTTTCAAGTGAGCTTGTATAGTTTTAAGGCCCAGATCGCGGGTAAATCGGCCGAATACGCCCCAAAATAGTCACTTTTTCGCTTGTTTTGGACTCTCACGAAGTTCTCGTAAAGCAAAATTATAGGAAAAGTGGATTTTGACTTTTTGGGGGATAGTCCTTGGAATAAGGTTTCCAACGCCGCTTGAATCGGCCAAATCGGACAAATAGCCTAGAAGTTATGACAAAAATAGTGGAACGGCGCAAAACGGGACCCGTTGCAAAAACTATTTTGGGCATAACTTCTTCGTTTCTCGCCCGATTCGGTCAATCTTTATATCCACAGAATCCTTATCAAAAGGCCTATGACCTCTAATGATTGGAATTCCTATCCATCGTTCCGAACAACGAGCTTCAATTTTCGGGCCGGGACTTAGGGGTACCCCTAGGGGCTCGGGGGCTGAAAAATCATCTGAAACGAAATGTTGATTTTTTCGCACATTAGCACATACACAAGTATTTATGGCATTTGAAAGTGAGCTTGCATAGTTTTAAGGCCCAGATCGCGGGTAAATTGGCCGAATACGCCCCTAAATAGTCACTTTTTCGCTTGTTTTGGACTCTCACGAAGTTCTCGTAAAGCAAAATAATAGGAAAAGTGGACTATGACTTTTTGGGGGATAGCCCTTGGAATAAGGTTTCCAACGCCGCTTGAATCGGCCAAATCGGACAAATAGCCTAGAAGTTATGGCAAAAATAGTGGAACGGCGCAAAAACTATTTTGGCCAAAACTTCTTCGTTTCTCGCCCGATTCGGTCAATCTTTATGTCCACAGAATCCTTATCTAAAGTCCTAAGACCTCTATTGATCGGAATTCCTATCCATCGTGCCGAACAAAGCGCTTCAATTTTCAGGCCGGGCCATAGGGGTACCCCTAGGGGCTCGGGGGCTTAAAAATCATTTGAAACGAAATGTTGATTTTTTTCGCACATTAGCACATACACATGTATTTATGGCATTTTCAAGTGAGCTTGTATAGTTTTAAGGCCCATATCGAGGGTAAATCGGCCGAATACGCCCCAAAATAGTCACTTTTTCGCTTGTTTTGGACTCTCACGAAGTTCTCGTAAAGCAAAAATATAGGAAAAGTGGATTTTGACTTTTTGGGGGATAGTCCTTGGAATAAGGTTTCCAACGCCGCTTGAATCGGCCAAATCGGATAAATAGCCAAGAAGTTATGGCAAAAATAGTGGAACGGTGCAAAACGGGACCCGACGCAAAAACTATTTTGGCCATAACTTCTTCGTTTCTCGCCCGATTGGGTCAATATTTATGTCCACGGAATCCTTATCTAAAGGCCTAAGACCTCTATTGATCGGAATTCCTATTCATTGTGCCGAATAAAGAGCTTTAATTTTCGGGCCGGGCCCTAGGGGTACCCCTAGGGGCTCGGGGGCTGAAAATTCATCTGAAACGAAATGTTGATGTTTTCGCACATTAGCACATACACATGTATTTACGGCATTTTAAAGTGAGCTTGTATAGTTTTAAGGTCCAGATCGCGGGTAAATCGGCTGAATACGCCCCAAAATAGTCACTTTTTCGCTTGTTTTGGAATCTCACGAAGTTCTCGTAAAGCAAAACAATAGGAAAAGTGGATTTTAACTTTTTGGGAGATAATCCTTGGAATAAGGTTTCCAACGCCGCTTGAATCGGCCAAATCGGACAAATAGCCTAGAAGTTATGGCAAAAATAGTGGAACGGCGCAAAAACTATTTTGGCCAAAACTTCTTCGTTTCTCGCCCGATTCGGTCAATCTTTATGTCCACAGAATCCTTATCTAAAGTCCTAAGACCTCTATTGATCGGAATTCCTATCCATCGTGCCGAACAAAGAGCTTTAATTTTCGGGCCGGGCCCTAGGGGTACCCCTAGGGGCTCGGGGGCTGAAAAATCATCTGAAACGAAATGTTGATGTTTTCGCACATTAGCATATACACATGTATTTATGGCATTTTAAAGTGAGCTTGTATAGTTTTAAGGCCCAGATCGCGGGTAAATCGGCCGAATACGCTTCAAAATAGTCACTTTTTCGCTTGTTTTGGACTCTCACGAAGTTCTCGTAAAGAAAAAAAATAGAAAAAGTGGATTTTGACGTTTTGTGGGATAGCCCTTGGAATAAAGTTTCAAACGCCGCGGCCAAATCGGAAAAATAGCCAAGAAGTTATGGCAAAAATAGTGGAACGGCGCAAAATGGGACCCGACGCAAAAACTATTTTGGCCATAACTTCTTCGTTTCTCGCCCGATTCGGTCAAACTTTATGTCCACGGAATCCTTATCTAAAGGCCTAAGACCTTTAATGATCGGAATTCCTATCAATCGTGCCAAACAAAGAGCTTTAATTTTCGGGACGGGCCCTAGGGGTACCATTAGGGGCTCGTGGTCTGAAAAATCATCTGAAATGAAATCTTGATGTTTTCGCACATTAGCATATACACATGTATTTATGGCATTTTAAAGTGAGCTTGTATAGTTTTAAGGCCCACATCGCGGGTAGATCGGCCGAATACGCCCAAAAATAGTCACTTTTTGGGGGATAGCCCTTGGAATAAGGTTTCCAACGCCGCTTGAATCGGGAAAAATAGCCAAGAAGTTATGGCAAAAATAGTCACTTTCTAAAGGCCTAAGACCTCTAATGATCTGAAATCCTATCCATCGTGCCGAACAAAGAGCTTCAATTTTCGGGCCGGGCCCTAGGGGTACCCCTAGAGGCTCGGGGGCTGAAAAATCATCTGAAACGAAATGTTGATTTTTCGCACATTATCACATACACATGTATTTATGGCATTTTAAAGTGAGTTTGTATAGTTTTAACGCCCAGATCGCGGGTAAATCGGCCGAATACGCTTAAAATTAGTCACTTTTTCGCTTGTTTTGGACTCTCACGAAGTTCTCGTAAAGAAAAATAATAGGAAAAGTAGATTTTGACTTTTTGGGGGATAGCCCTTGGAATAAGGTTTCAAACGCCGCTTGAATCGGGCAAATCGGACAAAAAGCCAAGAAGTTATGGCAAAAATAGTGGAACGGCGCAAAACGGGACCCGACGCAAAAACTATTTTGGCCATAACTTCTTCGTTTCTCGCCCGATTCGGTCAAACTTTATGTCCACGGAATCCTTATCTAAAGGCCTAAGACCTCTAATGATCTGAATTCCTATCCATCGTGCCGAACAAAGCGCTTAAATTTTCGGGCCGGGACCTAGGCGTACCCCTAGGGGCTCGGGGGATGAAAAATCATCTGAAACGAAATGTTGATTTTTCGCACATTATCACATACACATGTATTTATGGCATTTTAAATCGAGCTTGCATAGTTTTAAGGCCCAGATCGCGGGTAAATCGGCCGAATACGCCCCAAAATAGTCACTTTTTCACTTGTTTTGGACTCTCACGAAGTTCTCGTAAAGCAAAATGAATGGAAAAGTGGATTTTGAATTTTTGAGGGATAGCCCTTTGAATAAGGTTTCCAACGCCGCTTGAATCGGTCAATTCGGACAAATAGCCTAGAAGTTATGGCAAACATAGTGGAACTGTGCAAAACGGGACCCGACGCAAAAACTATTTTGGCCATAACTTCTTCGTTTCTCGCCCGATTCGGTAAATCTTTATTTCCACGGAATTCTTATCTAAAGGTCTAAGACTAGTAATGATCGGAATTCCTATCCATCGTGCCGAACAAAGAGCTTCAATTTTCGGGCCGGGCCCTAGGGGTACCCCTAGGGGCTCGGGGGCTGAAAAATCATCTGAAACGAAAATGTTGATTTTTTCGCACATTAGCATATACACATGTATTTATGGCATTTTAAAGTGAGCTTGTATAGTTTTAACGCCCAGATCGCGGGTAAATCGGCCGAATACGCCTAAAAATAGTCACTTTTTCGCTTGTTTTGGACTCTCACGAAGTTCTCGTAAAGAAAAAAATAGGAAAAGTGGATTTTGACGTTTTGTGGGATAGCCCTTGGAATAAAGTTTCAAACACCGCTTGAATCGGCAAAATCGGACAAATAGCCAAGAAGTTATGGCAAAAATAGTGGAACGGCGCAAAATGGGATCCGACGCAAAAACTATTTTGGCCATAACTTCTTCGTTTCTCGCTCGATTCGGTCAAACTTTATGTCCACGGAATCCTTATCTAAAGGCCTAAGACCTCTAATAATCGGAATTCCTATCCATCGTGCCGAACAAAGCGCTTCAATTTTCGGGACGGACCCTAGGGGTACCATTAGGGGCTCGTGGTCTGAAAAATCATCTGAAATGAAATGTTGATGTTTTCGCACATTAGCATATACACATGTATTTATGGCATTTTAAAGTGAGCTTGTATAGTTTTAAGGCCCACATCGCGGGTAGATCGGCTGAATACGCCCAAAAATAGTCACTTTTTGGGGGATAGCCCTTGGAATAAGGTTTCAAACGCCGCTTGAATCGGCCAAATCGGACAAATAGCCAAGAAGTTATGGCAGAAATAGTGGAACGGCGCAAAACGAGACCCGACGCAAAAACTATTTTGGCCATAACTTTTTCGTTTCTCGCCCGATTCGGTCAAACTTTATGTCCACGGAATCCTTATCTAAAGGCCTAAGACCTCTAATGATCTGAAATCCTATCCATCGTGCCGAACAAAGCGCTTCAATTTTCGGTCCGGGCCCTAGGGGTACCCCTAGAGGCTCGGGGGCTGAAAAATCATCTGAAACGAAATGTTGATTTTTCGCACATTATCACATACACATGTATTTATGGCATTTTAAATCGAGCTTGCTTAGTTTTAAGGCCCAGATCGGGGGTAAATCGGCCGAATACGCCCCAAAATAGTCACTTTTTCGTTTGTTTTGGACTCTCACGAAGTTCTCGTAAAGCAAAATAAAAGGAAAAGTGGATTTTGAATTTTTGAAGGATAGCCCTTTGAATAAGGTTTCCAACGCCGCTTGAATCGATCAATTCGGACAAATAGCCTAGAAGTTATGGCAAACATAGTGGAACTGTGCAAAACGGGACCCGACGCAAAAACTATTTTGGCCATAACTTCTTCGTTTCTCGCCCGATTCGGTCAATCTTTATGTCCACAGAATCCTTATCTCAAGGTCTAAGACCACTAATGATCGGAATTCCTATCCATCGTGCCGAACAAAGAGCTTCAATTTTCGGGCCGGGCCCTAGGGGTACCCCTAGGGGCTCGGGGGCTGAAAAATCATCTGAAACAAAATGTTGATTTTTTCGCACATTAGCATATACACATGTATTTATGGCATTTTAAAGTGAGTTTGTATAGTTTTAACGCCCACATTGCGGGTAAATCGGCCGAAAACGCCCAAAAATAGTCACTTTTTCGCTTGTTTTAGAATCTCACGAAGTTCTCGTAAAGAAAAATAATAGGAAAAGTGGATTTTGACTTTTTGGGGGATAGCACTTGGAATAAGGTTTCAAACGCCGCTTGAATCGGCCAAATCGGACAAATAGCCAAGAAGTTATGGCAAAAATAGTGGAACGGCGCAAAACGGGACCCGACGCAAAAACTATTTTGGCCATAACTTCTTCGTTTCTCGCCCGATTCGGTCAAACTTTATGTCCACGGAATCCTTATCTAAATGCCTAAGACCTCTAATGATCGGAATTCCTATCCATCGTGCCGAACAAAGCGCTTCAATTTTCGGGTCGGGCCTTAGGGGTACCCCTAGGGGCTCGGGGGCTGAAAAATCATCTGAACCGAAATGTTGATTTTTTCGCACATTAGCACATACACGTGTATTTATGGCATTTTAAAGTGAGCTTGCATAGTGTTAAGGCCCAGATCGCGGGTAAATCGGCCGAATACGCCCAAAAATAGTCACTTTTTCGCTTGTTTTGGAATCTCACGAAGTTCTCGTAAAGCAAAATAATAGGAAAAGTGGATTTTGACTTTTTGGGGGATAGCCCTTGGAATAATGTTTCAAACGCCGCTTGAATCGGCCAAATCGGACAAATAGCCAAGAAGTTATGGCAAAAATAGTGGAACGGCGCAAAACGGGACCCGACGCTAAAACTATTTTGGCCATAACTTCTTCGTTTCTCGCCCGATTCGGTCAAACTTTATGTCCACGGAATCCTTATCTAAATGCCTAAGACCTCTAATGATCGGAATTCCTATCCATCGTGCCGAACAAAGCGCTTCAATTTTCGGGCCGGGCCCTAGGGGTACCCCTAGGGGCTCGGGGGCTGAAAAATCATCTGAAACGAAATGTTGATTTTTTCGCACATTAGCACATACACATGTATTTATGGCATTTTAAAGTGAGCTTGCATAGTGTTAAGGCCCAGATCGCGGGTAAATCGGCCGAATACTCCCCAAAATAGACACTTTTTCGCTTGTTATGGACTCTCACGAAGTTCTCGTAAAGCAAAATAATAGGAAAAGTGTATTTTGACTTTTTGGGGGATAGCCCTTGGAATAATGTTTCCAGCGCCGTTTGAATCGGTCAAATCGGACAAATAGCCTAGAAGTTATGGCAAAAATAGTGGAACGGCGCAAAACGGGACCCGACGCAAAATATATTTTGGCCATAACTTCTTCGTTTCTCGCCCGATTCGGTCAATCTTTATGTCCACGGAATCCTTATCTAAAGGCCTAAGACCTCTAGTGATCGGAATTCCTATCCATCGTGCCGAACAGAGAGCTTTAATTTTCGGGCCGGGCCCTAGGGGTACCCCCTAGGGCCTCGGGGGCTGAAAAATCATCTGAAATAAAATGTTGATTTTTTCGCACATTAGCATTTACACATGTATTTATGGCATTTTAAATCGAGCTTGCATAGTTTTAAGGCCCAGATCGAGGGTAAATCGGCCGAATACGCCCAAAAATAGTCACTTTTTCGCTTGTTTTGGAATCTCACGAAGTTCTCGTAAAGAAAAATAATAGGAAAAGTGGATTTTGACTTTTAGGGGGATAGCCCTTTGAATAAGGTTTCAAACGCCGCTTGAATCGGCCAAATCGGACAAATAGCCTCGAAGTTATGGCAAACATAGTAGAACTGTGCAAAACGGGACCCGACGCAAAAACTATTTTGGCCATAACTTCTTCGTTTCTCGCCCGATTCGGTCAATCTTTATGTCCACAGAATCCTTATCTAAAGGCCTAAGACCTCTAATGATCGGAATTCCTATCCATCGTGCCAAACAAAGAGCTTTAATTTTCGGGACGGGCCCTAGGGGTACCATTAGGGGCTCGGGGGCTGAAAAATCATCTGAAATGAAATGTTGATGTTTTCGCACATTAGCATATACACATGTATTTATGGCATTTTAAAGTGAGCTTGTATAGTTTTAAGGCCCACATCGTGGGTAAATCGGCCGAATACGCCAAAAAATAGTCACTTTTTCGCTTGTTTTGGAGTCTCATGAAGTTCTCGTAAAGAAAAATAAGAGGAAAAGTGGATTTTGACTATTTGGGGGATAGCCCTTGGAATAAGGTTTCAAACGCCGCTTGAATCGGCCAAATCGGACAAATAGCCAAGAAGTTATGGCAGAAATAGTGGAACGGCGCAAAACGGGACCCGACGCAAAAACTATTTTGGCCATAACTTTTTCGTTTCTCGCCCGATTCGGTCAAACATTATGTCAACGGAATCCTTATCTAAAGGCCTAAGACCTCTAATGATCTAAAATCCTATCCATCGTGCCGAACAAAGCGCTTCAATTTTCGGGCCAGGCCCTAGGGGTACCCCTAGGGGCTCGGGGGCTGAAAAATCATCTGAAACGAAATGTTGATTTTTCGCACATTATCACATACACATGTATTTATGGCATTTTAAATCGAGCTTGCATAGTTTTAAGGCCCAGATCGGGGGTAAATCGGCCGAATACGCCCAAAATAGTCCATTTTTCGCTTGTTTTGGACTCTCACGAAGTTCTCTTAAAGCAAAATAAAAGGAAAAGTTGATTTTGAATTTTTGAAGGATAGCCCTTTGAATAAGGTTTCCAACGCCGCTTGAATCGGTCAATTCGGACAAATAGCCTAGAAGTTATGGCAAACATAGTGGAACTGTGCAAAACGGGACCCGACGCAAAAACTATTTTGGCCATAACTTCTTCGTTTCTCGCCCGATTCGGTAAATCTTTATGTCCACGGAATCCTTATTTAAAGGTCTAAGACCGCTAATGATCGGAATTCCTATCCATCGTGCCGAACAAAGAGCTTCAATTTTCGGGCCGGGCCCTAGGGGTACCCCTAGGGGCTCGGGGGCTGAAAAATCATCTGAAACGAAATGTTGATTTTTTCGCACATTAGCATATACACATGTATTTATGGCATTTTAAAGTGAGCTTGTATAGTTTTAACGCCCAGATTACGGGTAAATCGGCCGAATACGCCTAAAACTAGTTAATTTTTCGCTTGTTTTGGACTCTCACGAAGTTCTCGTAAAGAAAAAAAATAGGAAAAGTGGATTTTGACGTTTTTTGGGATAGCCCTTGGAATAAAGTTTCAAACACCGCTTGAATCGGCCAAATCGGACAAATAGCCAAGAAGTTATGGCAAAAATAGTGGAACGGCGCAAAATGGGATCCGACGCAAAAACTATTTTGGCCATAACTTCTTCGTTTCTCGCCTGATTCGGTCAAACTTTATGTCCACGGAATACTTATCTAAAGGCCTAAGACCTCTAATAATCGGAATTCCTATCCATCGTGCCGAAGAAAGAGCTTTAATTTTCGGGTCGGGCCCTAGGGGTACCCCTAGGGGCTCGGGGCCTGAAAAATCATCTGAAACGAAATGTTGATGTTTTCGCACATTAGCATATACACATGTATTTATGGCATTTTAAAGTGAGCTTGTATAGTTTTAAGGCCCACATTGCGGGTAAATCGGCCGAATACGCCCAAAAATAGTCACTTTTTCGCTTGTTTTGGACTCTCACGAAGTTGTCGTAAAGAAAAATATGAGGAAAATTGGATTTTGACTTTTTGGGGGATAGCCCTTGGAATAAGGTTTCAAACGCCGCTTGAATCGGCCAAATCGGACAAATAGCCAAGAAGTTATGGCAAAAATAGTGGAACGGCGCAAAAGGAGACCCGACGCAAAAACTATTTTGGCCATAACTTCTTCGTTTCTCGCCCGATTCGATCAATCTTTATGTCCATAGAATCCTTAACTAAAGGCCTAAGACCTCTAATGATCGGAATTCCTATCCTTCGTGCCGAACAAAGAGCTTTAATTTTCGGGCCGGGCCCTAGGGGTACCCCCTAGGGGCTCGGGGGCTGAAAAATCATCTGAAACAAAATGTTGATTTTTTCGCACATTAGCATATACACATGTTTTTATGGCATTTTGAAGTGAGCTTGTATAGTTTTAAGGCCCAGATCGCGGGTAAATCGGCCGAATACGCCCAAAAATAGTCACTTTTTCGCTTGTTTTGGAATCTCACGAAGTTCTCGTAAAGAAAAATAATAGGAAAAGTGGATTTTGACTTTTTGGGGGATAGCACTTTGATTATGGTTTCAAACGCCGCTTGAATCGGCCAAATCGGACAAATAGCCAAGAAGTTATGGCAAAAATAGTGGAACGGCGCAAAACGGGACCCGACGCAAAAACTATTTTGGCCATAACTTCTTCGTTTCTCGCCCGATTCGGTCAAACTTTATGTCCACGGAAGCCTTATCTAAATGCCTAAGACCTCTAATGATCGGAATTCCTATCCATCGTGCCGAACAAAGCGCTTCAATTTTCGGGCGGGGCCCTAGGCGTACCCCTAGGGGCTCAGGGGCTGAAAAATCATCTGAAACGAAATGTTGATTTTTTCGCACATTAGCACATACACATGTATTTATGGCATTTTAAAGTGAGCTTGCATAGTGTTAAGGCCCAGATCGCGGGTAAATCGGCCGAATACTCCCCAAAATAGTCACTTTTTCGCTTGTTATGGACTCTCACGAAGTTCTCGTAAAGCAAAATAATAGGAAAAGTGTATTTTGACTTTTTGGGGGGATAGCCCTCGGAATAATGTTTCTAGCGCCGCTTGAATCGGCCAAATCGGACAAATAGCCTAGAAGTTATGGCAAAAATAGTGGAACGGCGCAAAACGGGACCCGACGCAAAATATATTTTGGCCATAACTTCTTCGTTTCTCGCCCGATTCGGTCAATCTTTATGTCCACGGAATCCTTATCTAAAGACCTAAGACCACTAATGATCGGAATTCCTATCCATCGTGCCGAACAAAGAGCTTCAATTTTCGGGCCGGGCTCTAGGGGTACCCTTAGGGGCTCGGTGGCTGAAAAATCATCTGAAACGAAATGTTCATTTTTTCACACATTAGCATATACACATGTATTTATGGCATTTTAAATCGAGCTTGCATAGTTTTAAGGCCCAGATCGCGGGTAAATCGGCCGAATACGCCCAAAAATAGTCACTTTTTCGCTTGTTTTTTACTCTCATGAAGTTCTCGTAAAGAAAAATAATAGGAAAAGTGGATTTTGACTTTTTGGGGGATAGCCCTTGGAATAAGGTTTCAAACGCCGCTTGAATCGGCCAAATCGGACAAATAGCCAAGAAGTTATGGCAAAAATAGTGGAACGGCGCAAAACGGGACCCGACGCAAAAACTATTTTGGCCATAACTTCTTCGTTTCTCTCCCGATTCGGTCAAACTTTATGTCCACAGAATCCTTATCTAAAGGCCTAAGAACTCTAATGATCTGAATTCCTATCCATTATGCTGAACAAAGCGCTTCAATTTTCGGGCCGGGCCCTAGGGGTACCCCTAGGGGCTCGGGGGCTGAAAAATCATGTGAAACGAAATGTTGATTTTTCACACATTATCACATACACATGTATTTATGGCATTTTAAAGTGAGCTTGCATAGTTTTAAGGCCCAGATCGCGGGTAAATCGGCCGAATACGCCCTAAAATAGTCACTTTTTCGCTTATTTTGGACTCTCAAGAAGTTCTCGTAAATCAAAACAATAGGAAAAGTGGATTTTGACTTTTTGAGGGATAGCCCTTGGAATAAGGTTTCAAACGCCGCTTGAATCGGCCAAATCGGACAAATAGCCAAGAAGTTATGGCAAAAATAGTGGAACTGTGCAAAACGGGACCCGACGCAAAAACTATTTTGGCCATAACTTCTTCGTTTCTCGCCCGATTCGATCAATCTTTATATCCACAGAATCCTTATCAAAAGGCCTAAGACCTCTAATGATCGGAATTCCTATCCATCGTTCCGAACAAAGAGCTTCAATTTTTGGGCCGGGCCCTAGGGATACCCCTAGGGGCTCGGGGGCTGAAAACTTATCTGAAAAGAAATGTTGATTTTTTTGCACATTAGCTTATACACATGTATTTATGGCATTTTAAAGTGAGCTTGCATAGTTTTAAGACCCAGATCGCGGGTAAATCGGCCGAATACGGCCCAAAATAGTCACTTTTTCGCTTGTAAAGCAAAATAATAGGAAAAGTGGATTTTGACTTTTTGAGGGATAGCCCTTGGAATAAGGTTTCCAACGCCGCCAATTCGGACAAATAGCCTAGAAGGTATGGCAAAAATAGTGGAACTGTGCAAAACGGGACCCGACGCAAAAACTATTTTGGCCATAACTTCTTCGTTTCTCGCCCGATTCGGTCAATCTTTATATCCACAGAATCCTTATCAAAAGGCCTAAGACCTCTAATGATCGGAATTCCTATCCATCGTCCCGAACAAAGAGCTTCAATTTTTGGGTCGGGCCCTAGGGGCTCGGGGGCTGAAAACTTATCTGAAAAGAAATGTTGATTTTTTTGCACATTAGATTATACACATGTATTTATGGCATTTTAAAGTGAGCTTGCATAGTTTTAAGACCCAGATCGCGGGTAAATCGGCCGAATACGGCCCAAAATAGTCACTTTTTCGCTTGTAAAGCAAAATAATAGGAAAAGTGGATTTTGACTTTTTAAGGGATAGCCCTTGGAATAAGGTTTCCAACGCCGCCAATTCGGACAAATAGCCTAGAAGTTTTGGCAAAAATAGTGGAACTGTGCAAAACAGGTTCCGACGCAAAAACTATTTTGGCCATAACTTCTTCGTTTCTCGCCCGATTCGGTCAATCTTTATGTCCACGGAATCCTTATCTAAAGGTCTAAGACCTCTAATTATCGGAATTCCTATCCATCGTGCCGAACAAAGAGCTTCAATTTTCGGGCCGGGCCCTAGGGGTACTCCTAGGGACTCGGGGGCTGAAAAATCATCTGAAACGAAATGTTGAATTTTTCGCACATTATCATATACACATGTATTTATGGCATTTTAAAGTGAGCTTGCATAGTTTTAAGGCCCAGATCGTGGGTAAATCGGCCGAATACGCCCCAAAATAGCCACTTTTTCGCTTGTTTTGGACACTCACGAAGTTCTCGTAAAGCAAAACAATAGAAAAAGTGGATTTTGACTTTTTGAGGGATAGCCGATTCAAACGCCGCTTGGCCAAATCGGAAAAATAGCCAAGAAGTTATGGCAAAAATAGTGGAACTGTGCAAAATGGGACCCGACGCAAAAACTATTTTGGCCATAACTTCTTCGTTTCTCGCCCGATTCGGTCAATCTTTATGTCCACGAAATCCTTATCTAAAGGCCTAAGACCTCTAATGATCTGAATTCCTATCCATCGTGCCGAACAAAGAGCTTTAATTTTCGGGCCGGGCCCTAGGGGTACCCCTAGGGGTTCGGGGGCTGAAAAATCATCTGAAACGGAATGTTGATTTTTTCGCACATTATCACATACACATGTATTTATGGCATTTTAAAGTGAGCATGCATAGTTTTAAGGCCCAGATCGCGGGTAAATCGGCCGAATACGCTCCAAAATAGTCACTTTTTCGCTTGTTTTGGACTCTCACGAATTTCTTGTAAAGAAAAACAATAGGAAAAGTGGATTTTGACTTTTTGAGGGATAGCCCTTGGAATAAGGTTTCCAACGCCGCTTGAATCGGCCAATTCGGACAAATAGCTTAGAAGTTATGGCAAAAATAGTGGAACTGTGCAAAACGGGACCCGACGCAAAAACTATTTTGGCCATAACTTCTTTGTTTCTCGCCCGATTCGGTCAATCTTTATTTCCACGGAATCCTTATCTATAGGCCTAAGACCTCTAATTATCCGACTTCCTATCCATCGTGCCGAACAAAGAGCTTCAATTTTCGGGCCGGTCATACCTCTAATGATCCGACTTCCTATGCTTTTTTGAATCCAATCGTAGATGTTATTCCAGTAATACCTTTGTTTTTTTTTCTCTTAGCTTTTGTTTGGCAGGCTGCTGTAAGTTTTCGATAAAATCCTGCTAGGGGTACCCCTAGGGGCTCGGGGGCTGAAAAATCATCTGAAACGAAATGTTGATATTTTCGCACATTAGCATATACACATGTATTTATGGCATTTTAAAGTGAGCTTATATAGTTTTAACGCCCAGATCGCGGGTAAAACGGCCGAATACGCTTCAAAATAGTCACTTTTTCGCTTGTTTTGGACTCTCACGAAGTTCTCTTAAAGAAAAAAAATAGGAAAAGTGGATTTTGACGTTTTGTGGGATAGCCCTTGGAATAAAGTTTCAAACACCGCTTGAATCGGCCAAATCGGACAAATAGCCAAGAAGTTATGGCAAAAATAGTGGAACGGCACAAAATGGGATCCGACGCAAAAACTATTTTGGCCATAACTTCTTCGTTTCTCGCCCGATTCGGTCAAACTTTATGTCCACGGAATACTTATCTAAAGGCCTAAGACCTCTAATAATCGGAATTCCTATCCTTCGTGCCGAACAAAGAGCTTTAATTTTCGGGTCGGGCCCTAGGGGTACCCCTAGGGTTCGGGGGCTGAAAAATCATCTGAAACGAAATGTTGATGTTTTCGCACATTAGCATATACACATGTATTTATGGCATTTTAAAGTGAGCTTGCATAGTTTTAAGGCCCAGATCGCGGGTAAATCGGCCGAATACGGCCCAAAATAGTCACTTTTTCGCTTGTTTTGGAATTTCACGAAGTTCTCTTAAAGCAAAATAATAGGAAAAGTGGATTTTGACTTTTTAAGGGATAGCCCTTGGAATAAGGTTTCCAACGCCGCCAATTCGGACAAATAGCCTAGAAGTTTTCGCAAAAATAGTGGAACTGTGCAAAACGGGACCCGACGTAAAAACTATTTTGGCCATAACTTCTTCGTTTCTCGCCCGATTCGGTCAATCTTTATGTCCACGGAATCATTATCTAAAGGTCTAAGACCTCTAATTATCGGAATTTCTATCCATCGTGCCGAACAAAGAGCTTCAATTTTCGGGTCGGGCCCTACGGGTACCCCTAGGGGCTCGGGGGCTGAAAAATCATCTGAAACGAAATGTTGAATTTTTCGCACATTATCATATACACATGTATTTATGGCATTTTAAAGTGAGCTTGCATAATTTTAAGGCCCAGATCGTGGGTAAGTCGGCCGGATACGCCCCAAAATAGCCACTTTTTAGATTGTTTTGGACTCTCACGAAGTTCTCGTAAAGCAAAACAATAGAAAAAGTGGATTTTGACTTTTTGAGGGATAGCCCTTGGAATAAGGTTTCAAACGCCGCTTGAATCGGCAAAATCGGACAAATAACCAAGAAGTTATGGCAAAAATAGTGGAACTGTGCAAAACGGGACCCGACGCAAAAACTATTTTGGCCATAACTTCTTCGTTTCTCGCCTGATTCGGTCAATCTTTATGTCCACGGAATCCTTATCTAAAGGCCTAAGCCCTCTAATGATCCGAATTCCTATCCATCGTGCCGAACAAAGAGCTTCAATTTTCGGGCCGGGCCCTAGGTGTATCCCTAGGGGCTCGGGGGCTGAAAAATCATCTGAAACGAAATGTTGATTTTTTCGCACATTATCACATACACATGTATTTATGGCATTTTAAAGTGAGCTTGCATAGTTTTAAGGCCCAGATCGTGGGTAAATCGGCCGAATACGCCCCAAAATAGTCACTTTTTCGCTTGTTTTGGACTCTCACGAAGTTCTCGTAAAGCAAAACAATAGGAAAAGTGGATTTTGACTTTTTGAGGGATAGCCCTTGGAATAAGGTTTCAAACGCCGCTTGAATCGGCCAAATCGGACAAATAGCCAAGAAGTTATGGCAAAAATAGTGGAACTGTGCAAAACGGGAACCGACGCAAATAATATTTTGGTCATAACTTCTTCGTTTCTCGCCCGATTCGATCAATCTTTATGTCCACGGAATCCTTATCTAAAGGCCTAAGACCTCTAATGATCTGAATTCCTTTCCATCGTGCCGAACAAAGAGATTTAATTTTCGGGCCGGGCCCTAGGGGTACCCTTAGGGTCTCGGGGGTTGAAAAATCATCTGAAACGAAATGTTAATTTTTTCGCACATTATCACATACACATGAATTTATGGCATTTTAAAGTGAGCTTGCATAGTTTTAAGGCCAGATCGCGGGTAAATCGGCCGAATACGCTCCAAAATAGTCACTTTTTCGCTTGTTTTGGACTCTCACGAAGTTCTCGTAAAGAAAAAAAAAGGAAAAGTGGATTTTGACTTTTTTTGGGATAACCCTTGGAATAAGGTTTCACACGCCGCTTGAATCGGCCAAATCGGACAAATAGCTTAGAAGTTATGGCAAAAATAGTGGAACTGTGCAAAACGGGACCCGACGCAAAAACTATTTTGGCCATAACTTCTTTGTTTCTCGCCCGATTCGGTCAATCTTTATGTCCACGGAATCCTTATATAAAGGCCTAAGACCTCTAATGATCGGAATTCCTATCCATCGTGCCGAACAAAGAGCTTCAATTTTCGGGTCGGGCCCTAGGGGTACCCTTAGGGGCTCGGGGGCTGAAAAATCATCTGAAATGAAATGTTGATTTTTTCGCACATTATCACATTCACATGAATTTATAGCATTTTAAAGTGAGCTTGTATAGTTTTAAGGCCAGATCGCGGGTAAATCGGCCGAATACGCTCCAAAATAGTCACTTTTTCGCTTGTTTTGGACTCTCACGAAGTTCTCGTAAAGAAAAACAATAGGAAAAGTGGATTTTGACTTTTTGTGGGA
The DNA here is from genome assembly GCA_029490685.1 of Schizonepeta tenuifolia. Classification (NCBI taxonomy): domain Eukaryota; kingdom Viridiplantae; phylum Streptophyta; class Magnoliopsida; order Lamiales; family Lamiaceae; genus Schizonepeta; species Schizonepeta tenuifolia. The sequence continues at coordinate 376,771 of CM055955.1, read as the reverse complement.
TAGCCCTTGGAATAAGGTTTCCAACGCCGCTTGAATCGGCCAATTCAGACAAATAGCCTAGAAGTTATGGCAAAAATAGTGGAACTCTGCAAAACGGGACCCGACGCAAAAACTATTTTGGCCATAACTTCTTTGTTTCTCGCCCGATTCGGTCAATCTTTATGTCCATGGAATCCTTATCTAAAGGTCTAAGACCTCTAATGATCCGACTTCCTATCCATCGTGCCGAAAAAAGAGCTTCAATTTTCGGGCCGGGCCCTAGGGGTACCCCTAGGGGCTCGGGGGCTGAAAAATTATATGAAACGAAATGTTGATTTTTCGCACATTAGCATATACACATGTATTTATGGCATTTTAAAGTGAGCTTGTATAGTTTTAACGCCCAGATCGCGGGTAAATCGGTCGAATACGCCCAAAAATAGTCACTTTTTCGCTGGTTTTGGACTCTCACGAAGTTCTCGTAAAGAAAAAAAATAGGAAAAGTGGATTTTGACTTTTTGTGGGATAACCCTTGGAATAAGGTTTCACACTCCGCTTGAATCGTCCAAATCGGACAAATAGCCAAGAAGTTATGGCAAAAATAGTAGAACTGTGCAAAACGGGAACCGACGCAAAAACTATTTTGACCATAACTTCTTCGTTTCTCGCTCGATTCGGTCAATCTTTATGTCCACGGAATCCTTATCTAAAGGCCTAAGACCTCTAATGACTCGAATTCCTATCCATCGTGCCGAACAAAGAGCTTCAATTTTCGGGCCGGGCCCTAGGGGTACCCCTAGGGGCTCGGGGGCTGAAAAATCATCTGAAACGAAATGTTGATTTTTTCGCAAATTATCACATACACATGTATTTATGGCATTTTAAAGTGAGCTTGCATAGTTTTAAAGCCCAGATCGCGGGTAAATCGGCCGAATACGCCCCAAAATAGTCACTTTTTCGCTTGTTTTGGACTCTCACGAAGTTCTCGTAAAGCAAAACAATAGGAAAAGTGAATTTTGACTTTTTGAGGGATAGCCCTTGGAATAAGGTTTCCAACGCCGCTTGAATCGGCCAATTCGTACAAATAGCCTAGAAGTTATGGCAAAAATAGTGGAACTGTGTAAAACGGGACCCGACGCAAAAACTATTTTGGCCATAACTTCTTCGTTTCTCGCCCGATTCGGTCAATATTTACGTCCACGGAATCCTTATCTAAAGGCCTAAGACCTCTAATGATTCGAATTCCTATCCATCGTGACGAACAAAGAGCTTCAATTTTCGGCCGGGCCCAAGGGGTACCCCTAGGGGCTCGGGGGCTGAAAAATCATCTGAAACGAAATGTTGATTTTTTCGCACATTATCACATACACATGTATTTATGGCATTTTAAAGTGAGCTTGCATTGTTTTAAGGCCCAGATCGCGGGTAAATCGGCCGAATACGCCCCAAAATAGTCACTTTTTCGCTTGTTTTGGACTCTCACGAAGTTCTCGTAAAGAAAAAAAATAGGAAAAGTGGATTTTGACTATTTGTGGGATAACCCTTGGAATAAGGTTTCACACGCCGCTTGAATCGGCCAAATCGGACAAATAGCCAAGAAGTTATGGCAAAAATAGTGGAACTGTGCAAAACGGGACCCGACGCAAAAACTATTTTGGCCATAACTTCTTCGTTTCTCGCCCGATTCGGTCAATCTTTATGTCCACGGAATCCTTATCTAAAGGCCTAAGACCTCTAATGATCCGAATTCCTATCCATCGTGCCGAACAAAGAGCTTCAATTTTCGGGCCGAGCCCTAGGGGTACCCCTAGGGGATCGGGGGCTGAAAAATCTTCTGAAACGAAATGTTGATTTTTTCTCACATTATCACATACACATGTATTTATGGCATTTTAAAGTGAGCTTGCATAGTTTTAAGGCCCAGATCGCGGGTAAATCGGCCGAATACGCCCCAAAATAGTCACTTTTTCGCTTGTTTTGGACTCTCACAAAGTTCTCGTAAAGCAAAACAATAGGAAAAGTGGATTTTGATTGTTGAGGGATAGCCCTTGGAATAAGGTTTCCAACGCAGCTTGAATCGGCCAATTCGGACAAATAGCCTAGAAGTTATGGCAAAAATAGTGGAACTGTGCAAAACGGGACCCGACGCAAAAACTATTTTGGCCATAGCTTCTTCGTTTCTCGCCCGATTCGGTCAATCTTTATGTCCACGGAATCCTTATCTAAAGGCCTAAGACCTCTAATGATTCGAATTCCTACCCATTGTGCCGAACAAAGAGCTTCAATTTTCGGGGCGGGCCCTAGGGGTACCCCTAGTGGCTCGGGAGCTGAAAAATCATCTGAAACGAAATGTTGATTTTTTCGCACATTAGCATATACACATGTATTTATGGCATTTTAAAGTGAGCTTGTATAGTTTTAACTTCCAGATCACGGGTAAATCGGCCGAATACGCCCAAAAATAGTCACTTTTTCGCTTGTTTTGGACTCTCACGAAGTTCTCGTGAAGCAAAATAATAGGAAAAGTGGATTTTGACTTTTTGGGGGATAGCCCTTGGAATAATGTTTCCAACGCCGCTTGAATCGGCCAAATCGGACAAATAGTCTAGAAGTTATGGCATAAATAGTGGAACGACGCAAAACGGGACCCAACGCAAAATATATTTTGGCAATAACTTCTTCGTTTCTCGCCCGATTCGGTCAATATTTATGTCCACGGAATCCTTATCTAAAGGCCTAAGATTTCTAATTATCGGAATTCCTATCCATCATGCCGAACAAAGAGCTTTAATTTTCGGGCCGGGCCCTAGGGGTACCCCTAGGGGCTCCGGGGCTGAAAAATCATCTGAAACGAAATGTTGATGTTTTCGCACATTAGCATATACACATGTATTTATGGCGTTTTAAAGTGAGCTTGTATAGTTTTAAGGCCCAGATCGTGGGTAAATCGGCCGAATATGCCAAAAAATAGTCACTTTTTCGCTTGTTTTGGACTCTCACGAAGGTCTCGTAAAGAAAAATAATAGGAAAAGTGGATTTTTACTTTTTGGGGGATAGCCCTTGGAATAAGGTTTCAAACGCCGCTTGAATCGGCCAAATCGGACAAATAGCCAAGAAGTTATGGAAATAATAGTGGAACGACGCAAAACGGGACCCGATGCAAAAACTATTTTGGCTATAACTTCTTCGTTTCTCGCCCGTTTCGGTCAAACTTTATGTCCACGGAATCCGTATCTAAAGGCATAATATCTCTAATGATCGGAATTCCTATCCATCGTGCCGAACAAAGAGCTTCAATTTTCGAGTCGAGCCCAAGGGGTACCTCTAGGGGCTCGGGGGCTGAAAAATCATTTGAAACGAAATGTTGATTTTTTCGCACATTAGCACATACACAAGTATTTATGGCATTTTAAAGTGAGCTTGCATAGTTTTGAGGCCCAGATCGCGGGTAAATCGGCCGAATACGCCCCAAAATAGTCACTTTTTCGCTTGTTTTGGAATCTCACGAAGTTCTCGTAAAGCAAAATAATAGGAAAAGTGGATTTTAACTTTTTTGGGGATAGTCCTTGGAATAAGGTTTCCAACGCCGCTTGAATCGCCAAATCGGACAAATAGCCTAAAAGTTATGGCAAAAATAGTGGAACGACGCAAAACGGGACCCGATGCAAAAACTATTTTGGCCATAACTCTTTCGTTTCTCGCCCGATTCGGTCAATCTTTATATCCACAGAATCCTTATCAAAAGGCCTAAGACCTCTAATGATCGTAATTCCTATCCATCATTCCGAACGAAGAGCTTCAATTTTCGGGCCGGGCCTTAGGGGTACCCTTAGGGGCTCGGGGGCTGAAAAATCATCTGAAACGAAATGTTGATTTTTTCGCACATTAGCACATACAAAAGTATTTATGGCATTTTAAAGTGAGCTTGCATAGTTTTAAGGCCCAGTTCGCGGGTAAATCGGCCGAATACGCCCTAAAATAGTCACTTTTTCGCTTGTTTTGGACTCTCACGAAGTTCTCGTAAAGCAAAATAATAGGAAAAGTGGATTTTGACTTTTTGGGGGATAGCCCTTGGAAGAAGGTTTCCAACGCCACTTGAATCGGCCAAATCGGATAAATAGCCTATAAGTTATCGCAAAAATAGTGGAACTGTGCAAAACGGGAACCGACGCAAAAACTATTTTGGCCATAACTTCTTCGTTTCTCGCCCGATTCTGTCAATCTTTATGTCCACGGAATCCTTATCTAAAGGCCTAAGACCTCTAATGATCCGAATTCCTATCCATCGTGCCGAACAAAGAGCTTCAATTTTCGGGCCGGGCCCTAGGGGTACCCCTAGGGGATCGGGGGCTGAAAAATCATCTGAAACGAAATGTTGATTTTTTCGCACATTATCACATACACATGTGTTTATGGCATTTTAAAGTGAGCTTGCATAGTTTTAAGGACCAGATCGCGGGTAAATCGGCCGAATACGCCCCAAAATAGTCACTTTTTCGCTTGTTTTGGACTCTCACGAAGTTCTCGTAAAGCAAAACAAGAGGAAAAGTGGATTTTGACTTTTTGAGGGATAGCCCTTGGAATAAGGATTCCAACGCCGCTTGAATCGGCCAATTCGGACAAATAGCCTAGAAGTTATGGCAAAAATAGTGGAACTGTGCAAAACGGGACCCGACGCAAAAACTATTTTAGCCATAACTTCTTCGTTTCTCGCCCGATTCGGTCAATCTTTATGTCCACGGAATCCTTATCTAAAGGCCTAAGACCTCCAACGATCGGAATTCCTATCTATCGTGCCGAACAAAGAGCTTCAATTTTCGGGCCGGGCCCTAGGGGTACCCCTAGGGGCTCGGGGGCTGAAAAATTATCTGAAACGAAATGTTGATTTTTTCGCATATTACCACATAAACATGTATTTATGGCATTTTAAAGTGAGCTTACATAGTTTTAATGCCCAGATCGAGGGTAAATCGGCCGAATACGCCCCAAAATAGTCACTTTTTCGCTTGTTTTGGACTCTCACGAAGTTCTCGTAAAGCAAAGTAATAGGAAAGTGGATTTTAACTTTTTGAGGGATAGCCCTTTGAATAAGGTTTCCAACGCCGCTTGAATCGGCCAATTCGGACAAATAGCCTAGAAGTTATGGCAAAAATAGTGGAACTGTGCAAAACGGGACCCGACGTAAAAACTATTTTGGCCATAACTTCTTCGTTTCTCGCCCGATAAGGAAGCAACAACTTTTCTTCCTGGTTGGTCTGCAATTATTATATTGATCTATACGAAACGAATAATTCAATTGCAGCTATAGGCATTGTAGCTAAATACTTGCTTTATAAAAGGGGGTCAAACTTTATTTCCACGGAATCCTTATCTAAGTACCTAAGACCTCTAATGATCGGAATTCCTATCCATCGTGCCGAACAAAGCGCTTCAATTTTCGGGCCGGGCCCTAGGGGTACCCTTAGGGGCTCGGGGGATGAAAAATCATCTGAAACGAAATGTTGATTTTTCGCACATTAGCACATACACATATATTTATGGAATTTTAAAGTGAGCTTGCATAGTTTTAAGGCCCAGATCGCGGGTAAATCGACCGAATACTCCCCAAAATAGTCACTTTTTCGCTTGTTTTGGACTCTCACGAAGTTCTCGTAAAGCAAAATAATAGGAAAAGTGGATTTTGACTTTTTGGGGGATAGCCCTTGGAATAATGTTTCCAACGCCGCTTGAATCGGCCAAATCGGACAAATAGTCTAGAAGTTATGGCATAAATAGTGGAACGGCGCAAAACGGGACCCAACGCAAAATATATTTTGGCCATAACTTCTTCGTTTCTCGCCCGATTCGGTCAATATTTATGTCCACGGAATCCTTATCTAAAGGCCTAAGATCTCTAATTATCGGAATTCCTATCCATCATGCCGAACAAAGAGCTTTAATTTTCGGGCCGGGCCCTAGGGGTACCCCTAGGGGCTCCGGGGCTGAAAAATCATCTGAAACGAAATGTTGATGTTTTCGCACATTAGCATATACACATGTATTTATGGCGTTTTAAAGTGAGCTTGTATAGTTTTAAGGCCCAGATCGCGGGTAAATCGGCCGAATATGCCCAAAAATAGTCACTTTTTCGCTTGTTTTGGACTCTCACGAAGGTCTCGTAAAGAAAAATAATAGGAAAAGTGGATTTTTACTTTTTGGGGGATAGCCCTTGGAATAAGGTTTCACACGCCGCTTGAATCGGCCAAATCGGACAAATAGCCAAGAAGTTATGGAAAAAATAGTGGAACGACGCAAAACGGGACCCGACGCAAAAACTATTTTGGCTATAACTTCTTCGTTTCTCGCCCGATTCGGTCAAACTTTATGTCCACGGAATCCTTATCTAAAGGCCTAATATCTCTAATGATCGGAATTCCTATCCATCGTGCCGAACAAAGAGCTTCAATTTTCGGGTCGAGCCCTAGGGGTACCTCTAGGGGCTCGGGGGCTGAAAAATCATTTGAAACGAAATGTTGATTTTTTCGCACATTAGCACATACACAAGTATTTATGGCATTTTAAAGTGAGCTTTCATAGTTTTGAGGCCCAGATCGCGGGTAAATCGGCCGAATACGCCCCAAAATAGTCACTTTTTCGCTTGTTTTGGAATCTCACGAAGTTCTCGTAAAGCAAAATAATAGGAAAAGTGGATTTTAACTTTTTTGGGGATAGTCCTTGGAATAAGGTTTCCAACGCCGCTTGAATCGCCAAATCGGACAAATAGCCTAAAAGTTATGGCAAAAATAGTGGAACGGCGCAAAACGGGACCCGATGCAAAAACTATTTTGGCCATAACTTCTTCGTTTCTCGCCAGATTCGGTCAATCTTTATGTCCACGGAATCCTAATCTAAAGGCCTAAGATCTCTAATTATCGGAATTCCTATCCATCGTGCCGAACAAAGAGCTTCAATTTTCGGGTCGAGCCCTAGGGGTACCTCTAGGGGCTCGGGGGCTGAAAAATCATTAGAAACGAAATGTTGATTTTTTCGCACATTAGCACATACACAAGTATTTACGGCATTTTAAAGTGAGCTTGCATAGTTTTGAGGCCCAGATCGCGGGTAATTCGGCCGAATACGCCCCAAAATAGTCACTTTTTCGCTTGTTTTGGACTCTCCCGAAGTTCTCGTAAAGCAAAATATTAGGAAAAGTGGATTTTGATTGTTGAGGGATAGCCCTTGGAATAAGGTTTCCAACGCCGCTTGAATCCGCCAATTCGGACAAATAGCCTAGAAGTTATGGCAAAAATAGTGGAACTGTGCAAAACGGGACCCAACGCAAAAACTATTTTGGCCATAGCTTCTTCGTTTCTCGCCCGATTCGGTCAATCTTTATGTCCACGGAATCCTTATCTAAAGGCGTAAGACCTCTAATGATTCGAATTCCTACCCATTGTGCCGAACAAAGAGCTTCAATTTTCGGGGCGGGCCCTAGGGGTACCCCTAGGGGATCGGGGGCTGAAAAATCATCTGAAACGAAATGTTGATTTTTTCGCACATTAGCATATACACATGTATTTATGGCATTTTAAAGTGAGCTTGTATAGTTTTAACTTCCAGATCGCGGGTAAATCGGCCGAATACGCCCAAAAATAGTCACTTTTTCGCTTGTTTTGGACTCTCACGAAGTTCTCGTGAAGCAAAATAATAGGAAAAGTGGATTTTGACTTTTTGGGGGATAGCCCTTGGAATAATGTTTCCAACGCCGCTTGAATCGGCCAAATCGGACAAATAGTCTAGAAGTTATGGCATAAATAGTGGAATGACGCAAAACGGGACCCAACGCAAAATATATTTTGGCCATAACTTCTTCGTTTCTCGCCCGATTCGGTCAATATTTATGTCCACGGAATCCTTATCTAAAGGCCTAAGATTTCTAATTATCGGAATTCCTATCCATCATGCCGAACAAAGAGCTTTAATTTTCGGGCCGGGCCCTAGGGGTACCCCTAGGGGCTCCGGGGCTGAAAAATCATCTGAAACGAAATGTTGATGTTTTCACACATTAGCATATACACATGTATTTATGGCGTTTTAAAGTGAGCTTGTATAGTTTTAAGGCCCAGATCGTGGGTAAATCGGCCGAATATGCCAAAAAATAGTCACTTTTTCGCTTGTTTTGGACTCTCACGAAGGTCTCGTAAAGAAAAATAATAGGAAAAGTGGATTTTTACTTTTTGGGGGATAGCCCTTGGAATAAGGTTTCAAACGCCGCTTGAATCGGCCAAATCGGACAAATAGCCAAGAAGTTATGGAAATAATAGTGGAACGACGCAAAACGGGACCCGATGCAAAAACTATTTTGGCTATAACTTCTTCGTTTCTCGCCCGATTCGGTCAAACTTTATGTCCACGGAATCCGTATCTAAAGGCCTAATATCTCTAATGATCGGAATTCCTATCCATCGTGCCGAACAAAGAGCTTCAATTTTCGGGTCGAGCCCTAGGGGTACCTCTAGGGGCTCGGGGGCTGAAAAATCATTTGAAACGAAATGTTGATTTTTTCGCACATTAGCACATACACAAGTATTTATGGCATTTTAAAGTGAGCTTGCATAGTTTTGAGGCCCAGATCGCGGGTAAATCGGCCGAATACGCCCCAAAATAGTCACTTTTTCGCTTGTTTTGGAATCTCACGAAGTTCTCGTAAAGCAAAATAATAGGAAAAGTGGATTTTAACTTTTTTGGGGATAGTCCTTGGAATAAGGTTTCCAACGCCGCTTGAATCGCCAAATCAGACAAATAGCCTAAAAGTTATGGCAAAAATAGTGGAACGGCGCAAAACGGGACCCGATGCAAAAACTATTTTGGCCATAACTCTTTCGTTTCTCGCCCGATTCGGTCAATCTTTATATCCACAGAATCCTTATCAAAAGGCCTAAGACCTCTAATGATCGTAATTCCTATCCATCATTCCGAACGAAGAGCTTCAATTTTCGGGCCGGGCCTTAGGGGTACCCTTAGGGGCTCGGGGGCTGAAAAATCATCTGAAACGAAATGTTGATTTTTTCGCACATTAGCACATACAAAAGTATTTATGGCATTTTAAAGTGAGCTTGCATAGTTTTAAGGCCCAGTTCGCGGGTAAATCGGCCGAATACGCCCCAAAATAGTCACTTTTTCGCTTGTTTTGGACTCTCACGAAGTTCTCGTAAAGCAAAATAATAGGAAAAGTGGATTTTGACTTTTTGGGGGATAGCCCTTGGAATAAGGTTTCCAACGCCACTTGAATCGGCCAAATCGGATAAATAGCCTATAAGTTATCGCAAAAATAGTGGAACTGTGCAAAACGGGAACCGACGCAAAAACTATTTTGGCCATAACTTCTTCGTTTCTCGCCCGATTCTGTCAATCTTTATGTCGACGGAATCCTTATCTAAAGGCCTAAGACCTCTAATGATCCGAATTCCTATCCATCGTGCCGAACAAAGAGCTTCAATTTTCGGGCCGGGCCCTAGGGGTACCCCTAGGGGATCGGGGGCTGAAAAATCATCTGAAACGAAATGTTGATTTTTTCGCACATTATCACATACACATGTATTTATGGCATTTTAAAGTGAGCTTGCATAGTTTTAAGGACCAGATCGCGGGTAAATCGGCCGAATACGCCCCAAAATAGTCACTTTTTCGCTTGTTTTGGACTCTCACGAAGTTCTCGTAAAGAAAAATAAGAGGAAAAGTAGATTTTGACTTTTTGGGGGATAGCCCTTGGAATAAGGTTTCAAACGCCGCTTGAATCGGCCAAATCGGACAAATAGCCTAGAAGTTATGGCAAACATAGTGGAACTGTGCAAAACGGGACCCGACGCAAAAACTATTTTGGCCATAACTTCTTCGTTTCTCGCCCGATTCGGTAAATCTTTATGTCCACGGAATCCTTATCTAAAGGTCTAAGACCACTAATGATTGGAATTCCTATCCATCGTGCCTTACAAAGAGCTTCAATTTTCGGGCCGGGCCCTCGGGGTACCCCTAGGGGCTCGGGGGCTGAAAAATCATCTGAAACGAAATGTTGATTTTTTCACACATTAGCATATACACATGTATTTATGGCATTTTAAAGTGAGCTTGTATAGTTTTAAGGCCCAGATCGCGGGTAAATCGGCCGAATACGCCTAAAAATAGTCACTTTTTCGCTTGTTTTGGACTCTCACGAAGTTCTCGTAAAGAAAAAAAAATAGGAAAACTGGATTTTGACGTTTTGTCGGATAGCCCTTGGAATAAAGTTTCAAACACCGCTTGAATCGGCCAAATCGGACAAATAGCCAAGAAGTTATGGCAAAAATAGTGGAACGGCGCAAAATGGGACCCGACGCAAAAACTATTTTGGCCATAACTTCTTCGTTTCTGGCCCGATTCGGTCAAACTTTATGTCCACGGAATCCTTATCTAAAGGCCTAAGTCCTCTAATGATCGGAATTCCTATCCATCGTGCCGAACAAAGAGCTTTAATTTTCGGCCGGGCCCTAGGGGTACCCCTAGGGGCTCGGGGGCTGAAAAATCATCTGAAACGAAATGTTGATTTTTTCGCACATTAGCATATACACATGTACTTATGGCATTTTAAAGTGAGCTTGTATAGTTTTAAGGCCCACATTGCGGGTAAATCGGCCGAATACGCCCAAAAATAGTCACTTTTTCGCTTGTTTTGGACTCTCACGAAGTTCTCGTAAAGAAAAATAAGAGGAAAAGTGGATTTTGACTTTTTGGGGGATAGCCCTTGGAATAAGGTTTCAAACGCCGCTTGAATCGGCCAAATCGGACAAATAGCCAAGAAGTTATGGCAAAAATAGTGGGACGGCGCAAAACGAGACTCGACGCAAAAAGTATTTTGGCCATAACTTTTTCGTTTCTCGCCCGATTCGATCAATCTTTATGTCCACAGAATCCTTATCTAAAGGCCTAAGACCTCTAATGATCGGAATTCCTATCCATCGTGCCGAACAAAGAGCTTTAATTTTCAGGCCGGGCCCTAGGGGTACCCCTAGGGGCTCGGGGTCTGAAAACTTATCTGAAAAGAAATGTTGATTTTTTTGCACATTAGCTTATACACATGTATTTATAGCATTTTAAAGTGAGCTTGTATAGTTTTAAGACCCAGATCGCGGGTTAATCGGCCGAATACGCCCAAAAATAGTCATTTTTTCGCTTGTTTTGGACTCTCACGAAGTTCTCGTAAAGAAAAATAAGAGGAAAAGTGGATTTTGACTTTTTGGGGGATAGCCCTTGGAATAAGGTTTCAAACGCCGCTTGAATCGGCCAAATCGGACAAATAGCCAAGAAGTTATGGCAAAAATAGTGGAACGGCGCAAAACGAGACCCGACGCAAAAACTATTTTGGCCATAACTTCTTCGTTTCTCGCCCGATTCGATCAATCTTTATGTCCCCAGAATCCTTATCTAAAGGCCTAAGACCTCTAATGATCGGAATTCCTATCCATCGTGCCAAACAAAGAGTTTTAATTTTCGGGCCGGGCCCTAGGGGTACCCCTAGGGGCTCGGGGGCTGAAAAATCATTTGAAACGAAATGTTGATTTTTTCGCACATTAGCATATACACATGTACTTATGGCATTTTAAAGTGAGCTTGTATAGTTTTAAGGCCCACATTGCGGGTAAATCGGCCGAATACGCCCAAAAATAGTCACTTTTTCGCGTATTTTGAACTCTCACGAAGTTCTCGTAAAGACAAATAAGAGAAAAAGTGGATTTTGACTTTTTGGGGGATAGCCCTTGGAATAAGGTTTCAAACGCCGCTTGAATCGGCCAAATCGGACAAATAGCCAAGAAGTTATGGCAAAAATAGTGGAACGGCGCAAAACGAGACCCGACGCAAAAACTATTTTGGCCATAACTTCTTCGTTTCTCGCCCGATTCGATCAATCTTTATGTCCACAGAATCCTTATCTAAAGGCCTAAGACCTCTAATGATCGGAATTCCTATCCATCGTGCCGAACAAAGAGCTTTAATTTTCGGGCCGGGCCCTAGGGGTACCCCTAGGGGCTCGGGGGCTGAAAACTTATCTGAAAAGAAATGTTGATTTTTTTGCACATTAGCTTATACACATGTATTTATGGCATTTTAAAGTGAGCTTGTATAGTTTTATGGCCCACATTGCGGGTAAATCGGCCGAATACGCCCAAAAATAGTCACTTTTTCGCTTGTTTTGGACTCTCACGAAGTTCTCGTAAGGAAAAATAAGAGGAAAAGTGGATTTTGACTTTTTGGGGGATAGCCCTTGGAATAAGGTTTCAAACGCCGCTTGAATCGGCCAAATCGGACAAATAGCCAAGAAGTTATGACAAAAATAGTGGAACGGCGCAAAACGAGACCCGACGCAAAAACTATTTTGGCCATAACTTCTTCGTTTCTCGCCCGATTCGGTCAATCTTTAAGTCCACGGAATCCTTATCTAAAAGCCTAAGACCTCTAATGATCCGAATTCCTATCCATCGTGCCGAACAAAGAGCTTCAATTTTCGGGCCGGGCCCTAGGGGTACCCCTAGGGGCTCGGAGGCTGAAAAATCATCTGAAACGAAATGTTGATTTTTTCGCACATTAGCTTATACACATGTATTTATGGCATTTTAAAGTGAGCTTGTATAGTTTTAAGGCCCAGATCGCGGGTTAATCGGCCGAATACGCCCAAAAATAGTCACTTTTTCGCTTGTTTTGGACTCACACGAAGTTCTCGTAAAGAAAAATAAGAGGAAAAGTAGATTTTGACTTTTTGGGGGATAGCCCTTGGAATAAGGTTTTCAAACGCCGCTTGAATCGGCCAAATCGGACAAATAGCCAAGAAGTTATGGCAAAAATAGTGGAACGGCGCAAAACGAGACCCGACGCAAAAACTATTTTGGCCATAACTTCTTCGTTTCTCGCCCGATTCGATCAATCTTTATGTCCACAGAATCCTTATCTAAAGGCCTAAGACCTCTAATGATCGGAATTCCTATCCATCGTGTCGAACAAAGAGCTTTAATTTTCGGGCCGGGCCCTAGGGGTACCCCTAGGGGCTCGGGGGCTGAAAAATCATCTGAAACGAAATGTTGATTTTTTCGCACATTATCACATACACATGTATTTATGGCATTTTAAAGTGAGCTTGCATAGTTTTAAGGCCCAGATCGCGGGTAAATCGGCCGAATACGCCCCAAAATAGTCACTTTTTTGCTTGTTTTGGACTCTCACGAAGTTATCGTAAAGAAAAAAATAAGGAAAAGTAGATTTTGACTTTTTTTGGGATAGCCATTGGAATAAGGTTTCAAACGCCGCTTGAATCGGCCAAATCGGACAAATAGCCAAGAAGTTATGGCAAAAATAGTGGAACTGTGCAAAACGGGACCCGACGCAAAAACTATTTTGGCCATAACTTCTTCGTTTCTCGCCCGATTCGGTCAATCTTTATATCCACGGAATCCTTATCTAAAGGCCTAAGACCTCTAATGATCCGAATTCCTATCCATCGTGCCGAACAAAGAGCTTCAATTTTCGGGCCGGGCCCTAGGGGTACCCCTAAGGGCTCGGTGGCTGAAAAATCATCTGAAACGAAATGTTGATTTTTTCGCACATTAGCATATACACATGTATTTATGGCATTTTAAAGTGAGCTTGTATAGTTTGAACGCCCAGATCGCGGGTAAATCGGCCGAATACGCCCAAAAATAGTCACTTTTTCGCTTGTTTTGGACTCTCACTAAGTTATCGTAAAGAAAAAAATAGGAAAAGTATATTTTGACTTTTTTTGGGATAGCCATTGGAATAAGGTTTCAAACGCCGCTTGAATCGGCCAAATCGGACAAATAGCCAAGAAGTTATGGCAAAAATAGTGGAACTGTGCAAAACGGGACCCGACGCAAAAACTTTTTTGGCCATAACTTCTTCGTTTCTCGCCCGATTCGGTCAATCTTTATATCCACGGAATCCTTATCTAAAGGCCTAAGACCTCTAATGATCGGAATTCGTATCCATCGTGCCGAACAAAGAGCTTCAATTTTCGGGCCGGGCCCTAGGGGTACCCCTAGGGGCTCGGGGGCTGAAAAATCATCTAAAACGAAATGTTGATTTTTTCGCACATTATCACATACACATGTATTTTTGGCATTTTAAAGTGAGCTTGCATAGTTTAAAGACCCAGAACGCGGGTAAATCGGCCGAATACGGCCCAAAATAGTCACTTTTTCGCTTGTTTTGGAATCTCACGAACTTTATGTAAAGCAAAATAATAGGAAAAGTGGATTTTGACTTTTTGAGGGATAGCCCTTGGAATAAGGTTTCCAACGCTGCCAATTCGGACAAATAGCCTAGAAGTTATGGCAAAAATAGTGGAACTGTGCAAAACGGGACCCGACGCAAAAACTATTTTGGCCATAACTTCTTCGTTTCTCGCCCGATTCGGTCAATCTTTATGTCCAAGGAATCCTTATCTAAAAGCCTAAGACCTCTAATGATCCGAATTTCTATCCATCGTGCCGAACAAAGAGCTTCAATTTTCGGGCCGGGCCCTAGGGGTACACCTAGGGGCTCGGAGGCTGGAAAATCATCTGAAACGAAATGTTGATTTTTTCGCACATTAGCATATACATATGTATTTATGGCATTTTAAAGTGAGCTTGTATAGTTTGAACGCCCAGATCGCGGGTAAATCGGCCGAATACGCACAAAAATAGTCGCTTTTTCGCTTGTTTTGGACTCTCACGAAGTTCTCGTAAAGTAAAACAATAGGAAAAGTGGATTTTGACTTTTTGGGGGATAGCCCTTGGAATAATGTTTCCAACGCCGCTTGAATCGGCTAAATCGGACAAATAGCCAAGAAGTTATGGCAAAAATAGTGGAACTGTGCAAAACAGGACCCGACGCAATAACTATTTTGGCCATAACTTCTTCGTTTCTCGCCCGATTCGGTCAATCTTTATATCCACGGAATCCTTATCTAAAGGCCTAAGACCTCTAATGATCGGAATTCGTATCCATCGTGCCGAACAAAGAGCTTCAATTTTCGGGCCGGGCCGGAACTGTGCAAAACAGGACCCGACGCAATAACTATTTTGGCCATAACTTCTTCGTTTCTCACCCGATTCGGTCAATCTTTATATCCACGGAATCCTTATCTAAAGGCCTAAGACCTCTAATGATCGGAATTCGTATCCATCGTGCCGAACAAAGAGCTTCAATTTTCGGGCCGGGCCCTAGTGGTACCCCTAGGGGCTCGGGGGCTGAAAAATCATCTGAAACGAAATGTTAATTTTTTCGCACATTATCACATACACATGTATTTATGGCATTTTAAAGTGAGCTTGCATAGTTTTAAGGCCCAGATCGTGGGTAAATCGGCCGAATACGCCCCAAAATAGTCACTTTTTCGCTTATTTTGGACTCTCACGAAGTTCTCGTAAAGTAAAACAATAGGAAAAGTGGATTTTGACTTTTTGGGGGATAGCCCTTGGAATAAGGTTTCGAACGCCGCTTGAATCGGCCAAATCGGATAAATAGCCAAGAAGTTATGGTAAAAATAGTGGAATTGCGCAAAACGGGACCCGACGCAAAAACTATTTTGGCCATAACTTCTTCGTTTCTCGCCCGATTCGATCAATCTTTATATCCACAGAATCTTTATCAAAAGACCTAAGACCTATAATGATCGGAATTCCTATCCATCGTTCCGAACAAAGAGCTTCAAATTTTGGGCCGGGCCATAGGGGTACCCCTAGGGGCTCGGGGGCTGAAAACTTATCTGAAAAGAAATGTTGATTTTTTTGCACATAAGCTTATACACATGTATTTATGGAATTTTAAAGTGAGCTTGCATAGTTTTAAGACCCAGATCGCGGGTAAATCGGCCGAATACGGCCCAAAATAGTCACTTTTTCGCTTGTTTTGGAATCTCACG
The DNA here is from genome assembly GCA_029490685.1 of Schizonepeta tenuifolia. Classification (NCBI taxonomy): domain Eukaryota; kingdom Viridiplantae; phylum Streptophyta; class Magnoliopsida; order Lamiales; family Lamiaceae; genus Schizonepeta; species Schizonepeta tenuifolia. Next base: position 360,864 of record CM055955.1, on the reverse strand, counting down.
AACTTCATGTAAAGCAAAATAATAGGAAAAGTGGATTTTGACTTTTTGAGGGATAGCCCTTGGAATAAGGTTTCCAACGCCGCCAATTCGGACAAATAGCCTAGAAGTTATGGCAAAAATAATGGAACTGTGCAAAACGGGACCCGACGCAAAAACTATTTTTGCCATAACTTCTTCGTTTCTCGCCCGATTCGGTCAATTTTTATGTCCACGGAATCCTTATCTAAAAGCCTAAGACCTTTAATGATCCGAATTTCTATCCATTGTGCCGAACAAAGAGCTTCAATTTTCGGGCCGGGCCCTAGGGGTACCCCTAGGGGCTCGGAGGCTGGAAAATCATCTGAAACGAAATGTTGATTTTTTCGCACATTAGAATATACACATGTATTTATGGCATTTTAAAGTGAGCTTGTATAGTTTGAACGCCCAGATCGCGGGTAAATCGGCCGAATACGCCCAAAAATCGTCACTTTTTCGCTTGTTTTGGACTCTCACGAAGTTATCGTAAAGAAAAAAATAGGAAAAGTAGATTTTGAATTTTTTTGGGATAACCATTGGAATAAGGTTTCAAACGCCGCTTGAATCGGCCAAATCGGACAAATAGCCAAGAAGTTATGGCAAAAATAGTGGAACTGTGCAAAACGGGACCCGACGCAAAAACTATTTTAGCCATAACTTCTTCGTTTCTCGCCCGATTCGGTTAATCTTTATATCCACGGAATCCTTATCTAAAGGCCTAAGACCTCTAATGATCGGAATTCGTATCCATCGTGCCGAACAATGAGCTTCAATTTTTGGGCCGGGCCCTAGTGGTACCCCTAGGGTCTCGGGGGCTGAAAAATCATCTGAAATGAAGTGTTAATTTTTTCGCACATTATCACATACACATGTATTTATGGCATTTTAAAGTGAGCTTGCATAGTTTTAAGTCCCAGATCGTGGGTAAATCGGCCGAATACGCCCCAAAATAGTCACTTTTTCGCTTGTTTTGGACTCTCACGAAGTTCTCGTAAAGTAAAACAATAGGAAAAGTGGATTTTGACTTTTTGAGGGATAGCCCTTGGAATAAGGTTTCAAACGCCGCTTGAATTGGCCAAATCGGACAAATAGCCAAGAAGTTATGGCAAAAATAGTGGAACTGTGCAAAACGGGTCGTGACGCAAAAACTATTTTGGCCATAACTTCTTCGTTTCTCGCCCGATTCGGTCAATCTTTATGTCCACGGAATCCTTATCTAAAGGCTTTAGACCTCTAATGATCCGAATTCCTATCCATCGTGCCGAACAAAGAGCTTCAATTTTCGGGCCGGGCCCTAGGGGTACCCCTAGGGGCTCGGAGGCTGGAAAATCATCTGAAATGAAATGTTGATTTTTTCGCACATTAGCATATACACATGTATTTATGGCATTTTAAAGTGAGCTTGTATAGTTTGAACTCCCAGATCGCGGGTAAATCGGCCGAATACGCCCAAAAATAGTCACTTTTTCGCTTGTTTTGGACTCTCACGAAGTTATCGTAAAGAAAAAAATAGGAAAAGTAGATTTTGACTTTTTTTGGGATAGCCATTGGAATAAGGTTTCAAACGCCACTTGAATCGGCAAAATCGGACAAATAGCCAAGAAGTTATGGCAAAAATAGTGGAACTGTGCAAAACAGGACCCGACGCAATAACTATTTTGGCCATAACTTCTTCGTTGCTCGCCCGATTCGGTCAATCTTTATATCCACAGAATCCTTATCTAAAGGCCTAAGACCTCTTATGATCGGAATTCGTATCCATCATGCCGAACAAAGAGCTTCAATTTTAGGGCCGGGCCCTAGTGGTACCCCTAGGGGCTCGGGGGCTGAAAAATCATCTGAAACGAAATGTTAATTTTTTCGCACATTATCACATACACATGTATTTATAGCATTTTAAAGTGATTTTGCATAGTTTTAAGGCCCAGATCGTGGGTAAATCGGCCGAATACGCCCTAAAATAGTCTCTTTTTCGCTTGTTTTGGACTCTCACGAAGTTCTCGTAAAGTAAAACAATAGGAAAAGTGGATTTTGACTTTTTGGGGGATAGCCCTTGGAATAAGGTTTCCAACGCCGCTTGAATCGGCCAAATCGGATAAATAGCCTAGAAGTTATAGTAAAAATAGTGGAATGGCGCAAAACGGGACCCGACGCAAAAACTATTTTGGCCATAACTTCTTCGTTTCTCGCCCGATTCGATCAATCTTTATATCCACAGAATCCTTATCAAAAGGCCTAAGACCTCTAATGATCGGAATTCCTATCCATCGTTCCGAACAAAGAGCTTCAATTTTCGGGCCGGGCCCTAGGGGTACCCCTAGGGGCTCGGGGGCTGAAAAATCATCTGAAACGAAATGTTGATTTTTCGCACATTATCACATACACATGTATTTATGGCATTTTAAAGTGAGCTTGCATAGTTTTAAGACCCAGATCGCGGCCGAATACGGCCCAAAATAGTCACTTTTTCGCTTGTTTTGGAATCTCACGAACTTCATGTAAAGCAAAATAATAGGAAAAGTGGATTTTGACTTTTTGAGGGATAGCCCTTGGAATAAGGTTTCCAACGCCGCCAATTCGGACAAATAGCCTAGAAGTTATGGCAAAATTAGTGGAACTGAGCAAAACGGGACCCGACTTAAAAACTATTTTGGCAATAACTTCTTCGTTTCTCGCCCGATTCGGTCAATTTTTATGTCCACGGAATCCTTTTCTAAAAGCCTAGGACCTGTAATTATCCGAATTCCTATCCATCGTGCCGAACAAAGAGCTTCAATTTTCGGGCCGGGCCCTAGAGGTACCCCTAGGGGCTCGGAGGCTGGAAAATCATCTGAAACGAAATATTGATTTTTTCGCACATTAGCATATACACATGTATTTATGGCATTTTAAAGTGAGCTTGTATAGTTTGAACTCACAGATCGCGGGTAAATCGGCCGAATACGCCCAAAAATAGTCACTTTTTCGCTTGTTTTGGACTCTCACGAAGTTATCGTAAAGAAAAAAATAGGAAAAGTAGATTTTGACTTTTTTTGGGATAGCCATTGGAATAAGGTTTCAAACGCCGCTTGAATCGGCCAAATCGGACAAATAGCCAAGAAGTTATGGCAAAAATAGTGGAACTGTGCAAAACGGGACCCGACGCAAAAACTATTTTGGCCATAACTTCTTCGTTTCTCGCCCGATTCGGTCAATCTTTATATCCACGGAATCCTTATCTAAAGGCCTAAGACCTCTAATGATCGGAATTCGTATCCATCGTGCCGAACAAAGAGCTTCAATTTTCGGGCCGGGCCCTAGTTGTACCCCTAGGGTCTCGGGGGCTGAAAAATCATCTGAAACGAAATGTTAATTTTTTCGCACATTATCACATACACATGTATTTATGGCATTTTAAAGTGAGCTTGCATAGTTTTAAGGCCCTGATCGTGGGTAAATCGGCCGAATACGCCCCAAAATAGTCACTTTTTTGCTTGTTTTGGACTCTCACGAAGTTCTCGTAAAGTAAAACAATAGGAAAAGTGGATTTTGACTTTTTGAGGGATAGCCCTTGGAATAAGGTTTCAAACGCCGCTTGAATCGGCCAAATCGGACAAATAGCCAAGAAGTTATGGCAAAAATAGTGGAACTGTGCAAAACGGGACCCGACGCAAAAACTATTTTGGCCATAACTTCTTCGTTTCTCGCCCGATTCGGTCAATCTTTATGTCCACGGAATCCTTATCTAAAGGCCTAAGACCTCTAATGATCCGAATTCCTATCCATCGTGCCAAACAAAGAGCTTCAATTTTCGGGCCGGGCCCTAGGGGTACCCCTAGGGTCTCGGAGGCTGAAAAATCATGTGAAACGAAATGTTGATTTTTTCGCACATTAGCATATACACATGTATTTATGGCATTTTAAAGTAAGCTGTATAGTTTGAACGCCCAGATCGCGGGTAAATCGGCCGAATACGCCCAAAAATAGTCACTTTTTCGCTTGTTTTGGACTCTCACGAAGTTCTCGTAAAGAAAAAAATAGGAAAAGTAGATTTTGACTTTTTTTGGGATAGCCCTTGGAATAAGGTTTCAAACGCCACTTGAATCGGCCAAATCGGACAAATAGCTAAGAAGTTATGGCAAAAATAGTGGAAGTGTGCAAAACGGGACCCGACGCAAAAACTATTTTGGCCATAACTTCTTCGTTTCTCGCCCGATTCGGTCAATCTTTATGTCCACAGAATCCTTATCTAAAAGCCTAAGACCTCTAATGATCCGAATTCCTATCCATCGTGCCGAACAAAGAGCTTCAATTTTCGGGCCGGGCCCTAGGGGTACCCCTAGGGGTACCCCTAGGGGCTCGGAGGCTGGAAAATCATCTGAAACGAAATGTTGATTTTTTCGCACATTAGCATATACACATGTATTTATGGCATTTAAAGTGAGCTTGTATAGTTTGAACGCCCACATCGCGGGTAAATCGGCCGAATATGCCCAAAAATAGTCACTTTTTCGCTTGTTTTGGACTCTCACGAAGTTATCGTAAAGAAAAAAAAAGGAAAAGTAGATTTGAACTTTTTTGGGATAGCCATTGGAATAAGGTTTCAAACGCCGCTTGAATCGGCTAAATCGGACAAATAGCCAAGAAGTTATGGCAAAAATAGTGGAACTGTGCAAAACAGGACCCGACGCAATAACTATTTTGGCCATAACTTCTTCGTTTCTCGCCCGATTCGGTCAATCTTTATATTCACGGAATCCTTATCTAAAGGCCTAAGACCTCTAATGATCGGAATTCGTATCCATCCTGCCGAACAACGAGCTTCAATTTTTGGGCCGGGCCCTAGTGGTACCCCTAGGGGCTCGGGGGCTGTAAAATCATCTGAAACGAAATGTTAATTTTTTCGCACATTATCACATACACATGTATTTATGGCATTTTAAAGTGATTTTGCATAGTTTTAAGGCCCAGATCGTGGGTAAATCGGCCGAATACGCCCTAAAATAGTCACTTTTTCGCTTGTTTTGGACTCTCACGAAGTTCTCGTAAAGTAAAACAATAGAAAAAGTGGATTTTGACTTTTTGGGGGATAGCCCTTGGAAGAAGGTTTCCAACACCGCTTGAATCGGCCAAATCGGATAAATAGCCAAGAAGTTATGGTAAAAATAGTGGAATGGCGCAAAACGGGACCCGACGCAAAAACTATTTTGGCCATAACTTCTTCGTTTCTCGCCCGATTCGATCAATCTTTATATCCACAGAATCCTTATCAAAAGGCCTAAGACCTCTAATGATCGGAATTCCTATCCATCGTTCCGAACAAAGAGCTTCAATTTTTGGGCCTGGCCCTAGGGGTACCCCTAGGGGCTCGGGGGCTGAAAAATCATCTGAAACGAAATGTTGATTTTTCGCACATTATCACATACACATGTATTTATGGCATTTTAAAGTGAGCTTGCATAGTTTTAAGACCCAGATCGCGGCCGAATACGGCCCAAAATAGTCACTTTTTCGCTTGTTTTGGAATCTCACGAACTTCATCTAAAGCAAAATAATAGGAAAAGTGGATTTTGACTTTTTGAGGGATAGCCCTTGGAATAAGGTTTCCAACGCCGCCAATTCGGACAAATAGCCTAGAAGTTATGGCAAAAATAGTGGAACTGTGCAAAACGGGACCCGACTTAAAAACTATTTGGGCAATAACTTCTTCGTTTCTCGCCCGATTCGGTCAATTTTTATGTCCACGGAATCCTTTTCTAAAAGCCTAGGACCTTTAATGATCCGAATTCCTATCCATCATGCCGAACAAAGAGCTTCAATTTTCGGGCCGGGCCCTAGAGGTACCCCTAGGGGCTCGGAGGCTGGAAAATCATCTGAAACGAAATATTGATTTTTTCGCACATTAGCATATACACATGTATTTATGGCATTTTAAAGTGAGCTTGTATAGTTTGAACTCACAGATCGCGGGTAAATCGGCCGAATACGCCCAAAAATAGTCACTTTTTCGCTTGTTTTGGACTCTCACGAAGTTATCGTAAAGAAAAAAATAGGAAAAGTAGATTTTGACTTTTTTTGGGATAGCCATTGGAATAAGGTTTCAAACGCCGCTTGAATCGGCCAAATCGGACAAATAGCCAAGAAGTTATGGCAAAAATAGTGGAACTGTGCAAAACGGGACCCGACGCAAAAACTATTTTGGCCATAACTTTTTCGTTTCTCTCCCGATTCGGTCAATCTTTATATCCACGGAATCCTTATCTAAAGGCCTAAGACCTCTAATGATCGGAATTCCTATCCATTGTGCCGAACAAAGAGCTTCAATTTTCGGGCCGGGCCCTAGTTGTACCCCTAGGGTCTCGGGGGCTGAAAAATCATCAGAAACGAAATGTTTTTCGCACATTATCACATACACATGTATTTATGGCATTTTAAAGTGAGCTTGCATAGTTTTAAGGCCCTGATCGTGGGTAAATCGGCCGAATACGCCCCAAAATAGTCACTTTTTTGCTTGTTTTGGACTCTCACGAAGTTCTCGTAAAGTAAAACAATAGGAAAAGTGGATTTTGACTTTTTGAGGGATAGCCCTTGGAATAAGGTTTCAAACGCCGCTTGAATCGGCCAAATCGGACAAATAGCCAAGAAGTTATGGCAAAAATAGTGGAACTGTGCAAAACGGGACCCGACGCAAAAACTATTTTGGCCATAACTTCTTCGTTTCTCGCCCGATTCGGTCAATCTTTATGTCCACGGAATCCTTATCTAAAGGCCTAAGACCTCTAATGATCCGAATTCCTATCCATCGTGCCAAACAAAGAGCTTCAATTTTCGGGTCGGGCCCTAGGGGTACCCCTAGGGTCTCGGAGGCTGAAAAATCATGTGAAACGAAATGTTGATTTTTTCGCACATTAGCATATACACATGTATTTATGGCATTTTAAAGTGAGCTGTATAGTTTGAACGCCCAGATCGCGGGTAAATCGGCCGAATACGCCCAAAAATAGTCACTTTTTCGCTTGTTTTGGACTCTCACGAAGTTCTCGTAAAGAAAAAAATAGGAAAAGTAGATTTTGACTTTTTTTGGGATAGCCCTTGGAATAAGGTTTCAAACGCCACTTGAATCGGCCAAATCGGACAAATAGCCAAGAAGTTATGGCAAAAATAGTGGAACTGTGCAAAACGGGACCCGACGCAAAAACTATTTTGGCCATAACTTCTTCGTTTCTCGCCCGATTCGGTCAATCTTTATGTCCACAGAATCCTTATCTAAAAGCCTAAGACCTCTAATGATCCGAATTCCTATCCATCGTGCCGAACAAAGAGCTTCAATTTTCGGGCCGGGCCCTAGGGGTACCCCTAGGGGCTCGGAGGCTGGAAAATCATCTGAAACGAAATGTTGATTTTTTCGCACATTAGCATATACACATGTATTTATGGCATTTTAAAGTGAGCTTGTATAGTTTGAACTCCCAGATCGCGGGTAAATCGGCCGAATACGCCCAAAAATAGTCACTTTTTCGCTTGTTTTGGACTCTCACGAAGTTATCGTAAAGAAAAAAATAGGAAAAGTAGATTTTGACTTTTTTTGGGATAGCCATTGGAATAAGGTTTCAAACGCCACTTGAATCGGCAAAATCGGACAAATAGCCAAGAAGTTATGGCAAAAATAGTGGAACTGTGCAAAACAGGACCCGACGCAATAACTATTTTGGCCATAACTTCTTCGTTGCTCGCCCGATTCGGTCAATCTTTATATCCACAGAATCCTTATCTAAAGGCCTAAGACCTCTTATGATCGGAATTACTATCCATCATGCCGAACAAAGAGCTTCAATTTTTGGGCCGGGCCCTAGTGGTACTTCTAGGGGCTCGGGGGCTGAAAAATCATCTGAAACGAAATGTTAATTTTTTCGCAAATTATCACATACACATGTATTTATGGCATTTTAAAGTGATTTTGCATAGTTTTAAGGCCCAGATCGTGGGTAAATCGGCCGAATACGCCCCAAAATAGTCACATTTTCGCTTGTTTTGGACTCTCACGAAGTTCTCGTAAAGTAAAACAATAGGAAAAGTGGATTTTGACTTTTTGAGGGATAGCCCTTGGAATAAGGTTTCAAACTCCGCTTGAATCGGCCGAATCGGACAAATAGCCAAGAAGTTATGGCAAAAATAGTAGAACTGTGCAAAACGGGACCCGACGCAAAAACTATTTTGGCCATAACTTCTTCGTTTCTCGCCCGATTCAGTCAATCTTTATGTCCACGGAATCCTTATCTAAAGGCCTAAGACCTCTTATGATCGGAATTACTATCCATCATGCCGAACAAAGAGCTTCAATTTTTGGGCCGGGCCCTAGTGGTACTTCTAGGGGCTCGGGGGCTGAAAAATCATCTGAAACGAAATGTTAATTTTTTCGCAAATTATCACATACACATGTATTTATGGCATTTTAAAGTGATTTTGCATAGTTTTAAGGCCCAGATCGTGGGTAAATCGGCCGAATACGCCCCAAAATAGTCACATTTTCGCTTGTTTTGGACTCTCACGAAGTTCTCGTAAAGTAAAACAATAGGAAAAGTGGATTTTGACTTTTTGAGGGATAGCCCTTGGAATAAGGTTTCAAACTCCGCTTGAATCGGCCGAATCGGACAAATAGCCAAGAAGTTATGGCAAAAATAGTAGAACTGTGCAAAACGGGACCCGACGCAAAAACTATTTTGGCCATAACTTCTTCGTTTCTCGCCCGATTCAGTCAATATTTATGTCCACGGAATCCTTATCTAAAGGCCTAAGACCTCTAATGATCCGAATTCCTATCCATCGTGCCAAACAAAGAGCTTTAATTTTCGGGCCGGACCCTAGGGGTACCCCTAGAGGCTCGAAGGCTGAAAAATCATCTGAAACGAAATGCTGATTTTTTCGCACATTAGCATATACACATGTATTTATGGCATTTTAAAGTGAGCTGTATAGTTTGAACGCCCAGATCGCGGGTAAATCGGCCGAATACGCCCAAAAATATTCACTTTTTCGCTTGTTTTGGACTCTCACGAAGTTATCGTAAAGAAAAAAATAGGAAAAGTAGATTTTGACTTTTTTTGGGATAGCCCTTGGAATAAGGTTTCAAACGCCACTTGAATCGGCCAAATCGGACAAATAGCAAAGAAGTTATGGCAAAAATAGTGGAACTGTGCAAAAACGGGACCCGACGCAAAAACTATTTTGGCCATAACTTCTTCGTTTCTCGCCCGATTCGGTCAATCTTTATGTCCACGGAATCCTTATCTAAAAGCCTAAGACCTCTATTGATCCGAATTCCTATCCATCGTTACGAACAAAGAGCTTCAATTTTTGGGCCGGGCCCTAGGGGTACCCCTAGGGGCTCGGGGGCTGAAAACTTATCTGAAAAGAAACGTTGATTTTTTTGCACATTAGCTTATACACATGTATTTATGGCATTTTAAAGTGAGCTTGCATAGTTTTAAGACCCAGATCGCAGGTAAATCGGACGAATACGGCCCAAAATAGTCACTTTTTCGCTTGTTTTGGACTCTCACGAAGTTCTCGTAAAGTAAAACAATAGGATAAGTGGATTTTGACTCTTTGGGGGATAGCCCTTGGAATAAGGTTTCCAACGCCGCTTGAATCGGCCAAATCGGATAAATAGCCTAGAAGTTATGGTAAAAATAGTGGAATGGCGCAAAACGGGACCCGACGCAAAAACTATTTTGGCCATAACTTCTTCGTTTCTCGCCCGATTCGATCAATCTTTATATCCACAGAATCCTTATCAAAAGGCCTAAGACCTCTAATGATCGGAATTCCTATCCATCGTTCCGAACAAAGAGCTTCAATTTTTGGGCCGGGCCCTAGGGGTACCCCTAGGGCCTCGGGGGCTGAAAACTTATCTGAAAAGAAATGTTGATTTTTTTGCACATTAGCTTATACACATGTATTTATGGCATTTTAAAGTGAGCTTGCATAGTTTTAAGAGCCAGATCGCGGGTAAATCGGCCGAATACGGTCCAAAATAGTCACTTTTTCGCTTGTTTTGGAATCTCACGAACTTCATGTAAAGCAAAATAATAGGAAAAGTGGATTTTGACTTTTTGAGGGATAGCCCTTGGAATAAGGTTTCCAACGCCGCCAATTCGGACAAATAGCCTAGAAGTTATGGCAAAAATAGTGGAACTGTGCCAAACGGGACCCGAAGCAAAAACTATTTTAGCCATAACTTCTTCGTTTCTCGCCCGATTCGGTCAATTTTTAGGTCCACGGAATCCTTATCTAAAAACCTAAGACCTTTAATGATCCGAATTCCTATCCATCGTGCCGAACAAAGAGCTCCAATTTTCGGGCCGGGCCCTAGGGGTACCCCTAGGGGCTCCGAGGCTGGAAAATCATCTGAAACGAAATGTTGATTTTTTCGCACATTAGCATATACACGTTTATTTATGGCATTTTAAAGTGAGCTTGTATAGTTTGAACGCCCAGATCGCGGGTAAATCGGCCGAATACACCAAAAAATAGTCACTTTTTCGCTTGTTTTGGACTCTCACGAAGTTATCGTAAAGAAAAAAATAGGAAAAGTAGATTTTGACTTTTTTTTGGGATAGCCATTGGAATAAGGTTTCAAACGCCGCTTGAATCGGCCAAATCGGACAAATAGCCAAGAAGTTATGGCAAAAATATTGGAACTGCGCAAAACGGGACCCGACGCAAAAACTATTTTGGCCATAACTTCTTCGTTTCTCGCCCGATTCGATCAATCTTTATATCCACAGAATCCTTATCAAAAGGCCTAAGACCTCTAATGATCGGAATTCCTATCCATCGTTCCGAACAAAGAGCTTCAATTTTTGGGCCGGGCCCTAGGGGTACCCCTAGGGCCTCGGGGGCTGAAAACTTATCTGAAAAGAAATGTTGATTTTTTTGCACATTAGCTTATACACATGTATTTATGGCATTTTAAAGTGAGCTTGCATAGTTTTAAGGCCCAGATCATGGGTAAATCGGCCGAATACGCCCCAAAATAGTCACTTTTTCGCTTGTTTTGGACTCTCACGAAGTTCTCGTAAAGTAAAACAATAGGAAAAGTGGATTTTGAATTTTTGAGGGATAGCCCTTGGAATAAGGTTTCAAACGCCGCTTGAATCGGCCAAATCGGACAAATAGCCAAGAAGTTATGGCAAAAATAGTGAAACTGTGCAAAACGGGACCCGACGCAAAAACTATTTTGGCCATAACTTCTTCGTTTCTCGCCCGATTCGGTCAATCTTTATGTCTACGGAATCCTTAACTAAAGGCTTAAGACCTCTAATGATCGGAATTCCTATCCATCGTGCCGAACAAAGAGCTTCAATTTTCGGGCCGGGCCCTAGGGGAACCCTTAGGGGCTCGGAGGCTGAAAAATCATCTGAAACGAAATGTTGATTTTTTCGCACATTAGCATATGCACATGTATTTATGGCATTTTAAAGTGAACTGTATAGTTTGAACGCCCAGATCGCGGGTAAATCGGCCGAATACGCCCAAAAATAGTCACTTTTTCGCTTCTTTTGGACTCTCACGAAGTTATCGTAAAGAAAAAAATAGGAAAAGTAGATTTTGCCTTTTTTTGGGATAGCCCTTGGAATAAGGTTTCAAACTCCACTTGAATCGGCCAAATCGGACAAATAGCCAAGAAGTTATGGTAAAAATAGTGGAACTGTGCAAAACGGGACCCGACGCAAAAACTATTTTGGCCATAACTTCTTCGTTTCTCGCCCGATTCGGTCAATCTTTATGTCCACGAAATCCTTATCTAAAAGTCTAAGACCTCTAATGATCCGAATTTCTATCCATCGTGCCGAACAAAGAGCTTCAATTTTCGGGCCGGGCCCTAGGGGTACACCTAGGGGCTCGGAGGCTGGAAAATCATCTGAAACGAAATGTTGATTTTTTCGCACATTAGCATATACATATGTATTTATGGCATTTTAAAGTGAGCTTGTATAGTTTGAACGCCCAGATCGCGGGTAAATCGGCCGAATACGCACAAAAATAGTCACTTTTTCGCTTGTTTTGGACTCTCACGAAGTTCTCGTAAAGTAAAACAATAGGAAAAGTGGATTTTGACTTTTTGGGGGATAGCCCTTGGAATAATGTTTCCAACGCCGCTTGAATCGGCTAAATCGGACAAATAGCCAAGAAGTTATGGCAAAAATAGTGGAACTGTGCAAAACAGGACCCGACGCAATAACTATTTTGGCCATAACTTCTTCGTTTCTCGCCCGATTCGGTCAATCTTTATATCCACGGAATCCTTATCTAAAGGCCTAAGACCTCTAATGATCGGAATTCGTATCCATCGTGCCGAACAAAGAGCTTCAATTTTCGGGCCGGGCCGGAACTGTGCAAAACAGGACCCGACGCAATAACTATTTTGGCCATAACTTCTTCGTTTCTCGCCCGATTCGGTCAATCTTTATATCCACGGAATCCTTATCTAAAGGCCTAAGACCTCTAATGATCGGAATTCGTATCCATCGTGCCGAACAAAGAGCTTCAATTTTCGGGCCGGGCCCTAGTGGTACCCCTAGGGGCTCGGGGGCTGAAAAATCATCTGAAACGAAATGTTAATTTTTTCGCACATTATCACATACACATGTATTTATGGCATTTTAAAGTGAGCTTGCATAGTTTTAAGGCCCAGATCGTGGGTAAATCGGCCGAATACGCCCCAAAATAGTCACTTTTTCGCTTATTTTGGACTCTCACGAAGTTCTCGTAAAGTAAAACAATAGGAAAAGTGGATTTTGACTTTTTGGGGGATAGCCCTTGGAATAAGGTTTCGAACGCCGCTTGAATCGGCCAAATCGGATAAATAGCCAAGAAGTTATGGTAAAAATAGTGGAATGGCGCAAAACGGGACCCGACGCAAAAACTATTTTGGCCATAACTTCTTCGTTTCTCGCCCGATTCGATCAATCTTTATATCCACAGAATCCTTATCAAAAGACCTAAGACCTCTAATGATCGGAATTCCTATCCATAATTCCGAACAAAGAGCTTCAAATTTTGGGCCGGGCCATAGGGGTACCCCTAGGGGCTCGGGGGCTGAAAACTTATCTGAAAAGAAATGTTGATTTTTTTGCACATTAGCTTATACACATGTATTTATGGCATTTTAAAGTGAGCTTGCATAGTTTTAAGACCCAGATCGCGGGTAAATCGGCCGAATACGGCCCAAAATAGTCACTTTTTCGCTTGTTTTGGAATCTCACGAACTTCATGTAAAGCAAAATAATAGGAAAAGTGGATTTTGACTTTTTGAGGGATAGCCCTTGGAATAAGGTTTCCAACGCCGCCAATTCGGACAAATAGCCTAGAAGTTATGGCAAAAATAGTGGAACTGTGCAAAACGGGACCCGACGCAAAAACTATTTTGGCCATAACTTCTTCGTTTCTCGCCCGATTCGGTCAATTTTTATGTCCACGGAATCCTTATCTAAAAGCCTAAGACCTTTAATGATCCGAATTTCTATCCATTGTGCCGAACAAAGAGCTTCAATTTTCGGGCCGGGCCCTAGGGGTACCCCTAGGGGCTCGGAGGCTGGAAAATCATCTGAAACGAAATGTTGATTTTTTCGCACATTAGAATATACACATGTATTTATGGCATTTTAAAGTGAGCTTGTATAGTTTGAACGCCCAGATCGCGGGTAAATCGGCCGAATACGCCCAAAAATAGTCACTTTTTCGCTTGTTTTGGACTCTCACGAAGTTATCGTAAAGAAAAAAATAGGAAAAGTAGATTTTGAATTTTTTTGGGATAGCCATTGGAATAAGGTTTCAAACGCCGCTTGAATCGGCCAAATCGGACAAATAGCCAAGAAGTTATGGCAAAAATAGTGGAACTGTGCAAAACGGGACCCGACGCAAAAACTATTTTAGCCATAACTTCTTCGTTTCTCGCCCGATTCGGTCAATCTTTATATCCACGGAATCCTTATCTAAAGGCCTAAGACCTCTAATGATCGGAATTCGTATCCATCGTGCCGAACAATGAGCTTCAATTTTTGGGCCGGGCCCTAGTGGTACCCCTAGGGTCTCGGGGGCTGAAAAATCATCTGAAATGAAGTGTTAATTTTTTCGCACATTATCACATACACATGTATTTATGGCATTTTAAAGTGAGCTTGCATAGTTTTAAGGCCCAGATCGTGGGTAAATCGGCCGAATACGCCCAAAAATAGTCACTTTTTCGCTTGTTTTGGACTCTCACGAAGTTCTCGTAAAGTAAAACAATAGGAAAAGTGGATTTTGACTTTTTGAGGGATAGCCCTTGGAATAAGGTTTCAAACGCCGCTTGAATTGGCCAAATCGGACAAATAGCCAAGAAGTTATGGCAAAAATAGTGGAACTGTGCAAAACGGGTCGTGACGAAAAAACTATTTTGGCCATAACTTCTTCGTTTCTCGCCCGATTCGGTCAATCTTTATGTCCACGGAATCCTTATCTAAAGGCTTTAGACCTCTAATGATCCGAATTCCTATCCATCGTTCCGAACAAAGAGCTTCAATTTTTGGGCCGGGCCCTAGGGGTACCCCTAGGGCCTCGGGGGCTGAAAACTTATCTGAAAAGAAATGTTGATTTTTTTGCACATTAGCTTATACACATGTATTTATGGCATTTTAAAGTGAGCTTGCATAGTTTTAAGAGCCAGATCGCGGGTAAATCGGCCGAATACGGTCCAAAATAGTCACTTTTTCGCTTGTTTTGGAATCTCACGAACTTCATGTAAAGCAAAATAATAGGAAAAGTGGATTTTGACTTTTTGAGGGATAGCCCTTGGAATAAGGTTTCCAACGCCGCCAATTCGGACAAATAGCCTAGAAGTTATGGCAAAAATAGTGGAACTGTGCCAAACGGGACCCGAAGCAAAAACTATTTTAGCCATAACTTCTTCGTTTCTCGCCCGATTCGGTCAATTTTTAGGTCCACGGAATCCTTATCTAAAAACCTAAGACCTTTAATGATCCGAATTCCTATCCATCGTGCCGAACAAAGAGCTCCAATTTTCGGGCCGGGCCCTAGGGGTACCCCTAGGGGCTCCGAGGCTGGAAAATCATCTGAAACGAAATGTTGATTTTTTCGCACATTAGCATATACACGTTTATTTATGGCATTTTAAAGTGAGCTTGTATAGTTTGAACGCCCAGATCGCGGGTAAATCGGCCGAATACACCAAAAAATTGTCACTTTTTCGCTTGTTTTGGACTCTCACGAAGTTATCGTAAAGAAAAAAATAGAAAAAGTAGATTTTGACTTTTTTTGGGATAGCCATTGGAATAAGGTTTCAAACGCCGCTTGAATCGTCCAAATCGGACAAATAGCCAAGAAGTTATGGCAAAAATATTGGAACTGCGCAAAACGGGACCCGACGCAAAAACTATTTTGGCCATAACTTCTTCGTTTCTCGCCCGATTCGATCAATCTTTATATCCACAGAATCCTTATCAAAAGGCCTAAGACCTCTAATGATCGGAATTCCTATCCATCGTTCCGAACAAAGAGCTTCAATTTTTGGGCCGGGCCCTAGGGGTACCCCTAGGGCCTCGGGGGCTGAAAACTTATCTGAAAAGAAATGTTGATTTTTTTGCACATTAGCTTATACACATGTATTTATGGCATTTTAAAGTGAGCTTGCATAGTTTTAAGGCCCAGATCATGGGTAAATCGGCCGAATACGCCCCAAAATAGTCACTTTTTCGCTTGTTTTGGACTCTCACGAAGTTCTCGTAAAGTAAAACAATAGGAAAAGTGGATTTTGAATTTTTGAGGGATAGCCCTTGGAATAAGGTTTCAAACGCCGCTTGAATCGGCCAAATCGGACAAATAGCCAAGAAGTTATGGCAAAAATAGTGAAACTGTGCAAAACGGGACCCGACGCAAAAACTATTTTGGCCATAACTTCTTCGTTTCTCGCCCGATTCGGTCAATCTTTATGTCTACGGAATCCTTAACTAAAGGCTTAAGACCTCTAATGATCGGAATTCCTATCCATCGTGCCGAACAAAGAGCTTCAATTTTCGGGCCGGGCCCTAGGGGAACCCTTAGGGGCTCGGAGGCTGAAAAATCATCTGAAACGAAATGTTGATTTTTTCGCACATTAGCATATGCACATGTATTTATGGCATTTTAAAGTGAACTGTATAGTTTGAACGCCCAGATCGCGGGTAAATCGGCCGAATACGCCCAAAAATAGTCACTTTTTCGCTTCTTTTGGACTCTCACGAAGTTATCGTAAAGAAAAAAATAGGAAAAGTAGATTTTGCCTTTTTTTGGGATAGCCCTTGGAATAAGGTTTCAAACGCCACTTGAATCGGCCAAATCGGACAAATAGCCAAGAAGTTATGGTAAAAATAGTGGAACTGTGCAAAACGGGACCCGACGCAAAAACTATTTTGACCATAACTTCTTCGTTTCTCGCCCGATTCGGTCAATCTTTATGTCCACGGAATCCTTATCTAAAAGCCTAAGACCTCTAATGATCCGAATTTCTATCCATCGTGCCGAACAAAGAGCTTCAATTTTCGGGCCGGGCCCTAGGGGTACACCTAGGGGCTCGGAGGCTGGAAAATCATCTGAAACGAAATGTTGATTTTTTCGCACATTAGCATATACATATGTATTTATGGCATTTTAAAGTGAGCTTGTATAGTTTGAACGCCCAGATCGCGGGTAAATCGGCCGAATACGCACAAAAATAGTCACTTTTTCGCTTGTTTTGGACTCTCACGAAGTTCTCGTAAAGTAAAACAATAGGAAAAGTGGATTTTGACTTTTTGGGGGATAGCCCTTGGAATAATGTTTCCAACTCCGCTTGAATCGGCTAAATCGGACAAATAGCCAAGAAGTTATGGTAAAAATAGTGGAACTGTGCAAAACAGGACCCGACGCAATAACTATTTTGGCCATAACTTCTTCGTTTCTCGCCCGATTCGGTCAATCTTTATATCCACGGAATCCTTATCTAAAGGCCTAAGACCTCTAATGATCGGAATTCGTATCCATCGTGCCGAACAAAGAGCTTCAATTTTCGGGCCGGGCCGGAACTGTGCAAAACAGGACCCGACGGAATAACTATTTTGGCCATAACTTCTTCGTTTCTCGCCCGATTCAGTCAATCTTTATATCCACGGAATCCTTATCTAAAGGCCTAAGACCTCTAATGATTGGAATTCGTATCCATCGTGCCGAACAAAGAGCTTCAATTTTCGGGCCGGGCCCTAGTGGTACCCCTAGAGGCTCGGGGGCTGAAAAATCATCTGAAACGAAATGTTAATTTTTTCGCACATTATCACATACACATGTATTAATGGCATTTTAAAGTGAGCTTGCATAGTTTTAAGGCCCAGATCGTGGGTAAATCGGCCGAATACGCCCCAAAATAGTCACTTTTTCGCTTATTTTGGACTCTCACGAAGTTCTCGTAAAGTAAAACAATAGGAAAAGTGGATTTTGACTTTTTGGGGGATAGCCCTTGGAATAAGGTTTCGAACGCCGCTTGAATCGGCCAAATCGGATAAATAGCCAAGAAGTTATGGTAAAAATAGTGGAATGGCGCAAAACGGGACCCGACGCAAAAACTATTTTGGCCATAACTTCTTCGTTTCTCGCCCGATTCGATCAATCTTTATATCCACAGAATCCTTATCAAAAGACCTAAGACCTATAATGATCGGAATTCCTATCCATCGTTCCGAACAAAGAGCTTCAAATTTTGGGCCGGGCCATAGGGGTACCCCTAGGGGCTCGGGGGCTAAAAACTTATCTGAAAAGAAATGTTGATTTTTTTGCACATTAGCTTATACACATGTATTTATGGCATTTTAAAGTGAGCTTGCATAGTTTTAAGACCCAGATCGCGGGTAAATCGGCCGAATACGGCCCAAAATAGTCACTTTTTCGCTTGTTTTGGAATCTCACGAACTTCATGTAAAGCAAAATAATAGGAAAAGTGGATTTTGACTTTTTGAGGGATAGCCCTTGGAATAAGGTTTCCAACGCCGCCAATTCGGACAAATAGCCTAGAAGTTATGGCAAAAATAGTGGAACTGTGCAAAACGGGACCCGACGCAAAAACTATTTTGGCCATAACTTCTTCGTTTCTCGCCCGATTCGGTCAATTTTTATGTCCACGGAATCCTTATCTAAAAGCCTAAGACCTTTAATGATCCGAATTTCTATCCATTGTGCCGAACAAAGAGCTTCAATTTTCGGGCCGGGCCCTAGGGGTACCCCTAGGGGCTCGGAGGCTGGAAAATCATCTGAAACGAAATGTTGATTTTTTCGCACATTAGAATATACACATGTATTTATGGCATTTTAAAGTGAGCTTGTATAGTTTGAACGCCCAGATCGCGGGTAAATCGGCCGAATACGCCCAAAAATAGTCACTTTTTCGCTTGTTTTGGACCCTCACGAAGTTATCGTAAAGAAAAAAATAGGAAAAGTAGATTTTGAATTTTTTTGGGATAGCCATTGGAATAAGGTTTCAAACGCCGCTTGAATCGGCCAAATCGGACAAATAGCCAAGAAGTTATGGCAAAAATAGTGGAACTGTGCAAAACGGGACCCGACGCAAAAACTATTTTAGCCATAACTTCTTCGTTTCTCGCCCGATTCGGTCAATCTTTATATCCACGGAATCCTTATCTAAAGGCCTAAGACCTCTAATGATCGGAATTCGTATCCATCGTGCCGAACAATGAGCTTCAATTTTTGGGCCGGGCCCTAGTGGTACCTCTAGGGTCTCGGGGGCTGAAAAATCATCTGAAATGAAGTGTTAATTTTTTCGCACATTATCACATACACATGTATTTATGGCATTTTAAAGTGAGCTTGTATAGTTTTAAGGCCCAGATCGTGGGTAAATCGGCCGAATACGCCCCAAAATAGTCACTTTTTCGCTTGTTTTGGACTCTCACGAAGTTCTCGTAAAGTAAAACAATAGGAAAAGTGGATTTTGACTTTTTGAGGGATAGCCCTTGGAATAAGGTTTCAAACGCCGCTTGAATTGGCCAAATCGGACAAATAGCCAAGAAGTTATGGCAAAAATAGTGGAACTGTGCAAAACGGGTCGTGACGCAAAAACTATTTTGGCCATAACTTCTTCGTTTCTCGCCCGATTCGGTCAATCTTTATGTCCACGGTATCCTTATCTAAAGGCTTTAGACCTCTAATGATCCGAATTCCTATCCATCGTGCCGAACAAAGAGCTTCAATTTTCGGGCCGGGCCCTAAGGGTACCCCTAGGGGCTCGGAGGCTGGAAAATCATCTGAAATGAAATGTTGATTTTTTCGCACATTAGCATATACACATGTATTTATGGCATTTTAAAGTGAGCTTGTATAGTTTGAACTCCCAGATCGCGGGTAAATCGGCCGAATACGCCCAAAAATAGTCACTTTTTCGCTTGTTTTGGAATCTCACAAACTTCATGTAAAGCAAAAAAATAGGAAAAGTAGATTTTGACTTTTTTTGGGATAGCCATTGGAATAAGGTTTCAAACGCCACTTGAATCGGCAAAATCGGACAAATAGCCAAGAAGTTATGGCAAAAATAGTGGAACTGTGCAAAACAGGACCCGACGCAATAACTATTTTGGCCATAAATTTCTTCGTTGCTCGCCCGATTCGGTCAATCTTTATATCCACAGAATCCTTATCTAAAGGCCTAAGACCTCTTATGATCGGAATTCGTATCCATCATGCCGAACAAAGAGCTTCAATTTTTGGGCCGGGCCCTAATGGTACCCCTAGGGGCTCGGGGGCTGAAAAATCATCTGAAACGAAATGTTAATTTTTTCGCACATTATCACATACACATGTATTTATGGCATTTTAAAGTGATTTTGCATAGTTTTAAGGCCCAGATCGTGGGTAAATCGGCCGAATACGCCCTAAAATAGTCTCTTTTTCGCTTGTTTTGGACTCTCACGAAGTTCTCGTAAAGTAAAACAATAGGAAAAGTGGATTTTGACTTTTTGGGGGATAGCCCTTGGAATAAGGTTTCCAACGCCGCTTGAATCGGCCAAATCGGATAAATAGCCTAGAAGTTATAGTAAAAATAGTGGAATGGTGCAAAACGGGACCCGACGCAAAAACTATTTTGGCTATAACTTCTTCGTTTCTCGCCCGATTCGATCAATCTTTATATTCACAGAATCCTTATCAAAAGGCCTAAGACCTCTAATGATCGGAATTCCTATCCATCGTTCCGAACAAAGAGCTTCAATTTTTGGGCCGGGCCCTAGGGCTACCCCTAGGGGCTCGGGGGCTGAAAAATCATCTGAAACGAAATGTTGATTTTTCGCACATTATCACATACACATGTATTTATGGCATTTTAAAGTGAGCTTGCATAGTTTTAAGACCCAGATCGCGGCCGAATACGGCCCAAAATAGTCACTTTTTCGCTTGTTTTGGAATCTCACGAACTTCATGTAAAGCAAAATAATAGGAAAAGTGGATTTTGACTTTTTGAGGGATAGCCCTTGGAATAAGGTTTCCAACGCCGCCAATTCGGACAAATAGCCTAGAAGTTATGGCAAAATTAGTGGAACTGAGCAAAACGGGACCCGACTTAAAAACTATTTTGGTAATAACTTCTTCGTTTCTCGCCCGATTCGGTCAATTTTTATGTCCACGGAATCCTTTTCTAAAAGCCTAGGACCTTTAATGATCCGAATTCCTATCCATCGTGCCGAACAAAGAGCTTCAATTTTCGGGCCGGGCCCTAGAGGTACCCCTAGGGGCTCGGAGGCTGGAAAATCATCTGAAACGAAATATTGATTTTTTCGCACATTAGCATATACACATGTATTTATGGCATTTTAAAGTGAGCTTGTATAGTTTGAACTCACAGATCGCGGGTAAATCGGCCGAATACGCCCAAAAATAGTCACTTTTTCGCTTGTTTTGGACTCTCACGAAGTTATCGTAAAGAAAAAAATAGGAAAAGTAGATTTTGACTTTTTTTGGGATAGCCATTGGAATAAGGTTTCAAACGCCGCTTGAATCGGCCAAATCGGACAAATAGCCAAGAAGTTATGGCAAAAATAGTGGAACTGTGCAAAACGGGACCCGACGCAAAAACTATTTTGGCCATAACTTCTTCATTTCTCGCCCGATTCGGTCAATCTTTATATCCACGGAATCCTTATCTAAAGGCCTAAGACCTCTAATGATCGGAATTCGTATCCATCGTGCCGAACAAAGAGCTTCAATTTTCGGGCCGGGCCCTAGTGGTACCCCTAGGGTCTCGGGGGCTGAAAAATCATCTGAAACGAAATGTTAATTTTTTCGCACATTATCACATACACATGTATTTATGGCATTTAAAAGTGAGCTTGCATAGTTTTAAGGCCCTGATCGTGGGTAAATCGGCCGAATACGCCCCAAAATAGTCACTTTTTTGCTTGTTTTGGACTCTCACGAAGTTCTCGTAAAGTAAAACAATAGGAATAGTGGATTTTGACTTTTTGAGGGATAGCCCTTGGAATAAGGTTTCAAACGCCGCTTGAATCGGCCAAATCGGACAAATAGCCAAGAAGTTATGGCAAAAATAGTGGAACTGTGCAAAACGGGACCCGACGCAAAAACTATTTTGGCCATAACTTCTTCGTTTCTCGCCCGATTCGGTCAATCTTTATGTCCACGGAATCCTTATCTAAAGGCCTAAGACCTCTAATGATCCGAATTCCTATCCATCGTGCCAAACAAAGAGCTTCAATTTTCGGGCCGGGCCCTAGGGGTACCCCTAGGGTCTCGGAGGCTGAAAAATCATGTGAAACGAAATGTTGATTTTTTCGCACATTAGCATATACACATGTATTTATGGCATTTTAAAGTGAGCTGTATAGTTTGAACGCCCAGATCGCGGGTAAATCGGCCGAATACGCCCAAAAATAGTCACTTTTTCGCTTGTTTTGGACTCTCACGAAGTTCTCGTAAAGAAAAAAATAGGAAAAGTAGATTTTGACTTTTTTTGGGATAGCCCTTGGAATAAGGTTTCAAACGCCACTTGAATCGGCCAAATCGGACAAATAGCCAAGAAGTTATGGCAAAAATAGTGGAAGTGTGCAAAACGGGACCCGACGCAAAAACTATTTTGGCCATAACTTCTTCGTTTCTCGCCCGATTCGGTCAATCTTTATGTCCACAGAATCCTTATCTAAAAGCCTATGACCTCTAATGATCCGAATTCCTATCCATCGTGCCGAACAAAGAGCTTCAATTTTCGGGCCGGGCCCTAGGGGTACCCCTAGGGGCTCGGAGGCTGGAAAATCATCTGAAACGAAATGTTGATTTTTTCGCACATTAGCATATACACATGTATTTATGGCATTTAAAGTGAGCTTGTATAGTTTGAACGCCCACATCGCGGGTAAATCGGCCGAATATGCCCAAAAATAGTCACTTTTTCGCTTGTTTTGGACTCTCACGAAGTTATCGTAAAGAAAAAAAAAGGAAAAGTAGATTTGAACTTTTTTGGGATAGCCATTGGAATAAGGTTTCAAACGCCGCTTGAATCGGCTAAATCGGACAAATAGCCAAGAAGTTATGGCAAAAATAGTGGAACTGTGCAAAACAGGACCCGACGCAATAACTATTTTGGCCATAACTTCTTCGTTTCTCGCCCGATTCGGTCAATCTTTATATTCACGGAATCCTTATCTAAAGGCCTAAGACCTCTAATGATCGGAATTCGTATCCATCCTACCGAACAACGAGCTTCAATTTTTGGGCCGGGCCCTAGTGGTACCCCTAGGGGCTCGGGGGCTGTAAAATCATCTGAAACGAAATGTTAATTTTTTCGCACATTATCACATACACATGTATTTATGGCATTTTAAAGTGATTTTGCATAGTTTTAAGGCCCAGATCGTGAGTAAATCGGCCGAATACGCCCTAAAATAGTCACTTTTTCGCTTGTTTTGGACTCTCACGAAGTTCTCGTAAAGTAAAACAATAGAAAAAGTGGTTTTTGACTTTTTGGGGGATAGCCCTTGGAAGAAGGTTTCCAACGCCGCTTGAATCGGCCAAATCGGATAAATAGCCTAGAAGTTATGGTAAAAATATTGGAATGGCGCAAAACGGGACCCGACGCAAAAACTATTTTGGCCATAACTTCTTCGTTTCTCGCCCGATTCGATCAATCTTTATATCCACAGAATCCTTATCAAAAGGCCTAAGACCTCTAATGATCGGAATTCCTATCCATCGTGCCGAACAAAGAGCTTCAATTTTCGGGCCGGGCCCTAGTGGTACCCCTAGGGTCTCGGGGGCTGAAAAATCATCTGAAACGAAATGTTAATTTTTTCGCACATTATCACATACACATGTATTTATGGCATTTTAAAGTGAGCTTGCATAGTTTTAAGGCCCTGATCGTGGGTAAATCGGCCGAATACGCCCCAAAATAGTCACTTTTTTGCTTGTTTTGGACTCTCACGAAGTTCTCGTAAAGTAAAACAATAGGAATAGTGGATTTTGACTTTTTGAGGGATAGCCCTTGGAATAAGGTTTCAAACGCCGCTTGAATCGGCCAAATCGGACAAATAGCCAAGAAGTTATGGCAAAAATAGTGGAACTGTGCAAAACGGGACCCGACGCAAAAACTATTTTGGCCATAACTTCTTCGTTTCTCGCCCGATTCGGTCAATCTTTATGTCCACGGAATCCTTATCTAAAGGCCTAAGACCTCTAATGATCCGAATTCCTATCCATCGTGCCAAACAAAGAGCTTCAATTTTCGGGCCGGGCCCTAGGGGTACCCCTAGGGTCTCGGAGGCTGAAAAATCATGTGAAACGAAATGTTGATTTTTTCGCACATTAGCATATACACATGTATTTATGGCATTTTAAAGTGAGCTGTATAGTTTGAACGCCCAGATCGCGGGTAAATCGGCCGAATACGCCCAAAAATAGTCACTTTTTCGCTTGTTTTGGACTCTCACGAAGTTCTCGTAAAGAAAAAAATAGGAAAAGTAGATTTTGACTTTTTTTGGGATAGCCCTTGGAATAAGGTTTCAAACGCCACTTGAATCGGCCAAATCGGACAAATAGCCAAGAAGTTATGGCAAAAATAGTGGAAGTGTGCAAAACGGGACCCGACGCAAAAACTATTTTGGCCATAACTTCTTCGTTTCTCGCCCGATTCGGTCAATCTTTATGTCCACAGAATCCTTATCTAAAAGCCTATGACCTCTAATGATCCGAATTCCTATCCATCGTGCCGAACAAAGAGCTTCAATTTTCGGGCCGGGCCCTAGGGGTACCCCTAGGGGCTCGGAGGCTGGAAAATCATCTGAAACGAAATGTTGATTTTTTCGCACATTAGCATATACACATGTATTTATGGCATTTAAAGTGAGCTTGTATAGTTTGAACGCCCACATCGCGGGTAAATCGGCCGAATATGCCCAAAAATAGTCACTTTTTCGCTTGTTTTGGACTCTCACGAAGTTATCGTAAAGAAAAAAAAAGGAAAAGTAGATTTGAACTTTTTTGGGATAGCCATTGGAATAAGGTTTCAAAC
Source organism: Schizonepeta tenuifolia (assembly GCA_029490685.1). Lineage (NCBI taxonomy): Eukaryota > Viridiplantae > Streptophyta > Magnoliopsida > Lamiales > Lamiaceae > Schizonepeta > Schizonepeta tenuifolia. The sequence goes on along the minus strand of CM055955.1, from coordinate 336,275 downwards.
GCCGCTTGAATCGGCTAAATCGGACAAATAGCCAAGAAGTTATGGCAAAAATAGTGGAACTGTGCAAAACAGGACCCGACGCAATAACTATTTTGGCCATAACTTCTTCGTTTCTCGCCCGATTCGATCAATCTTTATATTCACGGAATCCTTATCTAAAGGCCTAAGACCTCTAATGATCGGAATTCGTATCCATCCTACCGAACAACGAGCTTCAATTTTTGGGCCGGGCCCTAGTGGTACCCCTAGGGGCTCGGGGGCTGTAAAATCATCTGAAACGAAATGTTAATTTTTTCGCACATTATCACATACACATGTATTTATGGCATTTTAAAGTGATTTTGCATAGTTTTAAGGCCCAGATCGTGAGTAAATCGGCCGAATACGCCCTAAAATAGTCACTTTTTCGCTTGTTTTGGACTCTCACGAAGTTCTCGTAAAGTAAAACAATAGAAAAAGTGGTTTTTGACTTTTTGGGGGATAGCCCTTGGAAGAAGGTTTCCAACGACGCTTGAATCGGCCAAATCGGATAAATAGCCTAGAAGTTATGGTAAAAATATTGGAATGGCGCAAAACGGGACCCGACGCAAAAACTATTTTGGCCATAACTTCTTCGTTTCTCGCCCGATTCGATCAATCTTTATATCCACAGAATCCTTATCAAAAGGCCTAAGACCTCTAATGATCGGAATTCCTATCCATCGTTCCGAACAAAGACCTTCAATTTTTGGGCCTGGCCCTAGGGGTACCCCTAGGGGCTCGGGGGCTGAAAAATCATCTGAAACGAAATGTTGATTTTTCGCACATTATCACATACACATGTATTTATGGCATTTTAAAGTGAGCTTGCATAGTTTTAAGACCCAGATCGCGGCCGAATACGGCCCAAAATAGTCACTTTTTCGCTTGTTTGTGAATCTCACGAACTTCATCTAAAGCAAAATAATAGGAAAAGTGGATTTTGACTTTTTGAGGGATAGCCCTTGGAATAAGGTTTCCAACGCCGCCAATTCGGACAAATAGCCTAGAAGTTATGGCAAAAATAGTGGAACTGTGCAAAACGGGACCCGACTTAAAAACTATTTTGGCAATAACTTCTTCGTTTCTCGCCCGATTCGGTCAATTTTTATGTCCACGGAATCCTTTTCTAAAAGCCTAGGACCTTTAATGATCCGAATTCCTATCCATCGTGCCGAACAAAGAGCTTCAATTTTCGGGCCGGGCCCTAGAGCTACCCCTAGGGGCTCGGAGGCTGGAAAATCATCTGAAACGAAATATTGATTTTTTCGCACATTAGCATATACACATGTATTTATGGCATTTTTAAGTGAGCTTGTATAGTTTGAACTCACAGATCGCGGGTAAATCGGCCGAATACGCCCAAAAATAGTCACTTTTTCGCTTGTTTTGGACTCTCACGAAGTTATCGTAAAGAAAAAAATAGGAAAAGTAGATTTTGACTTTTTTTGGGATAGCCATTGGAATAAGGTTTCAAACGCCGCTTGAATCGGCCAAATCGGACAAATAGCCAAGAAGTTATGGCAAAAATAGTGGAACTGTGCAAAACGGGACCCGACGCAAAAACTATTTTGGCCATAACTTCTTCGTTTCTCTCCCGATTCGGTCAATCTTTATATCCACGGAATCCTTATCTAAAGGCCTAAGACCTCTAATAATCGGAATTCCTATCCATTGTGCCGAACAAAGAGCTTCAATTTTCGGGCCGGGCCCTAGTGGTACCCCTAGGGTCTCGGGGGCTGAAAAATCATCAGAAACGAAATGTTAATTTTTTCGCACATTATCACATACACATGTATTTATGGCATTTTAAAGTGAGCTTGCATTGTTTTAAGGCCCTGATCGTGGGTAAATCGGCCGAATACGCCCCAAAATAGTCACTTTTTTGCTTGTTTTGGACTCTCACGAAGTTCTCGTAAAGTAAAACAATAGGAAAAGTGGATTTTGACTTTTTGAGGAATAGCCCTTGGAATAAGGTTTCAAACGCCGCTTGAATCGGCCAAATCGGACAAATAGCCAAGAAGTTATGGCAAAAATAGTGGAACTGTGCAAAACGGGACCCGACGCAAAAACTATTTTGGCCATAACTTCTTCGTTTCTCGCCCGATTCGGTCAATCTTTATGTCCACGGAATCCTTATCTAAAGGCCTAAGACCTCTAATGATCCGAATTCCTATCCATCGTGCCAAACAAAGAGCTTCAATTTTCGGGCCGGGCCCTAGGGGTACCCCTAGGGTCTCGGAGGCTGAAAAATCATGTGAAACGAAATGTTGATTTTTTCGCACATTAGCATATACACATGTATTTATGGCATTTTAAAGTGAGCTGTATAGTTTGAACGCCCAGATCGCGGGTAAATCGGCCGAATACGCCCAAAAATAGTCACTTTTTCGCTTGTTTTGGACTCTCACGAAGTTCTCGTAAAGAAAAAAATAGGAAAAGTAGATTTTGACTTTTTTTGGGATAGCCCTTGGAATAAGGTTTCAAACGCCACTTGAATCGGCCAAATCGGACAAATAGCCAAGAAGTTATGGCAAAAATAGTGGAACTGTGCAAAACGGGACCCGACGCAAAAACTATTTTGGCCATAACTTCTTCGTTTCTCGCCCGATTCGGTCAATCTTTATGTCCACAGAATCCTTATCTAAAAGCCTAAGACCTCTAATGATCCGAATTCCTATCCATCGTGCCGAACAAAGAGCTTCAATTTTCGGGCCGGGCCCTAGGGGTACCCCTAGGGGCTCGGAGGCTGGAAAATCATCTGAAACGAAATGTTGATTTTTTCGCACATTAGCATATACACATGTATTTATGGCATTTTAAAGTGAGCTTGTATAGTTTGAACTCCCAGATCGCGGGTAAATCGGCCGAATACGCCCTAAAATAGTCACTTTTTCGCTTGTTTTGGACTCTCACGAAGTTATCGTAAAGAAAAAAATAGGAAAAGTAGGTTTTGACTTTTTTTGGTATAGCCATTGGAATAAGGTTTCAAACGCCGCTTGAATCGGCCAAATCGGACAAATAGCCAAGAAGTTATGGCAAAAATAGTGGAACTGTGCAAAACGGGACCCGACGCAAAAACTATTTTGGCCATAACTTCTTCGTTTCTCGCCCGATTCGGTCAATTTCTATATCCACGGAATCCTTATCTAAAGGCCTAAGACCTCTAATGATCGGAATTACTATCCATCATGCCGAACAAAGAGCTTCAATTTTTGGGCCGGGCTCTAGTGGTACTTCTAGGGGCTCGGGGGCTGAAAAATCATCTGAAACGAAATGTTAATTTTTTCGCAATTTATCACATACACATGTATTTATGGCATTTTAAAGTGATTTTGCATAGTTTTAAGGCCCAGATCGTGGGTAAATCGGCCGAATACGCCCCAAAATAGTCACTTTTTCGCTTGTTTTGGACTCTCACGAAGTTCTCGTAAAGTAAAACAATAGGAAAAGTGGATTTTGACTTTTTGAGGGATAGCCCTTGGAATAAGGTTTCAAACGCCGCTTGAATCGGCCGAATCGGACAAATAGCCAAGAAGTTATGGCAAAAATAGTAGAACTGTGCAAAACGGGACCCGACGCAAAAACTATTTTGGCCATAACTTCTTCGTTTCTCGCCCGATTCGGTCAATCTTTATGTCCACGGAATCCTTATCTAAAGGCCTAAGACCTCTAATGATCCGAATTCCTATCCATCGTGCCAAACAAAGAGCTTCAATTTTCGGGCCGGACCCTAGGGGTACCCCTAGGGGCTCGAAGGCTGAAAAATCATCTGAAACGAAATGTTGATTTTTTCGCACATTAGCATATACACATGTATTTATGGCATTTTAAAGTGAGCTGTATAGTTTGAACGCCCAGATCGCGGGTAAATCGGCCGAATACGCCCAAAAATATTCACTTTTTCGCTTGTTTTGGACTCTCACGAAGTTATCGTAAAGAAAAAAATAGGAAAAGTAGATTTTGACTTTTTTTGGGATAGCCCTTGGAATAAGGTTTCAAACGCCACTTGAATCGGCCAAATCGGACAAATAGCAAAGAAGTTATGGCAAAAATAGTGGAACTGTGCAAAAACGGGACCCGACGCAAAAACTATTTTGGCCATAACTTCTTCGTTTCTCGCCCGATTCGGTCAATCTTTATGTCCACGGAATCCTTATCTAAAAGCCTAAGACCTCTAATGATCCGAATTCCTATCCATCGTTACGAACAAAGAGCTTCAATTTTTGGGCCGGGCCCTAGGGGTACCCCTAGGGGCTCGGGGGCTGAAAACTTATCTGAAAAGAAATGTTGATTTTTTTGCACATTAGCTTATACACATGTATTTATGGCATTTTAAAGTGAGCTTGCATAGTTTTAAGACCCAGATCGCAGGTAAATCGGACGAATACGGCCCAAAATAGTCACTTTTTCGCTTGTTTTGGACTCTCACGAAGTTCTCGTAAAGTAAAACAATAGGATAAGTGGATTTTGACTCTTTGGGGGATAGCCCTTGGAATAAGGTTTCCAACGCCGCTTGAATCGGCCAAATCGGATAAATAGCCTAGAAGTTATGGTAAAAATAGTGGAATGGCGCAAAACGGGACCCGACGCAAAAACTATTTTGGCCATAACTTCTTCGTTTCTCGCCCGATTCGATCAATCTTTATATCCACAGAATCCTTATCAAAAGGCCTAAGACCTCTAATGATCGGAATTCCTATCCATCGTTCCGAACAAAGAGCTTCAATTTTTGGGCCGGGCCCTAGGGGTACCCCTAGGGCCTCGGGGGCTGAAAACTTATCTGAAAAGAAATGTTGATTTTTTTGCACATTAGCTTATACACATGTATTTATGGCATTTTAAAGTGAGCTTGCATAGTTTTAAGAGCCAGATCGCGGGTAAATCGGCCGAATACGGTCCAAAATAGTCACTTTTTCGCTTGTTTTGGAATCTCACGAACTTCATGTAAAGCAAAATAATAGGAAAAGTGGATTTTGACTTTTTGAGGGATAGCCCTTGGAATAAGGTTTCCAACGCCGCCAATTCGGACAAATAGCCTAGAAGTTATGGCAAAAATAGTGGAACTGTGCCAAACGGGACCCGAAGCAAAAACTATTTTAGCCATAACTTCTTCGTTTCTCGCCCGATTCGGTCAATTTTTAGGTCCACGGAATCCTTATCTAAAAACCTAAGACCTTTAATGATCCGAATTCCTATCCATCGTGCCGAACAAAGAGCTCCAATTTTCGGGCCGGGCCCTAGGGGTACCCCTAGGGGCTCCGAGGCTGGAAAATCATCTGAAACGAAATGTTGATTTTTTCGCACATTAGCATATACACGTTTATTTATGGCATTTTAAAGTGAGCTTGTATAGTTTGAACGCCCAGATCGCGGGTAAATCAGTCGAATACACCCAAAAATAGTCACTTTTTCGCTTGTTTTGGACTCTCACGAAGTTATCGTAAAGAAAAAAATAGGAAAAGTAGATTTTGACTTTTTTTGGGATAGCCATTGGAATAAGGTTTCAAACGCCGCTTGAATCGGCCAAATCGGAAAAATAGCCAAGAAGTTATGGCAAAAATATTGGAACTGCGCAAAACGGGACCCGACGCAAAAACTATTTTGGCCATAACTTCTTCGTTTCTCGCCCGATTCGATCAATCTTTATATCCACAGAATCCTTATCAAAAGGCCTAAGACCTCTAATGATCGGAATTCCTATCCATCGTTCCGAACAAAGAGCTTCAATTTTTGGGCCGGGCCCTAGGGGTACCCCTAGGGCCTCGGGGGCTGAAAACTTATCTGAAAAGAAATGTTGATTTTTTTGCACATTAGCTTATACACATGTATTTATGGCATTTTAAAGTGAGCTTGCATAGTTTTAAGGCCCAGATCATGGGTAAATCGGCCGAATACGCCCCAAAATAGTCACTTTTTCGCTTGTTTTGGACTCTCACGAAGTTCTCGTAAAGTAAAACAATAGGAAAAGTGGATTTTGAATTTTTGAGGGATAGCCCTTGGAATAAGGTTTCAAACGCCGCTTGAATCGGCCAAATCGGACAAATAGCCAAGAAGTTATGGCAAAAATAGTGGAACTGTGCAAAACGGGACCCGACGCAAAAACTATTTTGGCCATAACTTCTTCGTTTCTCGCCCGATTCGGTCAATCTTTATGTCTACGGAATCCTTAACTAAAGGCTTAAGACCTCTAATGATCGGAATTCCTATCCATCGTGCCGAACAAAGAGCTTCAATTTTCGGGCCGGGCCCTAGGGGAACCCTTAGGGGCTCGGAGGCTGAAAAATCATCTGAAACGAAATGTTGATTTTTTCGTACATTAGCATATGCACATGTATTTATGGCATTTTAAAGTGAACTGTATAGTTTGAACGCCCAGATCGCGGGTAAATCGGCCGAATACGCCAAAAAATAGTCACTTTTTCGCTTCTTTTGGACTCTCACGAAGTTATCGTAAAGAAAAAAATAGGAAAAGTAGATTTTGCCTTTTTTTGGGATAGCCCTTGGAATAAGGTTTCAAACGCCACTTGAATCGGCCAAATCGGACAAATAGCCAAGAAGTTATGGTAAAAATAGTGGAACTGTGCAAAACGGGACCCGACGCAAAAACTATTTTGGCCATAACTTCTTCGTTTCTCGCCCGATTCGGTCAATCTTTATGTCCACGGAATCCTTATCTAAAAGCCTAAGACCTCTAATGATCCGAATTCCTATCCATCGTGGCGAACAAAGAGCTTCAATTTTCGGGCCGGGCCCTAGGGGTACCCCTAGGGGCTCGGAGGCTGGAAAATCATCTGAAACGAAATGTTGATTTTTTCGCACATTAGCATATACACATGTATTTATGGCATTTTAAAGTGAGCTTGCATAGTTTTAAGACACAGATCGCGGGTAAATCGGGCGAATACGGCCCAAAAAAGTCACTTTTTCGCTTGTTTTGGAATCTCACGAACTTCATGTAAAGCAAAATAATAGGAAAAGTGGATTTTGACTTTTTGAGAATAGCCCTTGGAATAAGGTTTCCAACGCCGCCAATTCGGACAAATAGCCTAGAAGTTATGGCAAAAATAGTGGAACTGTGCAAAACGGGACCCGACGCAAAAACTATTTTGGCCATAACTTCTTCGTTTCTCGCCCGATTCGGTCAATTTTTAGGTCCACGGAATCTTTATCGAAAAGCCTAAGACCTTTAATGATCCGAATTCCTATCCATCGTGCCGAACAAAGAGCTCCAATTTTCGGGCCGGGCCCTAGGGGTACCCCCTAGGGGCTCCGAGGCTGGAAAATCATCTGAAACGAAATGTTGATTTTTTCGCACATTAGCATATACACGTGTATTTATGGCATTTTAAAGTGAGCTTGTATAGTTTGAACGCCCAGATCGCGGGTAAATCGGCCGAATACGCCCAAAAATAGTCACTTTTTCGCTTGTTTTGGACTCTCACGAAATTATCGTAAAGAAAAAAATAGGAAAAGTAGATTTTGACTTTTTTTGGGATAGCCATTGGAATAAGGTTTCAAACGCCGCTTGAATCGGCGAAATCGGACAAATAGCCAAGAAGTTATGGCAAAAATAGTGGAACTGTGCAAAACGGGACCCGACGCAAAAACTATTTTGGCCATAACTTCTTCGTTTCTCGCCCGATTCGGTCAATCTTTATATCCACGGAATCCTTATCTAAAGGCCTAAGACCTCTAATGATCGGAATTCGTATCCATGGTGCCGAACAAAGAGCTTCAATTTTCGGGCCGGGCCCTAGTGGTACCCCTAGGGTCTCGGGGGCTGAAAAATCATCTGAAACGAAATGTTAATTTTTTCGCACATTATCACACACACATGTATTTATGGCATTTTAAAGTGAGCTTGCATAGTTTTAAGGCCCAGATCGTGGGTAAATCGGCCGAATACGCCCCAAAATAGTCACTTTTTCGCTTATTTTGGACTCTCACGAAGTTCTCGTAAAGTAAAACAATAGGAAAAGTGGATTTTGACTTTTTGAGGGATAGCCCTTGGAATAAGGTTTCAAACGCCGCTTGAATCGGCCAAATCGGACAAATAGCCAAGAAGTTATGGCAAAAATAGTGGAACTGTGCAAAACGGGACCCGACGCAAAAACTATTTTGGCCATAACTTCTTCGTTTTTGGCCCGATTCGGTCAATCTTTATGTCCACGGAATCCTTATCAAAAGGCCTAAGACCTCTAATGTTCGGAATTCCTATCCATCGTTCCGAACAAAGAGCTTCAATTTTTGGGCCGGGCCCTAGAGGTACCCCTAGGGGTTCGGGGGCTGAAAACTTATCTGAAAAGAAATGTTGATTTTTTGGCACATTAGCTTATACACATGTATTTATGGCATTTTAAAGTGAGCTTGCATAGTTTTAAGACCCAGATCGCGGGTAAATCGGCCGAATACGGCCCAAAATAGTCACTTTTTCGCTTGTTTTGGAATCTCACAAACTTCATGTAAAGCAAAATAATAGGAAAAGTGGATTTTGACTTTTTGAGGGATAGCCCTTGGAATAAGGTTTCCAACGCCGCCAATTCGGACAAATAGCCTAGAAATTATGGCAAAAATAGTGGAACTGTGCAAAACGGGACCTGACGCAAAAACTATTTTGTCCATAACTTCTTCGTTTCTCGCCCGATTCGGTCAATTTTTATGTCCACGGAATCCTTATCTAAAAGCCTAAGACCTTTAATGATCCGAATTCCTATCCATCGTGCCGAACAAAGAGTATCAATCTTCGGGCCGGGCCCTAGGGGTACCCCTAGGGGCTCGGAGGCTGGAAAATCATTTGAAACGAAATGTTGATTTTTTCGCACATTAGCATATACACATGTATTTATGGCATTTTAAAGTGAGCTTGTATAATTTGAACGCCCAGATCGCGGGTAAATCGGCCGAATACGGCCCAAAATAGTCACTTTTTCGCTTGTTTTGGAATCTCACGAAGTTCTTGTAAAGCAAAATAATAGGAAAAGTGGATTTTGACGTTTTGGGGGATAGCCCTTGGAATAAGGTTTCCAACGTCGCTTGAATCGGCCAAATCGGATAAATAGCCTAGAAGTTATGGCAAAAATAGTGGAATGGCGCAAAACGGGACCCGACGCAAAAACTATTTTTGCCATAACTTCTTCGTTTCTCGCCCGATTCGATCAATCTTTATATCCACAGAATCCTTATCAAAAGGCCTAAGCCCTCTAATGATTGGAATTCCTATCCATCGTTCCGAACAAAGAGCTTCAATTTTTGGGCCGGGCCCTAGGGGTACCCCTAGGGGCTCGGGGGCTGAAAACTTATCTGAAAAGAAATGTTGATTTTTTTGCACATTATCTTATACACATGTATTTATGGCATTTTAAAGTGAGCTTGCATAGTTTTAAGGCCCAGATCGCGGGTAAATCGCCCGAATACGGCCCAAAATAGTCACTTTTTCGCTTGTTTTAAAATCTCACGAAGTTCTCGTAAAGCAAAATAATAGGAAAAGTGGATTTTGACTTTTTGAGGGATAGCCCTAGGAATATGGTTTCCAACGCTGCTTGAATCGGCCAATTCGGACAAAAAGCCTAGAAGTTATGGCAAAAATAGTGGAACTGTGCAAAACGGGACCCGACGCAAAAACTATTTTGGCCATAACTTCTTCGTTTATCGCCCGATTCTGTCAATCTTTATGTCCACAGAATCCTTATCTAAAGGCCTCAGACCTCTAATGATCGGAATTCCTATCCATCGTGCCGAACAAATAGCCTCAATTTTCGAGCCGGGCCCTAGTGGTACCCCTAGGGGCTCGGAGGCTGAAAAATCATTTGAAACGAAATGTTGATTTTTTCAAACATTAGCACATACACATGTATTTATGGCATTTTAAAGTGAGCTTGCATAGTATTAAGGCCCAGATCGCGGGTTAATCGGCCGAATACGGCCCAAAATAGTCACTTTTTCGCTTGTTTTGGAATCTCACAGAGTTCTCTTAAAGCAAAATAATAGGAAAAGTGGATTTTGACTTTTTGAGTGATAGCCCTTGGAATAAGGTTTCAAACGCCGCTTGAATCGGCCAATTCGGACAAATAGCCTAGAAGTTATGGCAAAAATAGTAGAACTGGGCAAAACGGGACCCGACGCAAAAACTATTTTGGCCATAACTTCTTCGTTTCTTGCCCGATTCGGTCAATATTTATGTCAACGGAATCCTTATCTAAAGGCCTAAGACCTCTAATGATCGGAATTCCTATCCATCGTGCCGAACAAAGAGTTTCAATTTTCGGGACGGGCCCTAGGGGGTAGCTCTAGGGGCTCGGGGGCTGAAAAATCATCTGAAACGAAATGTTGATTTTTTCGCATATTAGCACATACACATGTATTTATGGCATTTTAAAGTGAACTTGCATAGTTTTAAGGCCCAGATCGCGAGTAAATCGGCCGAATATGGCCCAAAAAAGTCACTTTTTCGCTTGTTTTGGAATCTCACGAAGTTCACGTAAAGCAAAATAATAGGAAAAGTGGATTTTGACTTTTTGAGGGATAGCCCTTGGAATAAGGTTTCCAACGCCGCTTGAATCGGTCAATACGGACAAATAGCCAAGAAGTTATGGCAAAAATAGTAGAACTGGGTAAAATGGGACCCGACGCAAAAACTATTTTGGCCATAACTTCTTCGTTTCTCGCCCGATTCGGTCAATCTTTATATCCACGGAATCCTTATCTAAAGGCCTAAGACCTCTAATGATCGGAATTCCTATCCATCGTGCAAAACAAAGAGCATCAATTTACGGGCCGGGCCCTAGGGCTATCCCTCAAAAAGTCATCTGAAACGAAATGTTGATTTTTTCGCACATTAGCACATACACATGTATTTATGGCATTTTAAAGTGAGCTTGCATAGTTTTGAGGCCCAGATCGCGGGTAAATCGGCCGAATACGGCCCAAAATAGTCACTTTTTCGCTTGTTTTGGAATCTCACGAAGTTCTCGTAAAGCAAAATAATAGGAAAAGTGGATTTGACTTTTTGAAGGATAGCCCTTGGAATAAGGTTTCCAATGCCGCTTGAATCGGCCAATACGGACAAATAGACAAGAAGTTATGGCAAAAATAGTAGAACTGGGTAAAATGGGACCCGACGCTAAAACTATTTTGGCCATAACTTCTTCGTTTCTCGCCCGATTCGGTCAATCTTTATATACACGGAATCCTTATCTAAAGGCCTAAGACCTCTAATGATCGGAATTCCTATCCATCGTGCCAAACAAAGAGCTTCAATTTACGGGCCGGGCCTTAGGGGTACCCCTAGGGGCTCGGGGGCTGAAAAATCATCTGAAACGAAATGTTGATTTTTTCGCACATCAGCACATACACATGTATTTATGGCATTTTAAAGTGAGCTTGCATAGTTTTGAGGCCCAGATCGCGGGAAAATCGGCCGAATACGGCCCAAAATAGTCACTTTTTCGCTTGTTTTGGAATCTCACGAAGTTCTCGTAAAGCAAAATAATAGGAAAAGTGGATTTTGACTTTTTGAGGGATAGCCCTTGGAATAAGGTTTCCAACGCCGCTTGAATCGGCAAATTCGGACAAATAGCCTAGAAGTTATGGCAAAAATAGTAAAACTGGGCAAAACGGGACCCGACGCAAAAACTATTTTGGCCATAACTTCTTCGTTTCTCGCCCGATTCGGTCAATCTTTATGTCCACGGAATCCTTATCTAAAGGCCTAAGACCTCTAATGATCGGATTTCCTATCCATCGTGCCGAACAAAGAGCTTCAATTTTCGGGCTGGGCCCTAGAGGTACCCCTAGGGGCTCGGGGGCTGAAAAATCATATGAAACGAAATGTTGATTTTTTCGCACATTAGCACATAGACATGTATTTATGGCATTTTAAAATGAGCTTGAATAGTTTTGAGAACTAGATCGCGGGTAAATCGGCCGAATACTCCCCAAAATAGTCACTTTTTCGCTTGTATTGGACTCTCACGAAGTTCTCGTAAAGCAAAATAATAGGAAAAGTGGATTCTGAATTTTTGGGGGATAGCCCTTGGAATAAGGTTTCCAACGCCGCTTGAATCGGCCAAATCGGATAAATAGCCTAGAAGTTATGGCAAAAATAGTGGAACGGCGCAAAACGGGACCCGACGCAAAAACTATTTTGGCCATAACTTCTTCGTTTCTCGCCCGATTCGGTCAATATTTATGTCCACGGAATCCTTATCTAAAGGCCTAAGACCTCTAATGATCGGAATTCCTATCCCTCGTGCCGAACAAAGATCTTCAATTTTTGGGCCAGGCCTAGGGGTACCCCTAGGGGCTCGGGGGCTGAAAAATCATCTGAAACGAAATGTTGATTTTTTCGCACATTAGCATATACACATGTATTTATGGCATTTTAAAGTGAGCTTGCATAGTTTGAAGGCCCAGATCCCGGGTAAATCGGCCAAATACGCCCCAAAATAGTCATGTTTTCGCTTGTTTTGGACTCTCACGAAGTTCACGTAAAGCAAAATAATAGGAAAAGTGGATTTTGACTTTTTGGGGGATAGCCCTTTGAATAAGGTTTCCAACTCCGTTTGAATCGGCCAAATCGGATAAATAGCCTAGAAGTTATGGCAAAAATATTGGAACGGCGCAAAACGAGACCCGACGCAAAAACTATTTTCGCCATAACTTCTTCGTTTCTCGCCCGATTCGGTCAATCTTTATATCCACGGAATCCTTATCAAAAGGCCTAAGACCTCTACTGATCGAAATTCCCATCCATCGTTCCGAACAAAGAGCTTCAATTTTCGGGCCTGGCCCTAGGGGCACCCCTAGGGGTTCGGGGGCTGAAAACTTATCTGAAAAGAAATGTTGATTTTTTTGCACATTAGCTTTTACACATGTATTTATGGCATTTTAAAGTGAGATTGCATAGTTTTAAGGCCCAGATCGCGGGTAAATCGGCCGAATAAAGCCCAAAATAGTCACTTTTTCGCTTGTTTTGGAATCTCACGAAGTTCTCGTAAAGAAAAATAATAGGAAAAGTAAATTTTGGCTTTTTGAGGGATAGCCCTTGGAATAAGGTTTCCAATGCCGCTTGAATCGGCCAATTCGGACAAATAGCCTAGAAGTTATGGCAAAAATAGTAGAACTGGGCAAAACGGGACCCGACGCAAAAACTATTTTGGCCATAACTTCTTCGTTTCTCGCCCGATTAGGTCAATCTTTATCTCCACGGAATCCTTATCTAAAGGCCTAAGACCTCTAATGATCGGAATTCCTATATATCGTGCCGAACAAAGAGCTTCAATTTTCGGGCCGGGCCCTTGGGGTACCCCTAGGGGCTCGGGGGCTGAAAAATCATCTGAAACGAAATGTTGATTTTTTCGCACATTAGCACATACACATGTATTGATGGCATTTTAAAGTGAGCTAGCATAGTTTTAAGGCCCAGATCGCGGGTAAATCGGCCGAATACGGCCCAAAATAGTCACTTTTTCGCTTGTTTTGGAATCTCACGAAGTTCTCGTAAAGCAAAATAATAGGAAAAGTGGATTTTGTCTTTTTGAGGGATAGCCCTTGAAATAAGATTTCCAACGCCGCTTGAATCGGCCAATTCGGACAAATAGCCTAGAAGTTGTGGCAAAAATAGTAAAACTGGGCAAAACGGGACCTTACGCAAAAACTATTTTGGCCATAACTTCTTCGTTTCTCGCCCGATTCGGTCAATATTTATGTCCACGGAATCCATATCTAAAGGCCTAAGACCTCTAATGATCGGAATTCCTATCCCTCGTGCCGAACAAAGATCTTCAATTTTCGGGCCAGGCCCTAGGGGCTCGGGGGCTGAAAAATCATCTGAAACGAAATGTTGATTTTTTTGCACATTAGCATATACACATGTATTTATGGAATTTTAAAGTGAGCTTGCATAGTTTTAAGGCCCAGATCCCGGGTAAATCGGCCGAATACGCCCCAAAATAGTCACGTTTTCGCTTGTTTTGGACTCTCACGAAGTTCACATAAAGCAAAATAATAGGAAAAGTGGATTTTGACTTTTTGGGGGATAGCCCTTTGAATAAGGTTTCCAACGCCGTTTGAATCGGCCAAATCGGATAAATAGCCTAGAAGTTATGGCAAAAATATTGGAACGGCGCAAAACGAGACACGACGCAAAAACTATTTTGGCCATAACTTCTTCGTTTCTCGCCCGATTCGGTCAATCTTTATATCCACGGAATCCTTATCAAAAGGCCTAAGACCTCTACTGATCGAAATTCCTATCCATCGTTCCGAACAAAGAGCTTCAATTTTCGGGCCGGGCCCTAGGGGTACCCCTAGGGGTTCGGGGGCTGAAAACTTATCTGAAAAGAAATGATGATTTTTTTGCACATTAGCTTATACACATGTATTTATGGCATTTTAAAGTGAGCTTGCATAGTTTTAAGGCCCAGATCGCGGGTAAATCGGCCGAATAAAGCCCAAAATAGTCACTTTTTCGCTTGTTTTGGAATCTCACGAAGTTCTCGTAAAGCAAAATAATAGGAAAAGTAAATTTTGGCTTTTTGAGGGATAGCCCTTGGAATAAGGTTTCCAATGCCGCTTGAATCGGCCAATTCGGACAAATAGCCTAGAAGTTATGGCAAAAATAGTAGAACTGGGCAAAACGGGACCCGACGCAAAAACTATTTTGGCCATAACTTCTTCGTTTCTCGCCCGATTCGGTCAATCTTTATCTCCACGGAATCCTTATCTAAAGGCCTAAGACCTCTAATGATCGGAATTCCTATATATCGTGCCGAACAAAGAGCTTCAATTTTCGGGCCGGGCCCTAGGGGTACCCCTAGGGGCTCGGGGGCTGAAAAATCATCTGAAACGAAATGTTAATTTTTTCGCACATTAGCACATACACATGTATTTATGGCATTTTAAAGTGAGCTAGCATAGTTTTAAGGCCCAGATCGCGGGTAAATCGGCCGAATACGGCCCAAAATAGTCACTTTTTCGCTTGTTTTGGAATCTCACGAAGTTCTCGTAAAGCAAAATAATAGGGAAAGTGGATTTTGACTTTTTGAGGAACAGCCCTTGGAATAAGGTTTCCCACGCCGCTTCAATCGGCCAATTCGGACAAATAGACTAGAAGTTATGGCAAAAATAGTAGAACTGGACAAAACGGGACCCGACGCAAAAACTATTTTGGCCATAACTTCTTCGTTTCTCGCCCGATTAGGTCAATCTTTATGTCCACGGAATCCTTATCTAAAGGCCTAAGACCTCTAATGATCGGAATTTCTATCCATCGTGCTGAACAAAGAGCTTCAATTTTCGGGCCGGGCCCTAGGGGTATCCCTAGGGGCTCGGGGGCTGAAAAATCATATGAAACGAAATGTTGATTTTTTCGCACATTAGCACATACACATGTATTTATTGCATTTTAAGGTGAGCTTGCATAGTTTTGAGGCTCAGATCGCGGTGAAATCGGCCGAATACGCCCCAAAATAGTCACTTTTTCGCTTGTATTGGAATCTCACTAAGTTCTCGTAAAGCAAAATAATAGGAAAAGTGGATTTTTACTTTTTAAGGTATAGCCCTTGGAATAAGGTTTCCAACGCCGCTTGAATCGGCCAAATCGGATAAATAGCCTAGAAGTTATGGCAAAAATAGTGGAACGGCGCAAAACGGGACCCGACGCAAAAACTATTTTGGCCATAACTTCTTCGTTTCTCGCCCGATTCGTTCAATATTTATATCCACGGAATCCTTATTAATAGGCCTAAGACCTCTAATGATCGGAATTCCTATCCATCGTTCCGAACAAAGAACTTCAATTTTCGGGCCGGGCTCTAGGGACCCCTAGGGGCTCGGGGGCTGAAAACTTATCTGGAAAGAAATGTTGATTTTTTTGCACATTAGCTTATACACATGTATTTATGGCATTTTAAAGTGAGCATGCATAGTTTTAAGGCCCAGATCGCGGGTAAATCGGCCGAATACGGTCCAAAATAGTCACTTTTTCGCTTGTTTTGGAATCTCACGAAGTTCTCGTAAAGCAAAATAATAGGAAAAGTGGATTTTGACTTTTTGAGGGATAGCCCTTGAAATAAGATTTCCAACGCTGCTTGAATCGGCCAATTCGGACAAATAGCCTAGAAGTTATGGCAAAAGTAGTGGAACTGTGCAAAACGGGACCTGACGCAAAAAACTATTTTGGCCATAACTTCTTCGTTTCTTGCCCGATTCGGTCAATCTTTATGTCCACGGAATCCTTATCTAAAGGCCTAAGACCTCTAATGATCGGAATTCCTATCCCTCGTGCCGAACAAAGAGCTTCAATTTTTGGGCCGGTCCCTAGGGGTACCCCTAGGGGCTTAGGGGCTGAAAAATCATCTGAAACGAAATGTTGATTTTTTCGCACATTAGCATATACACATGTATTTATGGCATTTTAAAGAGAGCTTGCATAGTTTTAAGGCCCAGATCCCGGGTAAATCGGCTGAATACGCCCCAAAATAGTCACGTTTTCGCTGGTTTTGGACTCTCACGAAGTTCACGTAAAGCAAAATAATAGGAAAAGTGGATTTTAACTTTTTGGGGTATAGCCCTTAGAATAAGGTTTCCAACGCCGTTTGAATCGGCCAACTCGGATAAATAGCATAGAAGTTATGGCAAAAATATTGGAACGGCGCAAAACGAGACCCGACGCAAAAACTATTTTGGCCATAACTTCTTCGTTTCTTGCCCGATTCGGTCAATCTTTATATGCACGGAATCCTTATCAAAAGGCCTAAGACCTCTACTGATCGAAATTCCTATCCATCGTTCCGAACAAAGAGCTTCAATTTTCGGGCCTGGCCCTAGAGGTACCCCTAGGGGTTCGGGGGCAGAAAATTTATCTGAAAAGAAATGTTGGATTTTTTGCACATTAGCTTATACACATGTATTTATGACATTTTAAAGTGAGTTTGCTTAGTTTTAAGGCCCAGATCGCGCGTAAATCGGCCGAATAAAGCCCAAAAAAGTCACTTTTTCGCTTGTTTTGGAATCTCAAGAAGTTCTCGTAAAGCAAAATAATAGGAAAAGTGGATTTTGACTTTTTGAGGGATAGCCCTTGGAATAAGGTTTCCAACGCCGCTTGAATCGGCCAATTCGGACAAATAGCGTAGAAGTTATGGCAAAAAAAGTAGAACTGGTCAAAACGGGACCCGACGCAAAAACTATTTTGGCCATAACTTCTTCGTTTCTCGCCCGATTAGGTCAATCTTTATGTCCACGGAATCCTTATCTAAAGGCCTAAGACCTCTAATGATCGGAATTCCTATCCATCGTGTCGAACAAAGAGCTTCAATTTTCGGGCCGAGCCCTAGGGGTATCCCTAGGGGCTCGGGGGCTGAAAAATCATATGAAACGAAATGTTGATTTTTTCGCACATTAGCACATACACATGTATTTATGGCATTTTAAGGTGAGCTTGCATAGTTTTGAGGCCCAGATCGCGGGTAAATCGGCTGAATACGCCCCAAAATAGTCACTTTTTCGCTTGTATTGGAATCTCACGAAGTTGTCGTAAAGAAAAATATTAGGAAAAGTAGATTTTGACTTTTTGAGGGATAGCCCTTGGAATAAGGTTTCCAACGCCGCTTGAATCGGCCAATTCGGACAAATAGCGTAGAAGTTATGGCAAAAAAAGTAGAACTGGGCAAAACGGGACCCGACTCAAAAACTATTTTGGCCATAACTTCTTCGTTTCTCGCCCGATTAGGTCAATCTTTATGTCCACGGAATTCTTATCAAAAGGCCTAAGACCTCTAATGATCGGAATTCCTATCCATCGTTCCGAACAAAGAACTTCAATTTTCGGGCTGGGCCCTAGGGGTACCCCTAGGGGCTCGGGGGCTGAAAACTTATCTGAAAAGAAATGTTGATTTTTTTGCACATTATCATTTACACATGTATTTATGGCATTTTAAAGTGAGCATGCATAGTTTTAAGGCCCAGATCGCGGGTAAATCGGCCGAATACGGTCCAAAATAGTCACTTTTTCGCTTGTTTTGGAATCACACGAAGTTCTCGTAAAGCAAAATAATAGGAAAAGTGGATTTTGACTTTTTGGGAGATAGCCCTTGAAATAAGATTTCCAACGCCGCTTGAATCGGCCAATTCGGACAAATAGCCTAAAAGTTATGGCAAAAATAGTGGAACTGTGCAAAACGGGACCCGACGCAAAAACTATTTTGGCCATAATTTCTTCTTTTCTCGCCCGATTCGGTCAATCTTTATGTCCACGGAATCCTTATCTAAAGGCCTAAGACCTCTAATGATCGGAATTCCTATCCCTCGTGCCGAACAAAGAGCTTCAATTTTCGGGCCGGGCCCTAGGGGTACCCCTAGGGGCTTAGGGGCTGAAAAATCATCTGAAACGAAATGTTGATTTTTTTGCACATTAGCATATACACATGTTTTTATCACATTTTAAAGTGAGCTTGCATAGTTTTTAGGCCCAGATCCCGGGTAAATCGGCCGAATACGCACCAAAATAGTCACGTTTTCGCTTGTTTTGGACTCTCACGAAGTTCTCGTAAAGCAAAATAATAGGAAAAGTGGATTTTGACTTTTAGGGGGATAGCCCTTGGAATTAGGTTTCCAACGCCGTTTGAATCGGCCAAATCGGATAAATAGCCTAGAAGTTATGGCAAAAATAGTGGAACGGCGCAAAACGAGACCCGACGCAAAAACTATTTTGGCCATAACTTCTTCGTTTCTTGCCCGATTCGGTCAATCTTTATATCCACGGAATCCTTATCAAAAGGCCTAAGACCTCTACTGATCGGAATTCCTATCCATCGTTCCGAACAAAGAGCTTCAATTTTCGGGCCGGGCCCTAGGGGTACCCCTAGGGGCTCGGGGGCTGAAAACTTATCTGAAAAGAAATGTTGATTTTTTTGCACATTAGCTTATACACATGTATTTATGGCATTTTAAAGTGAGCTTGCATAGTTTTAAGGCCCAGATCGCCGGTAAATCGCCCGAATACGGCCCAAAATAGTCACTTATTCGCTTGTTTTAAAATCTCACGAAGTTCTCGTAAAGCAAAATAATAGAAAAAGTGGATTTTGACTTTTTGAGGGATAGCCCTTGAAATAAGATTTCCAACGCCGCTTGAATCGGCCAATTCGGACAAATAGCCTAGAAGTTATGGCAAAAATAGTGGAACTGTGCTAAACGGGACCCGACGCAAAAACTATTTTGGCCATAATTTCTTCGTTTCTCGCCCGATTCGGTCAATCTTTATGTCCACGGAATCCTTATCTAAAGGCCTAAGACCTCTAATGATCGGAATTCCTATCCCTCGTGCCGAACAAATAGCTTCAATTTTCGGGCCGGGCCCTAGGGGTACCCCTAGGGGCTTAGGGGCTGAAAAATCATCTGAAACGAAATGTTGATTTTTTTGCACATTAGCATGTACACATGTTTTTATCGCATTTTAAAGTGAGCTTGCATAGTTTTTAGGCCCAGATCCCGGGTAAATCGGCCGAATACGCCCCAAAATAGTCACGTTTTCGCTTGTTTTGGACTCTCACGAAGTTCTCGTAAAGCAAAATAATAGGAAAAGTGGATTTTGACTTTTTGGGGGATAGCCCTTGGAATAAGGTTTCCAACGCCGTTTGAATCCGCCAAATCGGATAAATAGCCTAGAAGTTATGGCAAAAATAGTGGAACGGCGCAAAACGAGACCCGACGCAAAAACTATTTTGGCCATAACTTCTTCGTTTCTCGCCCGATTCGGTCAATCTTTATATCCACGTAATCCTTATCAAAAGCCCTAAGACTTCTACTGATCGGAATTCCTATCCATCGTTTCGAACAAAGAGCTTCAATTTTCGGGCCGGGCCCTAAGGGTACCCCTAGGGGCTCGGGGGCTGAAAACTTATCTGAAAAGAAATGTTGATTTTTTTGCACATTAGCTTATACACATGTATTTATGGCATTTTAAAGTGAGCTTGCATAGTTTTAAGGCCCAGATCGCGGGTAAATCGCCCGAATACGACCCAAAATAGTCACTTTTTCGCTTGTTTTAAAATCTCACGAAGTTCTCGTAAAGCAAAATAATAGGAAAAGTGGATTTTGACTTTTTGAGGGATAGCCCTAGGAATATGGTTTCCAACGCTGCTTGAATCGGCCAATTCGGAAAAAAAGCCTAGAAGTTATGGCAAAAATAGTGGAACTGTGCAAAACGGGACCCGACGCAAAAACTATTTTGGCCATAACTTCTTCGTTTATCTCCCGATTCAGTCAATCTTTCTGTCCACAGAATCCTTATCTAAAGGCCTCAGACCTCTAATGATCGGAATTCCTATCCATCGTGCCGAACAAATAGCTTCAATTTTCGGGCCGGGCCCTAGGGGTACCCCTAGGGGCTCGGGGGCTGAAAAATCATCTGAAAAGAAATGTTGATTTTTTCACACATTAGCACATACACATGTATTTATGGCATTTTAAAGTGAGCTTGCATAGTATTAAGGCCCAGATCGCGGGTTAATCGGCCGAATACGGCCCAAAATAGTCACTTTTTCGCTTGTTTTGGAATCTCACAGAGTTCTCGTAAAGCAAAATAATAGGAAAAGTGGATTTTGACTTTTTGAGTGATAGCCCTTGGAATAAGGTTTCAAACGCCGCTTGAATCGGCCAATTCGGACAAATAGCCTAGAAGTTATGGCAAAAATAGTAGAACTGGGCAAAACGGGACCCGACGCAAAAACTATTTTGGCCATAACTTCTTCGTTTCTTGCCCGATTCGGTCAATATTTATGTCCCCGGAATCCTTATCTAAAGGCCTAAGACCTCTAATGATCGGAATTCCTATCCATCGTGCCGAACAAAGAGCTTCAATTTTCGGGCCGGGCCCTAGGGGTAGCCCTAGGGGCTCGGGGGCTGAAAAATCATCTGAAACGAAATGTTGATTTTTTCGCATATTAGCACATACACATGTATTTATGGCATTTTAAAGTGAACTTGCATAGTTTTAAGGCCCAGATCGCGGGTAAATCGGCCGAATATGGCACAAAAAAGTCACTTTTTCGCTTGTTTTGGAATCTCACGAAGTTCTCATAAAGCAAAATAATAGGAAAAGTGGATTTTGACTTTGTGAGGGATAGCCCTTGGAATAAGGTTTCCAACGCCGCTTGAATCGGTCAATACGGACAAATAGCCAAGAAGTTATGGCAAAAATAGTAGAACTGGGTAAAATGGGACCCGACGCAAAAACTATTTTGGCCATAACTTCTTCGTTTCTCGCCCGATTCGGTCAATCTTTATATCCACGGAATCCTTATCTAAAGGCCTAAGACCTCTAATGATCGGAATTCCTATCCATCGTGCCAAACAAAGAGCTTCAATTTACGGGCCGGGCCCTAGGAGTACCCCTAGGGGCTCGGGGGATGAAAAATCATTTGAAACGAAATGTTGATTTATTCGCACATTAGCACATACACATGTATTTATGGCATTTTAAAGTGAGCTTGCATAGTTTTGAGGCCCAGATCGCGGGTAAATCGGCCGAATACGGCCCAAAATAGTCACTTTTTCGCTTGTTTTGGAATCTCACGAAGTTCTCGTAAAGCAAAATAATAGGAAAAGTGGATTTTGACTTTTAGAGGGATAGCCCTTGGAATAAGGTTTCCAACGCCGCTTGAATCGGCCAATACGGACAAATAGACAAGAAGTTATGGCAAAAATAGTAGAACTGGGTAAAATGGGACCCGACGCTAAAACTATTTTGGCCATAACTTCTTCGTTTCTCGCCCGATTCGGTCAATCTTTATATCCACGGAATCCTTATCTAAAGGCCTAAGACCTCTAATGATCAGAATTCCTATCCATCGTGTCAAACAAAGAGCTTCAATTTACGGGCCGGGCCCTAGGGGGTATCCCTAGGGGCTCGGGGGCTGAAAAATCATCTGAAACGTAATGTTGATTTTTTCGCACATTAGCACATACACATGTATTTTTGGCATTTTAAAGTGAGCTTGCATAGTTTTGAGGCCCAGATCGCGGGAAAATCGGCCGAATACGGCCCAAAATAGTCACTTTTTCGCTTGTTTTGGAATCTCACGAAGTTCTCGTAAAGCAAAATAATAGGAAAAGTGGATTTTGACTTTTTGAGGGATAGCCCTTGGAATAAGGTTTCCAACGCCGCTTGAATCGGCCAATTCGGACAAATAGCCTAGAAGTTATGGCAAAAATAGTAAAACTGGGCAAAACGGGACCCGACGCAAAAACTATTTTGGCCATAACTTCTTCGTTTCTCGCCCGATTCGGTCAATCTTTATGTCCACGGAATCCTTATCTAAAGGCCTAAGACCTCTAATGATCGAAATTCCTATCCATCGTGCCGAACAAAGAGCTTCAATTTTCGGGCTGGGACCTAGAGGTACCCCTAGGGGCTCGGGGGCTGAAAAATCATATGAAACGAAATGTTGATTTTTTCGCACATTAGAACATACACATGTATTTATGGCATTTTAAAATGAGCTTAAATAGTTTTGAGAACTAGATCGCGGGTATATCGGCCGAAAACTCCCCAAAATAGTCACTTTTTCGCTTGTATTGGACTCTCACGAAGATCTCGTAAAGCAAAATAATAGGAAAAGTGGATTTTGAATTTTTGGGGGATAGCCCTTGGAATAAGGTTTCCAACGCCGCTTGAATCGGCCAAATCGGATAAATAGCCTAGAAGTTATGGCAAAAATAGTGGAACGGCGCAAAACGGGACCCGACGCAAAAACTATTTTGGCCATAACTTCTTCGTTTCTTGCCCGATTCGGTCAATATTTATATCCACGGAATCCTTATCAATAGGCCTAAGACCTCTATTGATCGGAATTCCTATCCATCGTTCCGAACAAAGAACTTCAATTTTCGGGCCGGGCCCTAGGGGTACCTTTAGGGGCTCGGGGGCTGAAAACTTATCTGAAAAGAAATGTTGATATTTTTGCACATTAGCTTATACACATGTATTTATGGCATTTTAAAGTGAGCTTGCATAGTTTTAAGGCCCAGATCACGGGTAAATCGGCCGAATACGGTCCAAAATAGTCACTTTTTCGCTTGTTTTGGAATCTCACGAAGTTCTCGTAAAGCAAAATAATAGGAAAAGTGGATTTTGACTTTTTGAGGGATAGCCCTTGAAATAAGATTTCCAACGCCGCTTGAATCGGCCAATTCGGACAAATAGCCTAGAAGTTATGGCAAAAATAGTAAAACTGGGCAAAACGGGACCCGACGCAAAAACTATTTTGGCCATAACTTCTTCGTTTCTCGCCCGATTCGGTCAATATTTATGTCCACGGAATCCTTATCTAAAGGCCTAAGACCTCTAATGATCGGAATTCCTATCCCTCGTGCCGAACAAAGATCTTCAATTTTTGGGCCAGGCCTAGGGGTACCCCTAGGGGCTCGGGGGCTGAAAAATCATCTGAAACGAAATGTTGATTTTTTCGCACATTAGCATATACACATGTATTTATGGCATTTTAAAGTGAGCTTGCATAGTTTTAAGGCCCAGATCCCGGGTAAATCGGCCGAATACGCCCCAAAATAGTCATGTTTTCGCTTGTTTTGGACTCTCACGAAGTTCACGTAAAGCAAAATAATAGGAAAAGTGGATTTTGACTTTTTGGGGGATAGCCCTTTGAATAAGGTTTCCAACTCCGTTTGAATCGGCCAAATCGGATAAATAGCCTAGAAGTTATGTCAAAAATATTGGAACGGCGCAAAACGAGACCCGACGCAAAAACTATTTTCGCCATAACTTCTTAGTTTCTCGCCCGATTCGGTCAATCTTTATATCCACGGAATCCTTATCAAAAGGCCTAAGACCTCTACTTATCAAAATTCCTATCCATCGTTCCGAACAAAGAGCTTCAATTTTCGGGCCGGGCCCTAGGGGCATCCCTAGGGGTTCGGGGGCTGAAAACTTATCTGAAAAGAAATGTTGATTTTTTTGCACATTAGCTTTTACACATGTATTTATGGCATTTTAAAGTGAGATTCCATAGTTTTAAGGCCCAGATCGCGGGTAAATCGGCCGAATAAAGCCCAAAATAGTCACTTTTTCGCTTGTTTTGGAATCTCACGAAGTTCTCGTAAAGCAAAATAATAGGAAAAGTAAATTTTGGCTTTTTGAGGGATAGCCCTTGGAATAAGGTTTCCAATGCCGCTTGAATCGGCCAATTCGGACAAATAGCCTAGAAGTTATGGCAAAAATAGTAGAACTGGGCAAAACGGGACCCGACGCAAAAACTATTTTGGCCATAACTTCTTCGTTTCTCGCCCGATTCGGTCAATCTTTATCTCCACGGAATCCTTATCTAAAGGCCTAAGACCTCTAATGATCGGAGTTCCTATATATCGTGCCGAACAAAGAGCTTCAATTTTCGGGCCGGGCCCTAGGGGTACCCCTAGGGGCTCGGGGGCTGAAAAATCATCTGAAACGAAATGTTGACTTTTTCGCACATTAGCACATACACATGTATTGATGGCATTTTAAAGTGAGCTAGCATAGTTTTAAGGCCCAGATCGCGGGTAAATCGGCCGAATACGGCCCAAAATAGTCACTTTTTCGCTTGTTTTGGAATCTCACGAAGTTCTCGTAAAGCAAAATAATAGGAAAAGTGGATTTTGACTTTTTGAGGGATAGCCCTTGAAATAAGATTTCCAACACCGCTTGAATCGGCCAATTCTGACAAATAGCCTAGAAGTTGTGGCAAAAATAGTAAAACTGGGCAAAACGGGACCCGACGCAAAAACTATTTTGGCCATAACTTCTTCGTTTCTCGCCCGATTCGGTCAATATTTATGTCCACGGAATCCATATCTAAAGGCCTAAGACCTCTAATGATCGGAATTCCTATCCCTCGTGCCGAACAAAGATCTTCAATTTTCGGGCCAGGCCCTAGGGGCTCGGGGGCTGAAAAATCATCTGAAACGAAATGTTGATTTTTTTGCACATTAGCATATACACATGTATTTATGGAATTTTAAAGTGAGCTTGCATAGTTTTAAGGCCCAGATCCCGGGTAAATCGGCTGAATACGCCCCAAAATAGTCACGTTTTCGCTTGATTTGGACTCTCACGAAGTTCACATAAAGCAAAATAATAGGAAAAGTGGATTTTGACTTTTTAGGGGATAACCCTTTGAATAAGGTTTCCAACGCCGTTTGAATCGGCCAAATCGGATAAATAGCCTAGAAATTATGGCAAAAATATTGGAACGGCGCAAAACGAGACACGACGCAAAAACTATTTTGGCCATAACTTCTTCGTTTCTCGCCCGATTCGGTCAATCTTTATATCCACGGAATCCTTATCAAAAGGCCTAAGACCTCTACTGAACGAAATTCCTATCCATCGTTCCGAACAAAGAGCTTCAATTTTCGGGCCGGGCCCTAGGGGTAACCCTAGGGGTTCGGGGGCTGAAAACTTATTTGAAAAGAAATGATGATTTTTTTGCACATTAGCTTATACACATGTATTTATGGCATTTTAAAGTGAGCTTGCATAGTTTTAAGGCCCAGATCGCGGGTAAATCGGCCGAATAAAGCCCAAAATAGTCACTTTTTCGCTTGTTTTGGAATCTCACGAAGTTCTCGTAAAGCAAAATAATAGGAAAAGTGGATTTTGACTTTTTGAGGGATAGCCCTTGAAATAAGATTTCCAACGCCGCTTGAATCGGCCAATTCGGACAAATAGCCTAGAAGTTGTTGCAAAAATAGTAAAACTGGGCAAAACGGGACCCGACGCAAAAACTATTTTGGCCATAATTTTTTCGTTTCTCGCCCGATTCGGTCAATATTTATGTCCACGGAATCCATATCTAAAGGCCTAAGACCTCTAATGATCGGAATTCCTATCCCTCGTGCCGAACAAAGATCTTCAATTTTCGGGCCAGGCCCTAGGGGCTCGGGGGCTGAAAAATCATCTGAAACGAAATGTTGATTTTTTTGCACATTAGCATATACACATGTATTTATGGAATTTTAAAGTGAGCTTGCATAGTTTTAAGGCCCAGATCCCGGGTAAATCGGCTGAATACGCCCCAAAATAGTCACGTTTTCGCTTGTTTTGGACTCTCACGAAGTTCACATAAAGCAAAATAATAGGGAAAGTGGATTTTGACTTTTTAGGGGATAGCCCTTTGAATAAGGTTTCCAACGCCGTTTGAATCGGCCAAATCGGATATATAGCCTAGAAATTATGGCAAAAATATTGGAACGGCGCAAAACGAGACACGACGCAAAAACTATTTTGGCCATAACTTCTTCGTTTCTCGCCCGATTCGGTCAATCTTTATATCCACGGAATCCATATCAAAAGGCCTAAGACCTCTACTGATCGAAATTCCTATCCATCGTTCCGAACAAAGAGCTTCAATTTTCGGGCCGGGCCCTAGGGGTAACCCTAGGGGTTCGGGGGCTGAAAACTTATCTGAAAAGAAATGATGATTTTTTTGCACATTAGCTTATACACATGTATTTATGGCATTTTAAAGTGAGCTTGCATAGTTTTAAGGCCCAGATCGCGGGTAAATCGGCCGAATAAAGCCCAAAATAGTCACTTTTTCGCTTGTTTTGGAATCTCACGAAGTTCTCGTAAAGCAAAATAATAGGAAAAGTGGATTTTAACTTTTTGAGGGATAGCCCTTGGAATAAGGTTTCCAACGCCGCTTGAATCGGCCAATTCGGACAAATAGCCTAGAAGTTATGGCAAAAATAGTAGAACTGGGCAAAACGGGACCCGACGCAAAAATTATTTTTGCCATAACTTCTTCGTTTCTCGACCGATTCGGTCAATCTTTATATCCACGGAATCGTTATCTAAAGGCCTAAGACCTCTAATGATTGGAATTCCTATCCATCGTGCCGAACAAAGAGCTTCAATTTTCGGGCCGGCCCTAGGGGTACCCCTAGGGGCTCGGGGGCTGAAAAATCATCTGAAACGAAATGTTGATTTTTTCGCACATTAGCACATACACATGTATTTATTGCATTTTAAAGTGAGCTTGCATAGTTTTGAGGCTCAGATCGCGGGTAAATCGGCCGAATACGCCCCAAAATAGTCACTTTTTCGCTTGTATTGGAATCTCACTAAGTTCTCGTAAAGCAAAATAATAGGAAAAGTGGATTTTGACTTTTTAAGGGATAGCCCTTGGAATAAGGTTTCCAACGCCGCTTGAATCGGCCAAATCGGATAAATAGCCTAGAAGTTATGGCAAAAATAGTGGAACGGCGCAAAACGGGACCCGACGCAAAAACTATTTTGGCCATAACTTCTTCGTTTCTCGCCCGATTCGTTCAATATTTATATCCACGGAATCCTTATTAATAGGCCTAAGACCTCTAATGATCGGAATTCCTATCCATCGTTCCGAACAAAGAACTTCAATTTTCGGGCCGGGCTCTAGGGACCCCTAGGGGCTCGGGGGCTGAAAACTTATCTGGAAAGAAATGTTGATTTTTTTGCACATTAGCTTATACACATGTATTTATGGCATTTTAAAGTGAGCATGCATAGTATTAAGGCCCAGATCGCGGGTTAATCGGCCGAATTTGGCCCAAAATAGTCACTTTTTCGCTTGTTTTGGAATCTCACAGAGTTCTCGTAAAGCAAAATAATAGGAAAAGTGGATTTTGACTTTTTGAGTGATAGCCCTTGGAATAAGGTTTCAAACGCCGCTTGAATCGGCCAATTCGAACAAATAGCCTAGAAGTTATGGCAAAAATAGTAGAACTGGGCAAAACGGGACCCGACGCAAAAACTATTTTGGCCATAACTTCTTCGTTTCTTGCCCGATTCGGTCAATATTTATGTCCACGGAATCCTTATCTAAAGGCCTAAGACCTCTAATGATCGGAATTCCTATCCATCGTGCCGAACAAAGAGCTTCAATTTTCGGGCCGGGCCCTAGGGGTAGCCCTAGGGGCTCGGGGGCTGAAAAATCATCTGAAACGAAATGTTGATTTTTTTGCATATTAGCACATACACATGTATTTATGGCATTTTAAAGTGAACTTGCATAGTTTTAAGGCCTAGATCGAGGGTAAATCGGCCGAATATGGCCCAAAAAAGTCACTTTTTCGCTTGTTTTGGAATCTCACGAAGTTCTCATAAAGCAAAATAATAGGAAAAGTAAATTTTGGCTTTTTGAGGGATAGCCCTTGGAATAAGGTTTCCAATGCCGCTTGAATCGGCCAATTCGGACAAATAGCCTAGAAGTTATGGCAAAAATAGTAGAACTGGGCAAAACGGGACCCGACGCAAAAACTATTTTGGCCATAACTTCTTCGTTTCTCGCCCGATTCGGTCAATCTTTATCTCCACGGAATCCTTATCTAAAGGCCTAAGACCTCTAATGATCGGAGTTCCTATATATCGTGCCGAACAAAGAGCTTCAATTTTCGGGCCGGGCCCTAGGGGTACCCCTAGGGGCTCGGGGGCTGAAAAATCATCTGAAACGAAATGTTGACTTTTTCGCACATTAGCACATACACATGTATTGATGGCATTTTAAAGTGAGCTAGCATAGTTTTAAGGCCCAGATCGCGGGTAAATCGGCCGAATACGGCCCAAAATAGTCACTTTTTCGCTTGTTTTGGAATCTCACGAAGTTCTCGTAAAGCAAAATAATAGGAAAAGTGGATTTTGACTTTTTGAGGGATAGCCCTTGAAATAAGATTTCCAACACCGCTTGAATCGGCCAATTCTGACAAATAGCCTAGAAGTTGTGGCAAAAATAGTAAAACTGGGCAAAACGGGACCCGACGCAAAAACTATTTTGGCCATAACTTCTTCGTTTCTCGCCCGATTCGGTCAATCTTTATGTCCACGGAATCCTTATCTAAAGGCCTAAGACCTCTAATGATCGGAATTCCTATCCATCGTGCCGAACAAAGAGCTTCAATTTTCGGGCTGGGCCCTAGAGGTACCCCTAGGGCCTCGGGGGCTGAAAAATCATATGAAACGAAATGTTGATTTTTTCGCACATTAGCACATACACATGTATTTATGGCATTTTAAAATGAGCTTGAATAGTTTTGAGAACTAGATCGCGGGTAAATCGGCCGAAAACTCCCCAAAATAGTCACTTTTTCGCTTGTATTGGACTCTCACGAAGTTCTCGTAAAGCAAAATAATAGGAAAAGTGGATTTTGAATTTTTGGGGGATAGCCCTTGGAATAAGGTTTCCAACGCCGCTTGAATCGGCCAAATCGGATAAATAGCCTAGAAGTTATGGCAAAAATAGTGGAACGGCGCAAAACGGGACCCGACGCAAAAACTATTTTGGCCATAACTTCTTCGTTTCTTGCCCGATTCGGTCAATATTTATATCCACGGAATCCTTATCAATAGGCCTAAGACCTCTATTGATCGGAATTCCTATCCATCGTTCCGAACAAAGAACTTCAATTTTCGGGCCGGGCCCTAGGGGTACCTTTAGGGGCTCGGGGGCTGAAAACTTATCTGAAAAGAAATGTTGATATTTTTGCACATTAGCTTATACACATGTATTTATGGCATTTTAAAGTGAGCTTGCATAGTTTTAAGGCCCAGATCACGGGTAAATCGGCCGAATACGGCCCA
Source organism: Schizonepeta tenuifolia (assembly GCA_029490685.1). NCBI lineage: Eukaryota > Viridiplantae > Streptophyta > Magnoliopsida > Lamiales > Lamiaceae > Schizonepeta > Schizonepeta tenuifolia. Next base: position 306,649 of record CM055955.1, on the reverse strand, counting down.
AAATAGTCACTTTTTCGCTTGTTTTGGAATCTCACGAAGTTCTCGTAAAGCAAAATAATAGGAAAAGTGGATTTTGACTTTTTGAGGGATAGCCCTTGAAATAAGATTTCCAACGCCGCTTGAATCGGCCAATTCGGACAAATAGCCTAGAAGTTATGGCAAAAATAGTAAAACTGGGCAAAACGGGACCCGACGCAAAAACTATTTTGGCCATAACTTCTTCGTTTCTCGCCCGATTCGGTCAATATTTATGTCCACGGAATCCTTATCTAAAGGCCTAAGACCTCTAATGATCGGAATTCCTATCCCTCGTGCCGAACAAAGATCTTCAATTTTCGGGCCAGGCCCTAGGGGTACCCCTAGGGGCTCGGGGGCTGAAAAATCATCTGAAACGAAATGTTGATTTTTTCGCACATTAGCATATACACATGTATTTATGGCATTTTAAAGTGAGCTTGCATAGTTTTAAGGCCCAGATCCCGGGTAAATCGGCCGAATACGCCCCAAAATAGTCATGTTTTCGCTTGTTTTGGACTCTCACGAAGTTCACGTAAAGCAAAATAATAGGAAAAGTGGATTTTGACTTTTTGGGGGATAGCCCTTTGAATAAGGTTTCCAACTCCGTTTGAATCGGCCAAATCGGATAAATAGCCTAGAAGTTATGGCAAAAATATTGGAACGGCGCAAAACGAGACCCGACGCAAAAATTATTTTCGCCATAACTTCTTAGTTTCTCGCCCGATTCGGTCAATCTTTATATCCACGGAATCCTTATCAAAAGGCCTAAGACCTCTACTTATCAAAATTCCTATCCATCGTTCCGAACAAAGAGCTTCAATTTTCGGGCCGGGCCCTAGGGGCATCCCTAGGGGTTCGGGGGCTGAAAACTTATCTGAAAAGAAATGTTGATTTTTTTGCACATTAGCTTTTACACATGTATTTATGGCATTTTAAAGTGAGATTCCATAGTTTTAAGGCCCAGATCGCGGGTAAATCGGCCGAATAAAGCCCAAAATAGTCACTTTTTCGCTTGTTTTGGAATCTCACGAAGTTCTCGTAAAGCAAAATAATAGGAAAAGTAAATTTTGGCTTTTTGAGGGATAGCCCTTGGAATAAGGTTTCCAATGCCGCTTGAATCGGCCAATTCGGACAAATAGCCTAGAAGTTATGGCAAAAATAGTAGAACTGGGCAAAACGGGACCCGACGCAAAAACTATTTTGGCCATAACTTCTTCGTTTCTCGCCCGATTCGGTCAATCTTTATCTCCACGGAATCCTTATCTAAAGGCCTAAGACCTCTAATGATCGGAGTTCCTATATATCGTGCCGAACAAAGAGCTTCAATTTTCGGGCCGGGCCCTAGGGGTACCCCTAGGGGCTCGGGGGCTGAAAAATCATCTGAAACGAAATGTTGACTTTTTCGCACATTAGCACATACACATGTATTGATGGCATTTTAAAGTGAGCTAGCATAGTTTTAAGGCCCAGATCGCGGGTAAATCGGCCGAATACGGCCCAAAATAGTCACTTTTTCGCTTGTTTTGGAATCTCACGAAGTTCTCGTAAAGCAAAATAATAGGAAAAGTGGATTTTGACTTTTTGAGGGATAGCCCTTGAAATAAGATTTCCAACACCGCTTGAATCGGCCAATTCTGACAAATAGCCTAGAAGTTGTGGCAAAAATAGTAAAACTGGGCAAAACGGGACCCGACGCAAAAACTATTTTGGCCATAACTTCTTCGTTTCTCGCCCGATTCGGTCAATATTTATGTCCACGGAATCCATATCTAAAGGCCTAAGACCTCTAATGATCGGAATTCCTATCCCTCGTGCCGAACAAAGATCTTCAATTTTCGGGCCAGGCCCTAGGGGCTCGGGGGCTGAAAAATCATCTGAAACGAAATGTTGATTTTTTTGCACATTAGCATATACACATGTATTTATGGAATTTTAAAGTGAGCTTGCATAGTTTTAAGGCCCAGATCCCGGGTAAATCGGCTGAATACGCCCCAAAATAGTCACGTTTTCGCTTGATTTGGACTCTCACGAAGTTCACATAAAGCAAAATAATAGGAAAAGTGGATTTTGACTTTTTAGGGGATAACCCTTTGAATAAGGTTTCCAACGCCGTTTGAATCGGCCAAATCGGATAAATAGCCTAGAAATTATGGCAAAAATATTGGAACGGCGCAAAACGAGACACGACGCAAAAACTATTTTGGCCATAACTTCTTCGTTTCTCACCCGATTCGGTCAATCTTTATATCCACGGAATCCTTATCAAAAGGCCTAAGACCTCTACTGATCGAAATTCCTATCCATCGTCCCGAACAAAGAGCTTCAATTTTCGGGCCGGGCCCTAGGGGTAACCCTAGGGGTTCGGGGGCTGAAAACTTATCTGAAAAGAAATGATGATTTTTTTGCACATTAGCTTATACAAATGTATTTATGGCATTTTAAAGTGAGCTTGCATAGTTTTAAGGCCTAGATCGCGGGTAAATCGGCCGAATAAAGCCCAAAATAGTCACTTTTTCGTTTGTTTTGGAATCTCACGAAGTTCTCGTAAAGCAAAATAATAGGAAAAGTGGATTTTAACTTTTTGAGGGATAGCCCTTGGAATAAGGTTTCCAACGCCGCTTGAATCGGCCTATTCGGACAAATAGCCTAGAAGTTATGGCAAAAATAGTAGAACTGGGCAAAACGGGACCCGACGCAAAAACTATTTTTGCCATAACTTCTTCGTTTGTCGCCCGATTCGGTCAATCTTTATATCCACGGAATCGTTATCTAAAGGCCTAAGACCTCTAATGATCGGAATTCCTATCCATCGTGCCGAACAAAGAGCTTCAATTTTCGGGCCGGCCCTAGGGGTACCCCTAGGGGATCGGGGGCTGAAAAATCATCTGAAACAAAATGTTGATTTTTTCGCACATTAGCACATACACATGTATTTATGGCATTTTAAAGTGAGCTAGCATAGTTTTAAGGCCCAGATCGCGGGTAAATCGGCCGAATACGACCCAAAATAGTCACTTTTTCGCTTGTTTTGGAATCTCATGAAGTTCTCGTAAAGCAAAATAATAGGAAAAGTGGATTTTGACTTTTTGAGGAACAGCCCTTGGAATAAGGTTTCCCACGCCGCTTGAATCGGCCAATTCGGACAAATAGCCTAGAAGTTATGGCAAAAATAGTAGAACTGGACAAAACGGGACCCGACGCAAAAACTATTTTGGCCATAACTTCTTCGTTTCTCGCCTGATTAGGTCAATCTTTATGTCCACGGAATCCTTATCTAAAGGCGTAAGACCTCTAATGATCGGAATTTCTATCCATCGTGCTGAACAAAGAGCTTCAATTTTCGGGCCGGGCCCTAGGGGTATCCCTAGGGGCTCGGGGGCTGAAAAATCATATGAAACGAAATGTTGATTTTTTCGCACATTAGCACATACACATGTATTTATTGCATTTTAAGGTGAGCTTGCATAGTTTTGAGGCTCAGATCGCGGGTAAATCGGCCGAATACGCCCCAAAATAGTCACTTTTTCGCTTGTATTGGAATCTCACTAAGTTCTCGTAAAGCAAAATAATAGGAAAAGTGGATTTTGACTTTTTAAGGGATAGCCCTTGGAATAAGGTTTCCAACGCCGCTTGAATCGGCCAAATCGGATAAATAGCCTAGAAGTTATGGCAAAAATAGTGGAACGGCGCAAAACGGGACCCGACGCAAAAACTATTTTGGCCATAACTTCTTCGTTTCTCGCCCGATTCATTCAATATTTATATCCACGGAATCCTTATTAATAGGCCTAAGACCTCTAATGATCGGAATTCCTATCCATCGTTCCGAACAAAGAACTTCAATTTTCGGGCCGGGCTCTAGGGACCCCTAGGGGCTCGGGGGCTGAAAACTTATCTGGAAAGAAATGTTGATTTTTTTGCACATTAGCTTATACACATGTATTTATGGCATTTTAAAGTGAGCATGCATAGTTTTAAGGCCCAGATCGCGGGTAAATCGGCCGAATACGGTCCAAAATAGTCACTTTTTTTCTAGTTTTGGAATCTCACGAAGTTCTCGTAAAGCAAAATAATAGGAAAAGTGGATTTTGACTTTTTGAGTGATAGCCCTTGAAATAAGATTTCCAACGCCGCTTGAATCGGCCAATTCGGACAAATAGCCTAGAAGTTATGGCAAAAGTAGTGGAACTGTGCAAAACGGGACCCGACGCAAAAACTATTTTGGCCATAACTTCTTCGTTTCTTGCCCGATTCGGTCAATCTTTATGTCCACGGAATCCTTATCTAAAGGCCTAAGACCTCTAATGATCAGAATTCCTATCCCTCGTGCCGAACAAAGAGCTTCAATTTTTGGGCCGGTCCCTAGGGGTACCCCTAGGGGCTTAGGGGCTGAAAAATCATCTGAAACGAAATGTTGATTTTTTCGCACATTAGCATATACACATGTATTTATGGCATTTTAAAGTGAGCTTGCATAGTTTTAAAGCCCAGATCCCGGGTAAATCGGCTGAATACGCCCCAAAATAGTCACGTTTTCGCTTGTTTTGGACTCTCACGAAGTTCACGTAAAGCAAAATAATAGGAAAAGTGGATTTTGACTTTTTGGGGTATAGCCCTTGGAATAAGGTTTCCAACGCCGTTTGAATCGGCCAAATCGGATAAATAGCATAGAAATTATGGCAAAAATATTGGAACGGCGCAAAACGAGACCCGACGCAAAAACTATTTTGGCCATAACTTCTTCGTTTCTCGCCCGATTCGGTCAATCTTTATATCCACGGAATCCTTATCAAAAGGCCTAAGACCTCTACTGATCGAAATTCCTATCCATCGTTCCGAACAAAGAGCTTCAATTTTCGGGCCTGGCCCTAGAGGTAAACCTAGGGGTTTGGGGGCAGAAAATTTATCTGAAAAGAAATGTTGGATTTTTTGCACATTAGCTTATACACATGTATTTATGACATTTTAAAGTGAGTTTGCATAGTTTTAAGGCCCAGATCGTGGGTGAATCGGCCGAATAAAGCCCAAAATAGTCACTTTTTCGCTTGTTTTGGAATCTCACGAAGTTCTCGTAAAGCAAAATAATAGGAAAAGTGGATTTTGACTTTTTGAGGGATAGCCCTTGGAATAAGGTTTCCAACGCCGCTTGAATCGGCCAATTCGGACAAATAGCGTAGAAGTTATGGCAAAAAAAGTAGAACTGGGCAAAACGGGACCCGACGCAAAAACTATTTTGGCCATAACTTCTTCGTTTCTCGCCCGATTAGGTCAATCTTTATGTCCACGGAATCCTTATCTAAAGGCCTAAGACCTCTAATGATCGAAATTCCTATCCATTGTGCCGAACAAAGAGCTTCAATTTTCGGGCCGGGCCCTAGGGGTATCCCTAGGGGCTCGGGGGCTGAAAAATCATATGAAACGAAATGTTGATTTTTTCGCACATTAGCACATACACATGTATTTATGGCATTTTAAGGTGAGCTTGCATAGTTTTGAGGCCCAGATCGCGGGTAAATCGGCTGAATACGCCCCAAAATAGTCACTTTTTCGCTTGTATTGGAATCTCACGAAGTTCTCGTAAAGCAAAATAATAGGAAAAGTAGATTTTGAGTTTTTGAGGGATAGCCCTTGGATTAAGGTTTCCAACGCCGCTTGAATCGGCCAATTCGGACAAATAGCGTAGAAGTTATGGCAAAAAAAGTAGAACTGGGCAAAACGGGACCCGACGCAAAAACTATTTTGGCCATAACTTCTTCGTTTCTCGCCCGATTAGGTCAATCTTTATGTCCACGGAATCCTTATCAAAAGGCCTAAGACCTCTAATGATCGGAATTCCTATCCATCGTTCCGAACAAAGAACTTCAATTTTCGGGCTGGGCCCTAGGGGTACCCCTAGGGGCTCGGGGGCTGAAAACTTATCTGAAAAGAAATGTTGATTTTTTTGCACATTATCATATACACATGTATTTATGGCATTTTAAAGTGAGCATGCATAGTTTTAAGGCCCAGATCGCGGGTAAATCGGCCGAATACGGTCCAAAATAGTCACTTTTTCGCTTGTTTTGGAATCTCACGAAGTTCTCGTAAAGCAAAATAATAGGAAAAGTGGATTTTGACTTTTTTAGGGATAGCCCTTGAAATAAGATTTCCAACGCCGCTTGAATCGGCCAATTCGGACAAATAGCCTAGAAGTTGTGGCAAAAATAGTAAAACTGGGCAAAACGGGACCCGACGCAAAAACTATTTTGGCCATAACTTCTTCGTTTCTTGCCCGATTCGGTCAATATTTATGTCCACGGAATCCTTATCTAAAGGCCTAAGACCTCTAATGATCGGAATTCCTATCCATCGTGCCGAACAAAGAGCTTCAATTTTCGGGCCGGGCCCTAGGGGTAGCCCTAGGGGCTCGGGGGCTGAAAAATCATCTGAAACGAAATGTTGATTTTTTCGCATATTAGCACATACACATGTATTTATGGCATTTTAAAGTGAACTTGCATAGTTTTAAGGCCCAGATCGCGGGTAAATCGGCCGAATATGGCCCAAAAAAGTCACTTTTTCGCTTGTTTTGGAATCTCACGAAGTTCTCATAAAGCAAAATAATAGGAAAAGTGGATTTTGACTTTTTGAGGGATAGCCCTTGGAATAAGGTTTCCAACGCCGCTTGAATCGGTCAATACGGACAAATAGCCAAAAAGTTATGGCAAAAATAGTAGAACTGGGTAAAATGGGACCCGACGCAAAAACTATTTTGGCCATAACTTCTTCGTTTCTCGCCCGATTCGGTCAATCTTTATATCCACGGAATCCTTATCTAAAGGCCTAAGACCTCTAATGATCGGAATTCCTATCCATCGTGCCAAACAAAGAGCTTCAATTTACGGGCCGGGCCCTAGGGGTACCCCTAGGGGCTCGGGGGATGAAAAATCATCTGAAACGAAATGTTGATTTATTCGCACATTAGCACATACACATGTATTTATGGCATTTTAAAGTGAGCTTGCATAGTTTTGAGGCCCAGATCGCGGGTAAATCGGCCGAATACGGCCCTAAATAGTCACTTTTTCGCTTGTTTTGGAATCTCACGAAGTTCTCGTAAAGCAAAATAATAGGAAAAGTGGATTTTGACTTTTAGAGGGATAGCCCTTGGAATAAGGTTTCCAACGCCGCTTGAATCGGCCAATACGGACAAATAGACAAGAAGTTATGGCAAAAATAGTAGAACTGGGTAAAATGGGACCCGACGCTAAAACTATTTTGGCCATAACTTCTTCGTTTCTCGCCCGATTCGGTCAATCTTTATATCCACGGAATCCTTATCTAAAGGCCTAAGACCTCTAATGATCAGAATTCCTATCCATCGTGTCAAACAAAGAGCTTCAATTTACAGGCCGGGCCCTAGGGGTACCCCTAGGGGCTCGGGGGCTGAAAAATCATCTGAAACGTAATGTTGATTTTTTCGCACATTAGCACATACACATGTATTTATGGCATTTTAAAGTGAGCTTGCATAGTTTTGAGGCCCAGATCGCGGGAAAATCGGCCGAATACGGCCCAAAATAGTCACTTTTTCGCTTATTTTGGAATCTCACGAAGTTCTCGTAAAGCAAAATAATAGGAAAAGTGGATTTTGATTTTTGAGGGATAGCCCTTGGAATAAGGTATCCAACGCCGCTTGAGTCGGCCAATTCGGACAAATAGCCTAGAAGTTATGGCAAAAATAGTAAAACTGGGCAAAACGGGACCCGACGCAAAAACTATTTTGGCCATAACTTCTTCGTTTCTCGCCCGATTCGGTCAATCTTTATGTCCACGGAATCCTTATCTAAAGGCCTAAGACCTCTAATGATCGGAATTCCTATCCATCGTGCCGAACAAAGAGCTTCAATTTTCGGGCTGGGCCCTAGAGGTACCCCTAGGGGCTCGGGGGCTGAAAAATCATATGAAACGAAATGTTGATTTTTTCGCACATTAGCACATACACATGTATTTATGGCATTTTAAAATGAGCTTGAATAGTTTTGAAAACTAGATCGCGGGTAAATCGGCCGAAAACTCCCCAAAATAGTCACTTTTTCGCTTGTATTGGACTCTCACGAAGTTCTCGTAAAGCAAAATAATAGGAAAAGTGGATTTTGAATTTTTGGGGGATAGCCCTTGGAATAAGGTTTCCAACGCCGCTTGAATCGGCCAAATCGGATAAATAGCCTAGAAGTTATGGCAAAAATAGTGGAACGGCGCAAAACGGGACCCGACGCAAAAACTATTTTGGCCATAACTTCTTCGTTTCTTGCCCGATTCGGTCAATATTTATATCCACGGAATCCTTATCAATAGGCCTAAGACCTCTATTGATCGGAATTCCTATCCATCGTTCCGAACAAAGAACTTCAATTTTCGGGCCGGGCCCTAGGGGTACCTTTAGGGGCATGGGGGCTGAAAACTTATCTGAAAAGAAATGTTGATATTTTTGCACATTAGCTTATACACATGTATTTATAGCATTTTAAAGTGAGCTTGCATAGTTTTAAGGCCCAGATCACGGGTAAATCGGCCGAATACGGTCCAAAATAGTCACTTTTTCGCTTGTTTTGGAATCTCACGAAGTTCTCGTAAAGCAAAATAATAGGAAAAGTGGATTTTGAGTTTTTGAGGGATAGCCCTTGAAATAAGATTTCCAACGCCGCTTGAATCGGCCAATTCGGACAAATAGCCTAGAAGTTATGGCAAAAATAGTAAAACTGGGCAAAACGGGACCCGACGCAAAAACTATTTTGGCCATAACTTCTTCGTTTCTCGCCCGATTCGGTCAATATTTATGTCCACGGAATCCTTATCTAAAAGCCTAAGACCTCTAATGATCGGAATTCCTATCCCTCGTGCCGAACAAAGATCTTCAATTTTCGGGCCAGGCCCTAGGGGTACCCCTAGGGGCTCGGGGGCTGAAAAATCATCTGAAACGAAATGTTGATTTTTTCGCACATTAGCATATACACATGTATTTATGGCATTTTAAAGTGAGCTTGCATAGTTTTAAGGCCCAGATCCCGGGTAAATCGGCCGAATACGCCCCAAAATAGTCATGTTTTCGCTTGTTTTGGACTCTCATGAAGTTCACGTAAAGCAAAATAATAGGAAAAGTGGATTTTGACTTTTTGGGGGATAGCCCTTTGAATAAGGTTTCCAACTCCGTTTGAATCGGCCAAATCGGATAAATAGCCTAGAAGTTATGGCAAAAATATTGGAACGGCGCAAAACGAGACCCGACGCAAAAATTATTTTCGCAATAACTTCTTAGTTTCTCGCCCGATTCGGTCAATCTTTATATCCACGGAATCCTTATCAATAGGCCTAAGACCTCTACTTATCAAAATTCCTATCCATCGTTCCGAACAAAGAGCTTCAATTTTCGGGCCGGGCCCTAGGGGGAACCCCTAGGGGTTCGGGGGCTGAAAACTTGTCTGAAAAGAAATGTTGATTTTTTTGCACATTAGCTTTTACACATGTATTTATGGCATTTTAAAGTGAGATTCCATAGTTTTAAGGCCCAGATCGCGGGTAAATCGGCCGAATAAAGCCCAAAATAGTCACTTTTTCGCTTGTTTTGGAATCTCACGAAGTTCTCGTAAAGCAAAATAATAGGAAAAGTAAATTTTGGCTTTTTGAGGGATAGCCCTTGGAATAAGGTTTCCAATGCCGCTTGAATCGGCCAATTCGGACAAATAGCCTAGAAGTTATGGCAAAAATAGTAGAACTGGGCAAAACGGGACCCGACGCAATAACTATTTTGGCCATAACTTCTTCGTTTCTCGCCCGATTCGGTCAATCTTTATCTCCACGGAATCCTTATCTAAAGGCTTAAGACCTCTAATGATCGGAATTCCTATATATCGTGCCGAACAAAGATCTTCAATTTTCGGGCCGGGCCCTAGGGGTACCCCTAGGGGATCGGGGGCTGAAAAATCATCTGAAACGAAATGTTGACTTTTTCGCACATTAGCACATACACATGTATTTATGGCATTTTAAAGTGAGCATGCATAGTTTTAAGGCCCAGATCGCGGGTAAATCGGCCGAATACGGTCCAAAATAGTCACTTTTTCGCTTGTTTTGGAATCTCACGAAGTTCTCGTAAAGCAAAATAATAGGAAAAGTGGATTTTGACTTTTTGAGGGATAGCCCTTGAAATAAGATTTCCAACGCCGCTTGAATCGGCCAATTCGGACAAATAGCCTAGAAGTTGTGGCAAAAATAGTAAAACTGGGCAAAACGGGACCCGACGCAAAAACTATTTTGGCCATAACTTCTTCGTTTCTTGCCCGATTCAGTCAATCTTTATGTCCACGGAATCCTTATCTAAAGGCCTAAGACCTCTAATGATCAGAATTCCTATCCCTCGTGCCGAACAAAGAGCTTCAATTTTTGGGCCGGTCCCTAGGGGTACCCCTAGGGGCTTAGGGGCTGAAAAATCATCTGAAACGAAATGTTGATTTTTTCGCACATTAGCATATACACATGTATTTATGGCATTTTAAAGTGAGCTTGCATAGTTTTAAGGCCCAGATCCCGGGTAAATCGGCTGAATACGCCCCAAAATAGTCACGTTTTCGCTTGTTTTGGACTCTCACGAAGTTCACGTAAAGCAAAATAATAGGAAAAGTGGATTTTGACTTTTTGGGGTATAGCCCTTGGAATAAGGTTTCCAACGCCGTTTGAATCGGCCAAATCGGATAAATAGCATAGAAGTTATGGCAAAAATATTGGAACGGCGCAAAACGAGACCCGACGCAAAAACTATTTTGGCCATAACTTCTTCGTTTCTCGCCCGATTCGGTCAATCTTTATATCCACGGAATCCTTATCTAAAGGCCTAAGACCTCTACTGATCGAAATTCCTATCCATCGTTCCGAACAAAGAGCTTCAATTTTCGGGCCTGGCCCTAGAGGTAAACCTAGGGGTTCGGGGGCAGAAAATTTATCTGAAAAGAAATGTTGGATTTTTTGCACATTAGCTTATACACATGTATTTATGACATTTTAAAGTGAGTTTGCATAGTTTTAAGGCCCAGATCGTGGGTAAATCGGCCGAATAAAGCCCAAAATAGTCACTTTTTCGCTTGTTTTGGAATCTCACGAAGTTCTCGTAAATCAAAATAATAGGAAAAGTGGATTTTGACTTTTTGAGGGATAGCCCTTGGAATAAGGTTTCCAACGCCGCTTGAATCGGCCAATTCGGACAAATAGCGTAGAAGTTATGGCAAAAAAAGTAAAACTGGGCAAAACGGGACCCGACGCAAAAACTATTTTGGCCATAACTTCTTCGTTTCTCGCCCGATTAGGTCAATCTTTATGTCCACGGAATCCTTATCTAAAGGTCTAAGACCTCTAATGATCGAAATTCCTATCCATCGTGCCGAACAAAGAGCTTCAATTTTCGGGCCGGGCCCTAGGGGTATCCCTAGGGGCTCGGGGGCTGAAAAATCATATGAAACGAAATGTTGATTTTTTCGCACATTAGCACATACACATGTATTTATGGCATTTTAAGGTGAGCTTGCATAGTTTTGAGGCCCAGATCGCGGGTAAATCGGCTGAATACGCCCCAAAATAGTCACTTTTTCGCTTGTATTGGAATCTCACGAAGTTCTCAGAAAGCAAAATAATAGGAAAAGTAGATTTTGAGTTTTTGAGGGATAGCCCTTGGAATAAGGTTTCCAACGCCGCTTGAATCGGCCAATTCGGACAAATAGCGTAGAAGTTATGGCAAAAAAAGTAGAACTGGGCAAAACGGGACCCGACGCAAAAACTATTTTGGCCATAACTTCTTCGTTTCTCTCCCGATTAGGTCAATCTTTATGTCCACGGAATCCTTATCAAAAGGCCTAAGACCTCAAATGATCGGAATTCCTATCCATCGTTCCGAACAAAGAACTTCAATTTTCGGGCTGGGCCCTAGGGGTACCCCTAGGGGCTCGGGGGCTGAAAACTTATCTGAAAAGAAATGTTGATTTTTTTGCACATTATCATATACACATGTATTTATGGCATTTTAAAGTGAGCATGCATAGTTTTAAGGCCCAGATCGCGGGTAAATCGGCCGAATACAGTCCAAAATAGTCACTTTTTCGCTTGTTTTGGAATCTCACGAAGTTCTCGTAAAGCAAAATAATAGGAAAAGTGGATTTTGATTTTTTTAGGGATAGCCCTTGAAATAAGATTTCCAACGCCGCTTGAATCGGCCAATTCGGACAAATAGCCCAGAAGTTATGGCAAAAATAGTGGTATTGTGCAAAACGGGACCCGACGCAAAAACTATTTTGCCCATAACTTCTTCGTTTCTCGCCCGATTCGGTCAATCTTTATATCCACGGAATTCTTATCAAAAGGCCTAAGACCTGTACTGATCGGAATTCCCATCCATCGTTCCGAACAAAGAGCTTCAATTTTCGGGCCGGGCCCTAGGGGTACCCCTAGGGGTTCGGGGGCTGAAAACTTATCTGAAAAGAAATGTTGATTTTTTTGCACATTAGCTTATACACATTTATTTATGGCATTTTAAAGTGTGCATGCATAGTTTGAAGCCCAGATCGCGGGTAAATCGGCCGAATACAGTCCAAAATAGTCACTTTTTCGCATGTTTTGGAATCTCACGAAGTTCTCATAAAGCAAAATAATAGGAAAAGTGGATTTTGACTTTTTGAGGGATAGCCCTTGAAATAAGATTTCCAACGCCGCTTGAATCGGCCAATTCGGACAAATAGCCTAGAAGTTATGGCAAAAATAGTGGAACTGCGCAAAACGGGACCCGACGCAAAATCTATTTTGGCCATAACTTCTTCGTTTCTCGCCCAATTCGGTCAATCTTTATGTCCACGGAATCCTTATCTAAAGTCCTAAGATCTCTAATGATCGGATTTCCTATACCTCGTGCCGAACAAAGAGCTTCAATTTTCGGGTCGGGCCCTAGGGGTACCCCTAGGGGCTTAGGGGCTGAAAAATCATCAGAAACGAAATGTTGATTTTTTCGCACATTAGCATATACACATGTTTTTATGGCAGTTTAAAGTGAGCTTGCATAGTTTTAAGGCCCAGATCCCGGGTAAATCGGCCGAATACGCCCCAAAATAGTCACGTTTTCGCTTGTTTTGGACTCTCACGAAGTTCTCGTAAAGCAAAATAATAGGAAAAGTGGATTTTGACTTTTTGGGGGATAGCCCTTGGAATAAGGTTTCCAACGCCGTTGTAATCAGCCAAATCGGATAAATAGCCTAGAAGTTATGGCAAAAATAGTGGAACGGCGCAAAACGAGACCCGACGCAAAAACTATTTTGGCCATAACTTCTTCGTTTCTCGCCCGATTCGGTCAATCTTTATATCCACGGAATCCTTATCAAAAGGCCTAAGACCTCTACTGATCGGAATTCCTATCCATCGTTCCGAACAAAGAGCTTAAATTTTCGGGCCGGGCCCTAGGGGTACCTCTAGGGGTTCAGGGGCTGAAAACTTATCTGAAAAGAAATGTTGATTTTTTTGCACATTAGCTTATACACATGTATTTATGGCATTTTAAAGTGTGCATGCGTAGTTTGAAGGTCCAGATCGCGGGTAAATCGGCCGAATACGGTTCAAAATAGTCACTTTTTCGCTTGTTTTGGAATCTCACGAAGTTCTCGTAAAGCAAAATAATAAGAAAAGTGGATTTTGACTTTTTGAGGGATAGCCCGTGAAATAAGATTTCCAACGCCGCTTGAATCGGCCAATTCGGACAAATAGCCTAGAAGTTATGGCAAAAATAGTGGAACTGTGCAAAACGGGACCCGACGCAAAAACTATTTTGGCCATAACTTCTTCGTTTCTCGCCCGATTAGGTCAATCTTTATGTCCACGGAATCCTTATCTAAAGGCCTAAGACCTCTAACGATCGGAATTCCTATCAATCGTGCCGAACAAAGAGCTTCAATTTTCGGGCCGGGCCCTAGGGGTACACCCCTAGGTGCTTAGGGGCTGAAAAATCATCTGAAACGAAATATTGATTTTTTCGCACATTAGCATATACACATGTTTTTATGCCATTTTAAAGTGAGCTTGCATAGTTTTAAGGCCTAGATCCCGGGTAAATCGGCCGAATACGCCCCAAAACAGTCACGTTTCCGCTTGTTTTGGACTCTCACGAAGTTCTCATAAAGCAAAATAATAGGAAAAGTGGATTTTGACTTTTTGGGGATAGCCCTTGGAATAAGGTTTCCAACGCCGTTTGAATCGGCCAAATCGGATAAATAGCCTAGAAGTTATGGCAAAAATAGTGGAACGGCGCAAAACGGGACCCGACGCAAAAACTATTTTGGCCATAACTTCTTCGTTTCTCGCCCGATTCGGTCAATCTTTATATCCACGGAATCCTTATCAAAAGGCCTAAGACCTCTACTGATCGGAATTCCTATCCATCGTTCCGAACAAAGAGCTTCAATTTTCGGGCCGGGCCCTAGGGGTACCCCTAGGGGTTCAGGGGCTGAAAACTTATCTGAAGAGAAATGTTGATTTTTTTGCATATTAACTTATACACATGTATTTATGGCATTTTGAAGTGAGCTTGCATAGTTTTAAGGCCCAGATCGCGGGTAAATCGGCCGAATAAAGCCTAAAATAGTCACTTTTTCGCTTGTTTTGGAATCTCACGAAGTTCTCGTAAAGCAAAATAATAGGAAAAGTGGATTTTGACTTTTTGAGAGATAGCCCTTGGAATAAGGTTTCCAACGCCGCTTGAATCGGCCAATTCGGACAAATAGCCTAGAAGTTATGGCAAAAATAGTAAAACTGGGCAAAACGGGACCCGACGCAAAAACTATTTTGGCCATAACTTCTTCGTTTCTCGCCCAATTCGGTCAATCTTTATGTCCACGGAATCCTTATCTAAAGGCCTAAGACCTCTAATGATCGGAATTCCTATCCATCGTGCCGAACAAATAACTTCAATTTTCGGGCCGAGCCCTAGGGGTACCCCTAGGGGCTCGGGGACTGAAAAATTATCTGAAACGAAATGTTGATTTTTTTGCACATTAGCACATAAACATGTATTTATGACATTTTAAAGTGAGCTAGCATAGTTTTAAGGCCCACATCGCGGGTAAATCGGCCGAATACGGCTCAAAATAGTCACTTTTTCGCTTGTTTTGGAATCTCACGAAGTTCTCGTAAAGCAAAATAATAGGAAAAATGGATTTTAACTTTTTGAAGGATAGCCCTTGAAATAAGATTTCCAACGCCTCTTGAATCGGCCAATTCGGACAAATAGCCTAGAAGTTATGGCAAAAATAGTGGAACTGTGCAAAACGGGACCCGACGCAAAAACTATTTTGGCCATAACTTCTTCGTTTCTCGCCCGATTCGGTCAAATTTTATGTCCACGGAATCCTTATCTAAAGGCCTAAGACCTCCAATGATCGGAATTCCTATCCCTCGTGCTGATTAAAGAGCTTCAATTTTCGGGCCGGGCCCTAGGGGTACCCCTAGGGGCTTAGGGGCTGAAAAATCATCTGAAACGAAATGTTGATTTTTTCCCACATTAGCATATACACATGTTTTTATGGCATTTTAAAGTGAGCTTGCATAGTTTTAAGGCCCAGATCCCGGGTAAATCGGCCGAATACGGTCCAAAATAGTCACTTTTTCGCTTGTTTTGGAATCTCACGAAGTTCTCGTAAAGCAAAATAATAGGAAAAGTGGATTTTGACTTTTTGAGGGATAGCCCTTGGAATAAGGTTTCCAACGCCGCTTGAATCGGCCAATTCGGACAAATAGCCTAGAAGTTATGGCAAAAATAGTAAAACTGGGCAAAACGGGACCCGATCCAAAAACTATTTTTGCCATAACTTCTTCATTTCTCGCCCGATTCGGTTAATCTTTATGTCCACGGAATCCTTATCTAACGGCCTAAGACCTCTAATGATCGGAATTCCTATCCATCGTGCCGAACAAAGAGCTTCAATTTTCGGGCCGGGCCCTAGTGGTACCCCTAGGGGCTCGGGGGCTGAAAAATTATCTGAAACGAAATGTTGATTTTTTCGCACATTGGCACATACACATGTATTTATGGCATTTTAAAGTGAGCTTGCATAGTTTTGAGGCCCAGATCGCGGGTAAATCGGCCGAATACGCCCCAAAATAGTCACTTTTTCGCTTGTATTGGAATCTCACGAAGTTGTCGTAAAGCAAAATAATAGGAAAAGTGGATTTTGAGTTTTTGGGGGATAGCCCTTGGAATAAGGTTTCCAACGCCGTTTGAATCGGCCAAATCGGATAAATAGCCTAGAAGTTATGGCAAAAATAGTGGAACGGCGCAAAACGGGACCCGACGCAAATACTATTTTGGCCATAACTTCTTCGTTTCTCGCCCGATTCGGTCAATCTTTATATCCACGGAATCCTTATCAAAAGGCCTAAGACCTCTACTGATCGGAATTCCTATCCATCGTTCCGAACAAAGAGCTTCAATTTTCGGGCCGGGCCCTAGGGGTACCCCTAGGGGTTCAGGGGCTGAAAACTTATCTGAAGAGAAATGTTGATTTTTTTGCACATTAACTTATACACATGTATTTATGGCATTTTGAAGTGAGCTTGCATAGTTTTAAGGCCCAGATCGCGGGTAAATCGGCCGAATAAAGCCTAAAATAGTCACTTTTTCGCTTGTTTTGGAATCTCACGAAGTTCTCGTAAAGCAAAATAATAGGAAAAGTGGATTTTGACTTTTTGAGAGATAGCCCTTGGAATAAGGTTTCCAACGCCGCTTGAATCGGCCAATTCGGACAAATAGCCTAGAAGTTATGGCAAAAATAGTAAAACTGGGCAAAACGGGACCCGACGCAAAAACTATTTTGGCCATAACTTCTTCGTTTCTCGCCCAATTCGGTCAATCTTTATGTCCACGGAATCCTTATCTAAAGGCCTAAGACCTCTAATGATCGGAATTCCTATCCATCGTGCCGAACAAATAACTTCAATTTTCGGGCCGAGCCCTAGGGGTACCCCTAGGGGCTCGGGGACTGAAAAATTATCTGAAACGAAATGTTGATTTTTTTGCACATTAGCACATAAACATGTATTTATGACATTTTAAAGTGAGCTAGCATAGTTTTAAGGCCCACATCGCGGGTAAATCGGCCGAATACGGCTCAAAATAGTCACTTTTTCGCTTGTTTTGGAATCTCACGAAGTTCTCGTAAAGCAAAATAATAGGAAAAATGGATTTTAACTTTTTGAAGGATAGCCCTTGAAATAAGATTTCCAACGCCTCTTGAATCGGCCAATTCGGACAAATAGCCTAGAAGTTATGGCAAAAATAGTGGAACTGTGCAAAACGGGACCCGACGCAAAAACTATTTTGGCCATAACTTCTTCGTTTCTCGCCCGATTCGGTCAAATTTTATGTCCACGGAATCCTTATCTAAAGGCCTAAGACCTCCAATGATCGGAATTCCTATCCCTCGTGCTGATTAAAGAGCTTCAATTTTCGGGCCGGGCCCTAGGGGTACCCCTAGGGGCTTAGGGGCTGAAAAATCATCTGAAACGAAATGTTGATTTTTTCCCACATTAGCATATACACATGTTTTTATGGCATTTTAAAGTGAGCTTGCATAGTTTTAAGGCCCAGATCCCGGGTAAATCGGCCGAATACGGTCCAAAATAGTCACTTTTTCGCTTGTTTTGGAATCTCACGAAGTTCTCGTAAAGCAAAATAATAGGAAAAGTGGATTTTGACTTTTTGAGGGATAGCCCTTGGAATAAGGTTTCCAACGCCGCTTGAATCGGCCAATTCGGACAAATAGCCTAGAAGTTATGGCAAAAATAGTAAAACTGGGCAAAACGGGACCCGATCCAAAAACTATTTTGGCCATAACTTCTTCATTTCTCGCCCGATTCGGTTAATCTTTATGTCCACGGAATCCTTATCTAACGGCCTAAGACCTCTAATGATCGGAATTCCTATCCATCGTGCCGAACAAAGAGCTTCAATTTTCGGGCCGGGCCCTAGTGGTACCCCTAGGGGCTCGGGGGCTGAAAAATTATCTGAAACGAAATGTTGATTTTTTCGCACATTGGCACATACACATGTATTTATGGCATTTTAAAGTGAGCTTGCATAGTTTTGAGGCCCAGATCGCGGGTAAATCGGCCGAATACGCCCCAAAATAGTCACTTTTTCGCTTGTATTGGAATCTCACGAAGTTGTCGTAAAGCAAAATAATAGGAAAAGTGGATTTTGAGTTTTTGGGGGATAGCCCTTGGAATAAGGTTTCCAACGCCGTTTGAATCGGCCAAATCGGATAAATAGCCTAGAAGTTATGGCAAAAATAGTGGAACGGCGCAAAACGGGACCCGACGCAAATACTATTTTGGCCATAACTTCTTCGTTTCTCGCCCGATTCGGTCAATCTTTATATCCACGGAATCCTTATCAAAAGGCCTAAGACCTCTACTGATCGGAATTCCTATCCATCGTTCCGAACAAAGAGCTTAAATTTTCGGGCCGGGCCCTAGGGGTACCTTTAGGGGTTCGGGGGCTGAAAACTTATCTGAAAAGAAATGTTGATTTTTTTGCACATTAGCTTATACACATGTATTTATGGCATTTTAAAGTGTGCATGCGTAGTTTGAAGGCCCAGATCGCGGGTAAATCGGCCGAATACGGTTCAAAATAGTCACTTTTTCGCTTGTTTTGGAATCTCACGAAGTTCTCGTAAAGCAAAATAATTAGAAAAGTGGATTTTGACTTTTTGAGGGATAGCCCGTGAAATAAGATTTCCAACGCCGCTTGAATCGGCCAATTCGGACAAATAGCCTAGAAGTTATGGCAAAAATAGTGGAACTGTGCAAAACGGGACCCGACGCAAAAACTATTTTGGCCATAACTTCTTCGTTTCTCGCCCGATTAGGTCAATCTTTATGTCCACGGAATCCTTATCTAAAGGCCTAAGACCTCTAACGATCGGAATTCCTATCAATTGTGCCGAACAAAGAGCTTCAATTTTCGGGCCGGGCCCTAGGGGTACACCCCTAGGTGCTTTGGGGCTGAAAAATCATCTGAAACGAAATATTGATTTTTTCGCACATTAGCATATACACATGTTTTTATGGCATTTTAAAGTGAGCTTGCATAGTTTTAAGGCCCACATCGCGGGTAAATCGGCCGAATACGGCTCAAAATAGTCACTTTTTCGCTTATTTTGGAATCTCACGAAGTTCTCGTAAAGCAAAATAATAGGAAAAATGGATTTTAACTTTTTGAAGGATAGCCCTTAAAATAAGATTTCCAACGCCTCTTGAATCGGCCAATTCGGACAAATAGCCTAGAAGTTATGGCAAAAATAGTGGAACTGTGCAAAACGGGACCCGACGCAAAAACTATTTTGGCCATAACTTCTTCGTTTCTCGCCCGATTCGGTCAAATTTTATGTCCACGGAATCCTTATCTAAAGGCCTAAGACCTCCAATGATCGGAATTCCTATCCCTCGTGCTGATTAAAGAGCTTCAATTTTCGGGCCGGGCCCTAGGGGTACCCTAGGGGCTTAGGGGCTGAAAAATCATCTGAAACGAAATGTTGATTTTTTCGCACATTAGCATATACACATGTTTTTATGGCATTTTAAAGTGAGCTTGCATAGTTTTAAGGCCCAGATCCCGGGTAAATCGGCCGAATACGCCCCAAAATAGTCACGTTTTCGCTTGTTTTGGACTCTCACGAAGTTCTCGTAAAGCAAAATAATAGGAAAGGTGGATTTTTACTATTTGGGGGATAGCCCTTGGAATAAGGTTTCCAGCGCCGTTTGAATCGGCCAAATCGGATAAATAGCCTAGAAGTTATGGCAAAAATAGTGGAACGGCGCAAAACGAGACCCTACGCAAAAACTATTTTGGCCATAACTTCTTCGTTTCTCGCCCGATTCGGTCAATCTTTATATCCACAGATCCTTATCAAAAGGCCTAAGACCTCTCCTGATCAGAATTCCTATCCATCGTTCCGAACAAAGAGCTTCAATTTTCGGGCCGGGCCCTAGGGGTACCCCTAGGGGTTCAGGGGCTGAAACCTTATCTGAAAAGAAATGTTGATTTTTTTGCACATTAGATTATACACATGTATTTATGGCATTTTAAAGTGAGCTTGCATAGTTTTAAGGCCCAGATCGCGGGTAAATCGGCCTAATAAAGCCCAAAATAGTCACTTTTTCGCTTGTTTTGGAATCTCACGAAGTTCTCGTAAAGCAAAATAATAGGAAAAGTGGATTCTGACTTTTTGAGGGATAGCCCTTGGAATAAGGTTTCCAACGCCGTTTGAATCGGCCAAATCGGATAAATAGTCTAGAAGTTATGGCAAAAATAGAGGAACGGCGCAAAACGAGACCCGACGCAAAATCTATTTTGGCCATAACTTCTTCGTTTCTCGCCCGATTCGGTCAATCTTTATATCCACGGAATCCTTATCAAAAGGCCTAAGACCTCTACTGATTGGAATTCCTATCCATCGTTCCGAACAAAGAGCTTCAATTTCCGGGCCGGGCCCTAGGGTTACCCCTAGGGGTTCAGGGGCTGAACCTTATCTGAAAAGAAATGTTGATTTTTTTGCACATTAGCTTATACACATGTATTTATGGCATTTTAAAGTGAGCATGCATAGTTTTAAGGCCCAGATCGCGGGTAAATCGGCCGAATACGTTCCAAAATAGTCACTTTTTCGCTTGTTTTGGAATCTCACGAAGTTCTCGTAAAGCAAAATAATAGGAAAAGTGGATTTTGACTTTTTGAGGGATAGCCCTTGGAATAAGGTTTCCAACGCCGCTTGAATCGGCCAATTCGGACAAATAGTCTAGAAGTTATGGCAAAAATAGTAAAACTGGGCAAAACGGGACCCGATCCAAAAACTATTTTGGCCATAACCGATTCGGTTATTCTTTATGTCCACGGAATCCTTATCTAACGGCCTAAGACCTCTAATGATCGGAATTCCTATCCATCGTGCCGAACAAAGAGCTTCAATTTTCGGGCCGGGCCCTAGTGGTACCCCTAGGGGCTCGGGGGCTGAAAAATTATCTGAAACGAAATGTTGATTTTTTCGCACATTAGCACATACACATGTATTTATGACATTTTAAAGTGAGCTAGCATAGTTTTAAGGCCCACATCGCGGGTAAATCGGCCGAATACGGCCCAAAATAGTCACTTTTTCGCTTGTTTTGGAATCTCACGAAATTCTCGTAAAGCAAAATAATAGGAAAAGTGGATTTTGACTTTTTGAGGGATAGCCCTTGGAATAAGGTTTCCAACGCCGCTTGAATCGGCCAATTCGGACAAATAGCCTAGAAGTTATGGCAAAAATAGTAGAACTGGGCAAAACGGGACCCGACGCAAAAACTATTTTGGCCATAACTTCTTCGTTTCTCGCCCGATTAGGTATATCTTTATGTCCACGGAATCCTTATCTAAAGGCCTAAGACCTCTAATGATCGGAATTCCTATCAATCGTGCCGAACAAAGAGCTTCAATTTTCGGGCCGGGCCCTAGGGGTACACCCCTAGGGGCTCGGGGACTGAAAAATTATCTGAAACGAAATGTTGATTATTTCGCACATTAGCACATACACATGTATTTATGGCATTTTAAAGTGAGCTTGCATAGTTTTGAGGCCCAGATCGCGGGTAAATCGGCCGAATACGACCCAAAATAGTCACTTTTTCGCTTGTATTGGAATCTCACGAAGTTGTCGTAAAGCAAAATAATAGGAAAAGTGGATTTTGAGTTTTTGGGGGATAGCCATTGGAATAAGGTTTCCAACGCCGTTTGAATCGGCCAAATCGGATAAATAGCCTAGAAGTTATGGCAAAAATAGTGGAACGGCGCAAAACGGGACCCGACGCAAAAACTATTTTGGCCATAACTTCTTCGTTTCTCGACCGATTCGGTCAATATTTATATCCACGGAATCCTTATAGATAGGCCTAAGACCTCTACTGATCGGAATTCCTATCCATCGTTCCGAACAAAGAGCTTTAATTTTCGGGCCGGGCCCTAGGGGTACCCATAGGGGTTCGGGGGCTGAAAACTTATCTGAAAAGAAATGTTGATTTTTTTGCACATTAGCTTATACACATGTATTTATGGCATTTTAAAGTGAGCTTGCATAGTTTTAAGGCCCAGATCGCGTGTAAATCGGCCGAATAAAGCCTAAAATAATCACTTTTTCGCTTGTTTTGGAATCTCACGAAGTTCTCGTAAAGCAAAATAATAGGAAAAGTGGATTTTGACTTTTTGAGGGATAGCCCTTGGAATAAGGTTTCCAACGCCGTTTGAATCGGCCAAATCGGATAAATAGCCTAGAAGTTATGGCAAAAATAGTGGAACGGCGCAAAACGAGACCCGACGCAAAATCTATTTTGGCCATAACTTCTTCGTTTCTCGCCCGATTCGGTCAATCTTTATATCCACGGAATCCTTATCAAAAGGCCTAAGACCTCTACTGATTGGAATTCCTATCCATCGTTCCGAACAAAGAGCTTCAATTTCCGGGCCGGGCCCTAGGGGTACCCCTAGGGGTTCAGGGGCTGAAACCTTATCTGAAAAGAAATGTTGATTTTTTTGCACATTAGCTTATACACATGTATTTATGGCATTTCAAAGTGAGCTTGCATAGTTTTAAGGCCCAGATCGCGGGTAAATCGGCCGAATAAAGCCCAAAATAGTCACTTTTTCGCTTGTTTTGGAATCTCACGAAGTTCTCGTAAAGCAAATAATAGGAAAAGTGGATTTTAAGTTTTTGAGGGATAGCCCTTGGAATAAGGTTTCCAACGCCGTTTGAATCGGCCAAATCGGATAAATAGTCTAGAAGTTATGGCAAAAATAGAGGAACGGCGCAAAACGAGACCCGACGCAAAATCTATTTTGGCCATAACTTCTTCGTTTCTCGCCCGATTCGGTGAATCTTTATATCCACGGAATCCTTATCAAAAGGCCTAAGACCTCTACTGATTGGAATTCCTATCCATCGTTCCGAACAAAGAGCTTCAATTTCCGGGCCGGGCCCTACGGTTACCCCTAGGGGTTCAGGGGCTGAACCTTATCTGAAAAGAAATGTTGATTTTTTTGCACATTAGCTTATACACATGTATTTATGGCATTTTAAAGTGAGCATGCATAGTTTTAAGGCCCAGATCGCGGGTAAATCGGCCGAATACGTTCCAAAATAGTCACTTTTTCGCTTGTTTTGGAATCTCACGAAGTTCTCGTAAAGCAAAATAATAGGAAAAGTGGATTTTGACTTTTTGAGGGATAGCCCTTGGAATATCCGCTTGAATCGGCCAATTCGGACAAATAGTCTAGAAGTTATGGCAAAAATAGTAAAACTGGGCAAAACGGGACCCGATCCAAAAACTATTTTGGCCATAACCGATTCGGTTATTCTTTATGTCCACGGAATCCTTATCTAACGGCCTAAGACCTCTAATGATCGGAATTCCTATCCATCGTGCCGAACAAAGAGCTTCAATTTTCGGGCCGGGCCCTAGTGGTACCCCTAGGGGCTCGGGGGCTGAAAAATTATCTGAAACGAAATGTTGATTATTTCGCACATTAGCACATACACATGTATTTATGACATTTTAAAGTGAGCTAGCATAGTTTTAAGGCCCACATCGCGGGTAAATCGGCCGAATACGGCCCAAAATAGTCACTTTTTCGCTTGTTTTGGAATCTCACGAAATTCTCGTAAAGCAAAATAATAGGAAAAGTGGATTTTGACTTTTTGAGGGATAGCCCTTGGAATAAGGTTTCCAACGCCGCTTGAATCGGCCAATTCGGACAAATAGCCTAGAAGTTATGGCAAAAATAGTAGAACTGGGCAAAACGGGACCCGACGCAAAAACTATTTTGGCCATAACTTCTTCGTTTCTCGCCCGATTAGGTCAATCTTTATGTCCACGGAATCCTTATCTAAAGGCCTAAGACCTCTAATGATCGGAATTCCTATCAATCGTGCCGAACAAAGAGCTTCAATTTTCGGGCCGGGCCCTAGGGGTACACCCCTAGGGGCTCGGGGACTGAATAATTATCTGAAACGAAATGTTGATTTTTTTGCACATTAGCACATACACATGTATTTATGGCATTTTAAAGTGAGCTTGCATAGTTTTGAGGCCCAGATCGCGGGTAAATCGGCCGAATACGACCCAAAATAGTCACTTTTTCGCTTGTATTGGAATCTCACGAAGTTGTCGTAAAGCAAAATAATAGGAAAAGTGGATTTTGAGTTTTTGGGGGATAGCCCTTGGAATAAGGTTTCCAACGCCGTTTGAATCGGCCAAATCGGATAAATAGCCTAGAAGTTAGGGCAAAAATAGTGGAACGGCGCAAAACGGGACCCGACGCAAAAACTATTTTGGCCATAACTTCTTCGTTTCTCGACCGATTCGGTCAATATTTATATCCACGGAATCCTTATAGATAGGCCTAAGACCTCTACTGATCGGAATTCCTATCCATCGTTCCGAACAAAGAGCTTTAATTTTCGGGCCGGGCCCTAGGGGTACCCATAGGGGTTCGGGGGCTGAAAACTTATCTGAAAAGAAATGTTGATTTTTTTGCACATTAGCTTATACACATGTATTTATGGCATTTTAAAGTGAGCTTGCATAGTTTTAAGGCCCAGATCGCGTGTAAATCGGCCGAATAAAGCCTAAAATAATCACTTTTTCGCTTGTTTTGGAATCTCACGAAGTTCTCGTAAAGCAAAATAATAGGAAAAGTGGATTTTGACTTTTTGAGGGATAGCCCTTGGAATAAGGTTTCCAACGCCGTTTGAATCGGCCAAATCGGATAAATAGCCTAGAAGTTATGGCAAAAATAGTGGAACGGCGCAAATCGAGACCCGACGCAAAATCTATTTTGGCCATAACTTCTTCGTTTCTCGCCCGTTTCGGTCAATCTTTATATCCACGGAATCCTTATCAAAAGGCCTAAGACCTCTACTGATTGGAATTCCTATCCATCGTTCCGAACAAACAGCTTCAATTTCCGGGCCGGGCCATAGGGGTACCCCTAGGGGTTCAGGGGCTGAAACCTTATCTGAAAAGAAATGTTGATTTTTTTGCACATTAGCTTATACACATGTATTTATGGCATTTTAAAGTGAGCTTGCATAGTTTTAAGGCCTAGATCGCGTGTAAATCGGCCGAATAAAGCCTAAAATAGTCACTTTTTCGCTTGTTTTGGATCTCACGAAGTTCTCGTAAAGCAAAATAATAGGAAAAGTGGATTTTGACTTTTTGAGGGATAGCCCTTGGAATAAGGTTTCCAACGCCGTTTGAATCGGCCAAATCGGATAAATAGCCTAGAGGTTATGGCAAAAATAGTGGAACAGCGCAAAACGAGACCCGACGCAAAATCTATTTTGGCCATAACTTCTTCGTTTCTCGCCCGATTCGGTCAATCTTTATATCCACGGAATCCTTATCAAAAGGGCTAAGACCTCTACTGATTGGAATTCCTATCCATCGTTCCGAACAAAGAGCTTCAATTTCCGGGCCGGGCTCTAGGGGTACCCCTAGGGGTTCAGGGGCTGAAACCTTATCTGAAAAGAAATGTTGATTTTTTTGCACATTAGCTTATACACATGTATTTATGGCATTTTAAAGTGAGCTTGCATAGTTTTAAGGCCCAGATCGCGGGTAAATCGGCCGAATAAAGCCCAAAATAGTCACTTTTTCGCTTGTTTTGGAATCTCACGAAGTTCTCGTAAAGCAAATAATAGGAAAAGTGGATTTTGAGTTTTTGGGGGATAGCCCTTGGAATAAGGTTTCCAACGCCGTTTGAATCGGCCAAATCGGATAAATAGCCTAGAAGTTATGGCAAAAATAGTGGAACGGCGCAAAACGGGACCCGACGCAAAAACTATTTTGGCCATAACTTCTTCGTTTCTCGCCCGATTCGGTCAATATTTATATCCACGGAATCCTTATCAAAAGGCCTAAGACCTCTACTGATCGGAATTCCTATCCATCGTTCCGAACAAAGAGCTTCAATTTTCGGGCCGGGCCCTAGGGGGTACCCCTAGGGGTTCGGGGGCTGAAAACTTATCTGAAAAGAAATGTTGATTTTTTTGCACAGTAGCTTATACACATGTATTTATGGCATTTTAAAGTGAGCTTGCATAGTTTTAAGGCCTAGATCGCGTGTAAATCGGCCGAATAAAGCCTAAAATAGTCACTTTTTCGCTTGTTTTGGATCTCACGAAGTTCTCGTAAAGCAAAATAATAGGAAAAGTGGATTTTGACTTTTTGAGGGATAGCCCTTGGAATAAGGTTTCCAACGCCGCTTGAATCGGCCAATTCGGACAAATAGCCTAGAAGTTATGGCAAAAATAGTAAAACTGGGCAAAACGGGACCCGATCCAAAAACTATTTTGGCCATAACCGATTCGGTTATTCTTTATGTCCACGGAATCCTTATTTAACGGCCTAAGACCTCTAATGATCGGAATTCCTATCCATCGTGCCGAACAAAGAGCTTCAATTTTCGGGCCGGGCCCTAGTGGTACCCCAAGGGGCTCGGGGGCTGAAAAATTATCTGAAACGAAATGTTGATTTTTTCGCACATTAGCACATACACATGTATTTATGACATTTTAAAGTGAGCTAGCATAGTTTTAAGGCCCACATCGCGGGTAAATCGGCCGAATACGGCCCAAAATAGTCACTTTTTCGCTTGTTTTGGAATCTCACGAAATTCTCGTAAAGCAAAATAATAGGAAAAGTGGATTTTGACTTTTTGAGGGATAGCCCTTGGAATAAGGTTTCCAACGCCGCTTGAATCGGCCAATTCGGACAAATAGCCTAGAAGTTATGGCAAAAATAGTAGAACTGGGCAAAACGGGACCCGACGCAAAAACTATTTTGGCCATAACTTCTTCGTTTCTCGCCCGATTAGGTCAATCTTTATGTCCACGGAATCCTTATCTAAAGGCCTAAGACCTCTAATGATCGGAATTCCTATCAATCGTGCCGAACAAAGAGCTTCAATTTTCGGGCCGGGCCCTAGGGGTACACCCCTAGGGGCTCGGGGACTGAATAATTATCTGAAACGAAATGTTGATTTTTTTGCACATTAGCACATACACATGTATTTATGGCATTTTAAAGTGAGCTTGCATAGTTTTGAGGCCCAGATCGCGGGTAAATCGGCCGAATACGACCCAAAATAGTCACTTTTTCGCTTGTATTGGAATCTCACGAAGTTGTCGTAAAGCAAAATAATAGGAAAAGTGGATTTTGAGTTTTTGGGGGATAGCCCTTGGAATAAGGTTTCCAACGCCGTTTGAATCGGCCAAATCGGATAAATAGCCTAGAAGTTAGGGCAAAAATAGTGGAACGGCGCAAAACGGGACCCGACGCAAAAACTATTTTGGCCATAACTTCTTCGTTTCTCGACCGATTCGGTCAATATTTATATCCACGGAATCCTTATAGATAGGCCTAAGACCTCTACTGATCGGAATTCCTATCCATCGTTCCGAACAAAGAGCTTTAATTTTCGGGCCGGGCCCTAGGGGTACCCATAGGGGTTCGGGGGCTGAAAACTTATCTGAAAAGAAATGTTGATTTTTTTGCACATTAGCTTATACACATGTATTTATGGCATTTTAAAGTGAGCTTGCATAGTTTTAAGGCCCAGATCGCGTGTAAATCGGCCGAATAAAGCCTAAAATAATCACTTTTTCGCTTGTTTTGGAATCTCACGAAGTTCTCGTAAAGCAAAATAATAGGAAAAGTGGATTTTGACTTTTTGAGGGATAGCCCTTGGAATAAGGTTTCCAACGCCGTTTGAATCGGCCAAATCGGATAAATAGCCTAGAAGTTATGGCAAAAATAGTGGAACGGCGCAAATCGAGACCCGACGCAAAATCTATTTTGGCCATAACTTCTTCGTTTCTCGCCCGTTTCGGTCAATCTTTATATCCACGGAATCCTTATCAAAAGGCCTAAGACCTCTACTGATTGGAATTCCTATCCATCGTTCCGAACAAACAGCTTCAATTTCCGGGCCGGGCCATAGGGGTACCCCTAGGGGTTCAGGGGCTGAAACCTTATCTGAAAAGAAATGTTGATTTTTTTGCACATTAGCTTATACACATGTATTTATGGCATTTTAAAGTGAGCTTGCATAGTTTTAAGGCCTAGATCGCGTGTAAATCGGCCGAATAAAGCCTAAAATAGTCACTTTTTCGCTTGTTTTGGATCTCACGAAGTTCTCGTAAAGCAAAATAATAGGAAAAGTGGATTTTGACTTTTTGAGGGATAGCCCTTGGAATAAGGTTTCCAACGCCGTTTGAATCGGCCAAATCGGATAAATAGCCTAGAGGTTATGGCAAAAATAGTGGAACGGCGCAAAACGAGACCCGACGCAAAATCTATTTTGGCCATAACTTCTTCGTTTCTCGCCCGATTCGGTCAATCTTTATATCCACGGAATCCTTATCAAAAGGGCTAAGACCTCTACTGATTGGAATTCCTATCCATCGTTCCGAACAAAGAGCTTCAATTTCCGGGCCGGGCTCTAGGGGTACCCCTAGGGGTTCAGGGGCTGAAACCTTATCTGAAAAGAAATGTTGATTTTTTTGCACATTAGCTTATACACATGTATTTATGGCATTTTAAAGTGAGCTTGCATAGTTTTAAGGCCCAGATCGCGGGTAAATCGGCCGAATAAAGCCCAAAATAGTCACTTTTTCGCTTGTTTTGGAATCTCACGAAGTTCTCGTAAAGCAAATAATAGGAAAAGTGGATTTTGAGTTTTTGGGGGATAGCCCTTGGAATAAGGTTTCCAACGCCGTTTGAATCGGCCAAATCGGATAAATAGCCTAGAAGTTATGGCAAAAATAGTGGAACGGCGCAAAACGGGACCCGACGCAAAAACTATTTTGGCCATAACTTCTTCGTTTCTCGCCCGATTCGGTCAATATTTATATCCACGGAATCCTTATCAAAAGGCCTAAGACCTCTACTGATCGGAATTCCTATCCATCGTTCCGAACAAAGAGCTTCAATTTTCGGGCCGGGCCCTAGGGGGTACCCCTAGGGGTTCGGGGGCTGAAAACTTATCTGAAAAGAAATGTTGATTTTTTTGCACAGTAGCTTATACACATGTATTTATGGCATTTTAAAGTGAGCTTGCATAGTTTTAAGGCCTAGATCGCGTGTAAATCGGCCGAATAAAGCCTAAAATAGTCACTTTTTCGCTTGTTTTGGATCTCACGAAGTTCTCGTAAAGCAAAATAATAGGAAAAGTGGATTTTGACTTTTTGAGGGATAGCCCTTGGAATAAGGTTTCCAACGCCGCTTGAATCGGCCAATTCGGACAAATAGCCTAGAAGTTATGGCAAAAATAGTAAAACTGGGCAAAACGGGACCCGATCCAAAAACTATTTTGGCCATAACCGATTCGGTTATTCTTTATGTCCACGGAATCCTTATTTAACGGCCTAAGACCTCTAATGATCGGAATTCCTATCCATCGTGCCGAACAAAGAGCTTCAATTTTCGGGCCGGGCCCTAGTGGTACCCCAAGGGGCTCGGGGGCTGAAAAATTATCTGAAACGAAATGTTGATTTTTTCGCACATTAGCACATACACATGTATTTATGA
The DNA here is from genome assembly GCA_029490685.1 of Schizonepeta tenuifolia. Lineage (NCBI taxonomy): Eukaryota > Viridiplantae > Streptophyta > Magnoliopsida > Lamiales > Lamiaceae > Schizonepeta > Schizonepeta tenuifolia. The sequence continues at coordinate 276,952 of CM055955.1, read as the reverse complement.
CATTTTAAAGTGAGCTAGCATAGTTTTAAGGCCCACATCGCGGGTAAATCGGCCGAATACGGCCCAAAATAGTCACTTTTTCGCTTGTTTTGGAATCTCACGAAATTCTCGTAAAGCAAAATAATAGGAAAAGTGGATTTTGACTTTTTGAGGGATAGCCCTTGGAATAAGGTTTCCAACGCCGCTTGAATCGGCCAATTCGGACAAATAGCCTAGAAGTTATGGCAAAAATAGTAGAACTGGGCAAAACGGGACCCGACGCAAAAACTATTTTGGCCATAACTTCTTCGTTTCTCGCCCGATTAGGTCAATCTTTATGTCCACGGAATCCTTATCTAAAGGCCTAAGACCTCTAATGATCGGAATTCCTATCAATCGTGCCGAACAAAGAGCTTCAATTTTCGGGCCGGGCCCTAGGGGTACACCCCTAGGGGCTCGGGGACTGAATAATTATCTGAAACGAAATGTTGATTTTTTTGCACATTAGCACATACACATGTATTTATGGCATTTTAAAGTGAGCTTGCATAGTTTTGAGGCCCAGATCGCGGGTAAATCGGCCGAATACGACCCAAAATAGTCACTTTTTCGCTTGTATTGGAATCTCACGAAGTTGTCGTAAAGCAAAATAATAGGAAAAGTGGATTTTGAGTTTTTGGGGGATAGCCCTTGGAATAAGGTTTCCAACGCCGTTTGAATCGGCCAAATCGGATAAATAGCCTAGAAGTTAGGGCAAAAATAGTGGAACGGCGCAAAACGGGACCCGACGCAAAAACTATTTTGGCCATAACTTCTTCGTTTCTCGACCGATTCGGTCAATATTTATATCCACGGAATCCTTATAGATAGGCCTAAGACCTCTACTGATCGGAATTCCTATCCATCGTTCCGAACAAAGAGCTTTAATTTTCGGGCCGGGCCCTAGGGGTACCCATAGGGGTTCGGGGGCTGAAAACTTATCTGAAAAGAAATGTTGATTTTTTTGCACATTAGCTTATACACATGTATTTATGGCATTTTAAAGTGAGCTTGCATAGTTTTAAGGCCCAGATCGCGTGTAAATCGGCCGAATAAAGCCTAAAATAATCACTTTTTCGCTTGTTTTGGAATCTCACGAAGTTCTCGTAAAGCAAAATAATAGGAAAAGTGGATTTTGACTTTTTGAGGGATAGCCCTTGGAATAAGGTTTCCAACGCCATTTGAATCGGCCAAATCGGATAAATAGCCTAGAAGTTATGGCAAAAATAGTGGAACGGCGCAAAACGAGACCCGACGCAAAATCTATTTTGGCCATAACTTCTTCGTTTCTCGCCCGTTTCGGTCAATCTTTATATCCACGGAATCCTTATCAAAAGGCCTAAGACCTCTACTGATTGGAATTCCTATCCATCGTTCCGAACAAACAGCTTCAATTTCCGGGCCGGGCCATAGGGGTACCCCTAGGGGTTCAGGGGCTGAAACCTTATCTGAAAAGAAATGTTGATTTTTTTGCACATTAGCTTATACACATGTATTTATGGCATTTTAAAGTGAGCTTGCATAGTTTTAAGGCCTAGATCGCGTGTAAATCGGCCGAATAAAGCCTAAAATAGTCACTTTTTCGCTTGTTTTGGAATCTCACGAAATTCTCGTAAAGCAAAATAATAGGAAAAGTGGATTTTGACTTTTTGAGGGATAGCCCTTGGAATAAGGTTTCCAACGCCGCTTGAATCGGCCAATTCGGACAAATAGCCTAGAAGTTATGGCAAAAATAGTAGAACTGGGCAAAACGGGACCCGACGCAAAAACTATTTTGGCCATAACTTCTTCGTTTCTCGCCCGATTAGGTCAATCTTTATGTCCACGGAATCCTTATCTAAAGGCCTAAGACCTCTAATGATCGGAATTCCTATCAATCGTGCCGAACAAAGAGCTTCAATTTTCGGGCCGGGCCCTAGGGGTACACCCCTAGGGGCTCGGGGACTGAATAATTATCTGAAACGAAATGTTGATTTTTTTGCACATTAGCACATACACATGTATTTATGGCATTTTAAAGTGAGCTTGCATAGTTTTGAGGCCCAGATCGCGGGTAAATCGGCCGAATACGACCCAAAATAGTCACTTTTTCGCTTGTATTGGAATCTCACGAAGTTGTCGTAAAGCAAAATAATAGGAAAAGTGGATTTTGAGTTTTTGGGGGATAGCCCTTGGAATAAGGTTTCCAACGCCGTTTGAATCGGCCAAATCGGATAAATAGCCTAGAAGTTAGGGCAAAAATAGTGGAACGGCGCAAAACGGGACCCGACGCAAAAACTATTTTGGCCATAACTTCTTCGTTTCTCGACCGATTCGGTCAATATTTATATCCACGGAATCCTTATAGATAGGCCTAAGACCTCTACTGATCGGAATTCCTATCCATCGTTCCGAACAAAGAGCTTTAATTTTCGGGCCGGGCCCTAGGGGTACCCATAGGGGTTCGGGGGCTGAAAACTTATCTGAAAAGAAATGTTGATTTTTTTGCACATTAGCTTATACACATGTATTTATGGCATTTTAAAGTGAGCTTGCATAGTTTTAAGGCCCAGATCGCGTGTAAATCGGCCGAATAAAGCCTAAAATAATCACTTTTTCGCTTGTTTTGGAATCTCACGAAGTTCTCGTAAAGCAAAATAATAGGAAAAGTGGATTTTGACTTTTTGAGGGATAGCCCTTGGAATAAGGTTTCCAACGCCATTTGAATCGGCCAAATCGGATAAATAGCCTAGAAGTTATGGCAAAAATAGTGGAACGGCGCAAAACGAGACCCGACGCAAAATCTATTTTGGCCATAACTTCTTCGTTTCTCGCCCGTTTCGGTCAATCTTTATATCCACGGAATCCTTATCAAAAGGCCTAAGACCTCTACTGATTGGAATTCCTATCCATCGTTCCGAACAAACAGCTTCAATTTCCGGGCCGGGCCATAGGGGTACCCCTAGGGGTTCAGGGGCTGAAACCTTATCTGAAAAGAAATGTTGATTTTTTTGCACATTAGCTTATACACATGTATTTATGGCATTTTAAAGTGAGCTTGCATAGTTTTAAGGCCTAGATCGCGTGTAAATCGGCCGAATAAAGCCTAAAATAGTCACTTTTTCGCTTGTTTTGGATCTCACGAAGTTCTCGTAAAGCAAAATAATAGGAAAAGTGGATTTTGACTTTTTGAGGGATAGCCCTTGGAATAAGGTTTCCAACGCCGTTTGAATCGGCCAAATCGGATAAATAGCCTAGAGGTTATGGCAAAAATAGTGGAACGGCGCAAAACGAGACCCGACGCAAAATCTATTTTGGCCATAACTTCTTCGTTTCTCGCCCGATTCGGTCAATCTTTATATCCACGGAATCCTTATCAAAAGGGCTAAGACCTCTACTGATTGGAATTCCTATCCATCGTTCCGAACAAAGAGCTTCAATTTCCGGGCCGGGCTCTAGGGGTACCCCTAGGGGTTCAGGGGCTGAAACCTTATCTGAAAAGAAATGTTGATTTTTTTGCACATTAGCTTATACACATGTATTTATGGCATTTTAAAGTGAGCTTGCATAGTTTTAAGGCCCAGATCGCGGGTAAATCGGCCGAATAAAGCCCAAAATAGTCACTTTTTCGCTTGTTTTGGAATCTCACGAAGTTCTCGTAAAGCAAATAATAGGAAAAGTGGATTTTGAGTTTTTGGGGGATAGCCCTTGGAATAAGGTTTCCAACGCCGTTTGAATCGGCCAAATCGGATAAATAGCCTAGAAGTTATGGCAAAAATAGTGGAACGGCGCAAAACGGGACCCGACGCAAAAACTATTTTGGCCATAACTTCTTCGTTTCTCGCCCGATTCGGTCAATATTTATATCCACGGAATCCTTATCAAAAGGCCTAAGACCTCTACTGATCGGAATTCCTATCCATCGTTCCGAACAAAGAGCTTCAATTTTCGGGCCGGGCCCTAGGGGGTACCCCTAGGGGTTCGGGGGCTGAAAACTTATCTGAAAAGAAATGTTGATTTTTTTGCACAGTAGCTTATACACATGTATTTATGGCATTTTAAAGTGAGCTTGCATAGTTTTAAGGCCTAGATCGCGTGTAAATCGGCCGAATAAAGCCTAAAATAGTCACTTTTTCGCTTGTTTTGGATCTCACGAAGTTCTCGTAAAGCAAAATAATAGGAAAAGTGGATTTTGACTTTTTGAGGGATAGCCCTTGGAATAAGGTTTCCAACGCCGTTTGAATCGGCCAAATCGGATAAATAGCCTAGAAGTTATGGCAAAAATAGTGGAACGGCGCAAAACGAGACCCGACGCAAAATCTATTTTGGCCATAACTTCTTCGTTTCTCGCCCGATTCGGTGAATCTTTATATCCACGGAATCCTTATCAAAAGGCCTAAGACCTCTACTGATTGGAATTCCTATCCATCGTTCCGAACAAAGAGCTTCAATTTTCGGGCCGGGCCTTAGGGGTACACCCCTAGGGGCTCGGGGGCTGAAAAATCATTTGAAACGAAATGTTGATTTTTTTGCAAATTAGCACATACACATGTATTTATGGCATTTTAAAGTGAGCTTGCATAGTTTTGAGGCCCAGATCGCGGGTAAATCGGCCGAATACGCCCCAAAATAGTCACTTTTTCGCTTGTATTGGAATCTCACGAAGTTCTCGTAAAGCAAAATAATAGGAAAAGTGGATTTTGAGTTTTCGGAGGATAGCCCTTGGAATAAGGTTTCCAACGCCGTTTGAATCGGCCAAATCGGATAAATAGCCTAGAAGTTATGGCAAAAATAGTGGAACGGCGCAAAACGGGACCCGACGCAAAAACTATTTTGGCCATAACTTCTTCGTTTCTCGCCCGATTCGGTCAATATTTATATCCACGGAATCCTTATCAATAGGCCTAAGACCTCTACTGATCGGAATTCCTATCCATCGTTCCGAACAAAGAGCTTCAATTTTCGGGCCGGGCCCTAGGGGTACCCATAGGGGTTCGGGGGCTGAAAACTTATCTGAAAAGAAATGTTGATTTTTTTGCACATTAGCTTATACACATGTATTTATGGCATTTTAAAGTGAGCTTGCAAAGTTTTAAGGCCCAGATCGCGGGTAAATCGGCCGAATAAAGCCTAAAATAGTCACTTTTTCGCTTGTTTTGGAATCTCACAAATTTCTCGTAAAGCAAAATAATAGGAAAAGTGGATTTTGACTTTTTGAGGGATAGCCCTTGGAATAAGGTTTCCAACGCCGTTTGAATCGGCCAAATCGGATAAATAGCCTAGAAGTTATGGCAAAAATAGTGGAACGGCGCAAAACGAGACCCGACGCAAAATCTATTTTGGCCATAACTTCTTCGTTTCTCGCCCGATTCGGTCAATCTTTATATCCACGGAATACTTATCAAAAGGCCTAAGACCTCTAATGATCGGAATTCCTATCAATCGTGCCGAACAAAGAGCTTCAATTTTCGGGCCGGGCCTTAGGGGTACACTCCTAGGGGCTCGGGGGCTGAAAAATCATTTGAAACGAAATGTTGATTTTTTCACACATTAGCACATACACATGTATTTATGGCATTTTAAACTGAGCTTGCATAGTTTTGAGGCCAGGATCGCGGGTAAATCGGCCGAATACGCCCCAAAATAGTCACTTTTTCGCTTGTATTGAAATCTCACGAAGTTCTCGTAAAGCAAAATAATAGGAAAAGTGGATTTTGAGTTTTTGGAGGATAGCCCTTGGAATAAGGTTTCCAACGCCGTTTGAATCGGCCAAATCGGATAAATAGCCTAGAAGTTATGGCAAAAATAGTGGAACGGCGCAAAACGGGACCCGACGCAAAAACTATTTTGGCCAAACTTCTTCGTTTCTCGCCCGATTCGGTCAATATTTATATCCACGGAATCCTTATCAATAGGCCTAAGACCTCTACTGATCGGAATTCCTATCGATCGTTCCGAACAAAGAGCTTCAATTTTCGGGCCGGGCCCTAGGGGTACCCATAGGGGTTCGGGGGCTGAAAACTTATCTGAAAAGAAATGTTGATTTTTTTGCACATTAGCTTATACACATGTATTTATGGCATTTTAAAGTGAGCTTGCATAGTTTTAAGGCCCAGATCGCGGGTAAATCGGCCGAATAAAGCCTAAAATAGTCACTTTTTCGCTTGTTTTGGAATCTCACAAAGTTCTCGTAAAGCAAAATAATCGGAAAAGTGGATTTTGACTTTTTGAGGGATAGCCCTTGGAATAAGGTTTCCAACGCCGTTTGAATCGGCCTAATCGGATAAATAGCCTAGAAGTTATGGCAAAAATAGTGGAACGGCGCAAAACGGGACCCGACGCAGAAACTATTTTGGCCATAACTTCTTCGTTTCTCGCCCGATTCGGTCAATCTTTATGTCCACGGAATCCTTATCTAACGGCCTAAGACCTCTAATGATCGGAATTCCTATCCATCGTGCTGAACAAAGAGCTTCAATTTTCGGGCCGGGCCCTAGGGGTACACCCCTAGGGGCTCGGGGGCTGAAAAATTATCTGAAACGAAATGTTGATTTTTTCGCACATTAGCACGTACACATGTATTTATGACATTTTAAAGTGAGCTAGCATAGTTTTAAGGCCCACATCGCGGGTAAATCGGCCGAATACGGCCCAAAATAGTCACTTTTTCGCTTGTTTTGGAATCTCACGAAATTCTCGTAAAGCAAAATAATAGGAAAAGTGGATTTTGACTTTTTGAGGGATAGCCCTTGGAATAAGGTTTCCAACGCCGCTTGAATCGGCCAATTCGGACAAATAGCCTAGAAGTTATGGCAAAAATAGTAGAACTGGGCAAAACGGGACCCGACGCAAAAACTATTTTGGCCATAACTTCTTCGTTTCTCGCCCGATTAGGTCAATCTTTATGTCCACGGAATCCTTATCTAAAGGCCTAAGACCTCTAATGATCGGAATTCCTATCAATCGTGCCGAACAAAGAGCTTCAATTTTCGGGCCGGGCCCTAGGGGTACACCCCTAGGGGCTCGGGGACTGAAAAATTATCTGAAACGAAATGTTGATTTTTTCGCACATTAGCACATACACATGTATTTATGGCATTTTAAAGTGAGCTTGCATAGTTTTGAGGCCCAGATCGCGGGTAAATCGGCCGAATACGACCCAAAATAGTCACTTTTTCGCTTGTATTGGAATCTCACGAAGTTGTCGTAAAGCAAAATAATAGGAAAAGTGGATTTTGAGTTTTTGGGGGATAGCCCTTGGAATAAGGTTTCCAACGCCGTTTGAATCGGCCAAATCGGATAAATAGCCTAGAAGTTATGGCAAAAATAGTGGAACGGCGCAAAACGGGACCCGACGCAAAAACTATTTTGGCCATAACTTCTTCGTTTCTCGACCGATTCGGTCAATATTTATATCCACGGAATCCTTATAGATAGGCCTATGACCTCTACTGATTGGAATTCCTATCAATCGTGCCGAACAAAGAGCTTCAATTTTCGGGCCGGGCCCTAGGGGTACCCTAGGGGCTCGGGGGCTGAAAAATTATCTGAAACGAAATGTTGATTTTTTCGCACATTAGCACATACACATGTATTTATGACATTTTAAAGTGAGCTAGCATAATTTTAAGGCCCACATCGCGGGTAAATCGGCCGAATACGGCCCAAAATAGTCATTTTTTCGCTTGTTTTGGAATCTCACGAAGTTCTCGTAAAGCAAAATAATAGGAAAAGTGGATTTTGACTTTTTGAGGGATAGCCCTTGGAATAAGGTTTCCAACGCTGCTTGAATCGGCCAATTCGGACAAATAGCCTAGAAGTTATGGCAAAAATAGTAGAACTGGGCAAAACGGGACCCGACGCAAATACTATTTTGGCCATAACTTCTTCGTTTCTCGCCCGATTAGGTCAATCTTTATGTCCACGGAATCCTTATCTAAAGGCCTAAGCCCTCTAATGATCGGAATTCCTATCAATCGTGCCGAACAAAGAGCTTCAATTTTCGGGCCGGGCCCTAGGGGTACACCCCTAGGGGCTCGGGGGCTGAAAAATCATTTGAAACGAAATATTGATTTTTTCGCACATTAGCACATACACATGTATTTATGGCATTTTAAAGTGAGCTTGCATAGTTTTGAGGCCCAGATCGCGGGTAAATCGGCCGAATAAAGCCCCAAAATATTCACTTTTTCGCTTATATTGGAATCTCACGAAGTTCTCGTAAAGCAAAATAATAGGAAAAGTGGATTTTGAGTTTTTGGGGGATAGCCCTTGGAATAAGGTTTACAACGCCGTTTGAATCGGCCAAATCGAATAAATAGCCTAGAAGTTATTGCAAAAATAGTGGAACGGCGCAAAACGGGACCCGACGCAAAAACTATTTTGGCCATAACTTCTTCGTTTCTCGCCCGATTCGGTCAATATTTATGTCCACAGAATCCTTATCTAACGGCCTAAGACCTCTAATGATCGGAATTCCTATCCATCGTGCCGAACAAAGAGCTTCAATTTTCGGGCCGGGCCCTAAGGGTACCCCTAGGGGCTCGGGGGCTGAAAAATTATCTGAAACGAAATGTTGATTTTTTCGCACATTAGCACATACACATGTATTTATGACATTTTAAAGTGTGCTAGCATGGTTTTAAGGCCCACATCGCGGGTAAATCGGCCGAATACGGCCCAAAACAGTCACTTTTTCGCTTGTTTTGGAATCTCACGAAGTTCTCGTAAAGCAAAATAATAGAAAAAGTGGATTTTGACTTTTTGAGGGATAGCCCTTGGAATAAGGTTTCCAACGCCGCTTGAATCGGCCAATTCGGACAAATAGCCTAGAAGTTATGGCCAAAATAGTATAACTGGGCAAAACGGGACCCGACGCAAAAACTATTTTGGCCATAACTTCTTCGTTTTTGGCCCGATTAGGTCAATCTTTTTGTCCACGGAATCCTTATCTAGAGGCCTAAGACCTCTAATGATCGGAATACCTATCCATCATGCCGAACAAAGAACTTCAATTTTCGGGCCGGGCCTTATGGGTACCCCTAGGGGCTTGTGGGCTGAAAAATCATATGAAACGAAATGTTGATTTTTTCGCACATTAGCACATACACATGTATTTATGGCATTTTAAAGTGAGCTTGCATAGTTTTGAGGCCCAGATCGCGGGTATATCGGCCGAATACGCCCCAAAATAGTCACTTTGTCTCTTGTATTGGAATCTCACGAAGTTCTCGTAAAGCCAAATAATAGGAAAAGTGGATTTTGACTTTTTGAGGGATAGCCCTTGGAATAAGGTTTCCAACGCCGTTTGAATCGGCCAAATCGGATAAATAGCCTAGAAGTTATGGCAAAAATAGTGGAACGGCGCAAAACGGGACCCGACGCAAAAACTATTTTGGCCATAACTTCTTCGTTTCTCGCCCGATTCGGTCAATCTTTATATCCACGGAATCCTTATCAAAAGGACTAAGACCTCTACTGATCGGAATTCCTATCCATCGTTCCGAACAAAGAGCTTCAATTTTCGGGCCAGGCCCTAGGGGTACCTATAGGGGCTCGGGGGCTGAAAACTTATCTGAAAAGAAATGTTGATTTTTTTTGCACATTAGCTTATACACATGTTTTTATGGCATTTTAAAGTGAGCTTGCATAGTTTTAAGGCCCTGATCGCGGGTAAATCGGCCGAATACGGTCCAAAATAGTCACTTTTTCGCTTGTTATGGAATCTCACGAAGTTGTCGTAAAGAAAAATAATAGGAAAAGTGGATTTTGACTTTTTGAGGGATAGCCCTTGAAATAAGATTTCCAACGCCGCTTGAATCGGCCAATTCGGACAAATAGCCTAGAAGTTATGGCAAAAATAGTGGAACTGTGGAAAACGGGACCCGACGCAAAAACTATTTTGGCCATAACTTCTTCGTTTCTCGCCCGATTCGGTCAATCTTTATGTCCACGGAATCCTTATCTAAAGGCCTAAGACCTCTAATGATCGGAATTCCTATCCCTCGTGCCGAACAAAGAGCTTCAATTTTCGGGCCGGGCCCTAAGGATACCCCTAGGAGCTCGGGGGCTGAAAAATCATCTGAAACGAAATGTTGATTTTTTCGCACATTAGCATATACACATGTATTTATGGCATTTTAAAGTGAGCTTGCATAGTTTTAAGGCCAAGATCCCGGGTAAATCGGCCGAATACGCCCCAAAATAGTCACGTTTTCGCTTGTTTTGGACTCTCACGAAGTTCTCGTGAAGCAAAATTATAGGAAAAGTGGATTTTGACATTTTGGGGGATAGCCCTTGGAATAAGGTTTCCAACGCCGTTTGAATCGGCCAAATCGGATAAATAGCCTTGAAGTTATGGCAAAAATAGTGGAACGGCGCAAAACGGGACCCGACGCAAAAACTAATTTTGCCATAACTTCTTCGTTTCTCGCCTGATTCGGTCAATCTTTATGTCCACGGAATCCTTATCTAAAGGCCTAAGACCTCTAATGATCGGAATTCCTATCAATCGTGCTGAACAAAGAGCTTCAATTTTCGGGCCGGGCCCTAGGGGTACACCCCTAGGGGCTCGGGGGCTGAAAAATCATTTGAAACGAAATGTTGATTTTTTCACACATTAGCACATACACATGTATTTATGGCATTTTAAAGTGAGCTTGCATAGTTTTGAGGCCCAGATCGCGGGTAAATCGGCCGAATACGCCCCAAAATAGTCACTTTTTAGCTTGTATTGGAATCTCACGAAGTTCTCGTAAAGCAAAATAATAGGAAAAGTGGATTTTGAGTTTTTGGGGGATAGCCCTTGGAATAAGGTTTCCAACGCCGTTTGAATCGGCCAAATCGGATAAATAGCCTAGAAGTTATGGCAAAAATACTCGAACGGCGCAAAACGGGACCCGACGCAAAAACTATTTTGGCCATAACTTCTTCGTTTCTCGCCCGATTCGGTCAATATTTATATCCACGGAATCCTTATCAATAGGCCTAAGACCTCTACTGATCGGAATTCCTATCCATCGTTCCGAACAAAGAGCTTCAATTTTCGGGCCGGGCCCTAGGGATACCCCTAGGAGCTCGGGGGCTGAAAAATCATCTGAAACGAAATGTTGATTTTTTCGCACATTAGCATATACACATGTATTTATGGCATTTTAAAGTGAGCTTGCATAGTTTTAAGGCCAAGATCCCGGGTAAATCGGCCGAATACGCCCCAAAATAGTCACGTTTTCGCTTGTTTTGGACTCTCACGAAGTTCTCGTGAAGCAAAATTATAGGAAAAGTGGATTTTGACATTTTGGGGGATAGCCCTTGGAATAAGGTTTCCAACGCCGTTTGAATCGGCCAAATCGGATAAATAGCCTTGAAGTTATGGCAAAAATAGTGGAACGGCGCAAAACGGGACCCGACGCAAAAACTAATTTTGCCATAACTTCTTCGTTTCTCGCCTGATTCGGTCAATCTTTATGTCCACGGAATCCTTATCTAAAGGCCTAAGACCTTTAATGATCGGAATTCCTATCTATCGTGCCGAACAAAGAGCTTCAATTTTCGGGCCGGGCCCTAAGGGTACCCCTAGGGGCTCGGGGGCTGAAAAATTATCTGAAACGAAATGTTGATTTTTTCGCACATTAGCACATACACATGTATTTATGACATTTTAAAGTGAGCTAGCATGGTTTTAAGGCCCACATCGCGGGTAAATCGGCCGAATACGGCCCAAAACAGTCACTTTTTCGCTTGTTTTGGAATCTCACGAAGTTCTCGTAAAGCAAAATAATAGAAAAAGTGGATTTTGACTTTTTGAGGGATAGCCCTTGGAATAAGGTTTCCAACGCCGCTTGAATCGGCCAATTCGGACAAATAGCCTAGAAGTTATGGCCAAAATAGTATAACTGGGCAAAACGGGACCCGACGCAAAAACTATTTTGGCCATAACTTCTTCGTTTTTCGCCCGATTCGGTCAATCTTTATGTCCACGGAATCCTTATCTAACGGCCTAAGACCTCTAATGATCGGAATTCCTATCCATCGTGCCGAACAAAGAGCTTCAATTTTCGGGCCGGGCCCTAGGGGGTACCCTAAGGGCTCGGGGGCTGAAAAATTATCTGAAACGAAATGTTGATTTTTTCGCACATTAGCACATACACATGTATTTATGACATTTTAATGTGAGCTAGCATAGTTTTAAGGCCCACATCGCGGGTAAATCGGCCGAATACGGCCCAAAATAGTCACTTTTTCGCTTGTTTTGGAATCTCACGAAGTTCTCGAAAAGCAAAATAATAGGAAAAGTGGATTTTGACTTTTAGAGGGATAGCCCTTGGAATAATGTTTCCAACGCCGCTTGAATCGGCCAATTCGGACAAATAGCCTAGAAGTTATGGCAAAAATAGTAGAACTGGGCAAAACGGGACCCGACGCAAAAACTATTTTGGCCATAACTTCTTCGTTTCTCGCCAGTTTAGGTCAATCTTTGTGTCCACGGAATCCTTATCTAAAGGCCTAAGACCTCTAATGATCGGAATTCCTATCCGTCGTGCCAAACAAAGAGCTTCAATTTTCGGGCCGGGCCCTAGGGGTACAACCCTAGGGGCTCGGGGGCTGAAAAATCATTTGAAACGAAATGTTGATTTTTTCGCACATTAGAACATACACATGTATTTATGGCATTTTAAAGTGAGCTTGCATAGTTTTGAGGACCAGATCGCGGGCAAATCGGCCGAATACTCCCCAAAATAGTCACTTTTTCGCTTGTATTGGAATCTCACGAAGTTCTCGTAAAGCAAAATAATAGGAAAAGTGGATTTTGAGTTTTTGGGGGATAGCCCTTGGAATAAGGTTTCCAACGCCGTTTGAATCGGCCAAATCGGATAAATAGCCTAGAAGTTATTGCAAAAATAGTGGAACGGCGCAAAACGGGACCCGACGCAAAAACTATTTTGGCCATAACTTCTTCGTTTCTCGCCCGATTCGGTCAATATTTATATCCACGGAATCCTTATCAATAGGCCTAAGACCTCTACTGATCGGAATTGCTACCCATCGTTCCGAACAAAGAGCTTCAATTTTCGGGCCGGGCCCTAGGGGTACCCATAGGGGTTCGGGGGCTGAAAACTTATCTGAAAAGAAATGTTGATTTTTTTGCACATTAGCTTGTACACATGTATTTATGGCATTTTAAAGTGAGCTTGCATAGGTTTAAGGCCCAGATCGCGGGTAAATCGGCCGAATAAAGCCTAAAATAGTCACTTTTTCGCTTGTTTTGGAATCTCACGAAGTTCTCGTAAAGCAAAATAATAGGAAAAGTGGATTTTGACTTTTTGAGGGATAGCCCTTGGAATAAGGTTTCCAACGCCATTTGAATCGGCCTAATCGGATAAATAGCCTAGAAGTTATGGCAAAAATGTGGAACGGCGCAAAATGGGACCCGACGCAAAAATTATTTTTGCCATAACTTCTTCGTTTCTCGCCCGATTCGGTCAATCTTTATGTCCACCGAATCCTTATCTAACGGCCTATGACCTCTAATGATCGGAATTCCTATCCATCGTGCCGAACAAAGAGCTTCAATTTTCGGGCCGGGCCCTATGGGTACCCCTAGGGGCTCGGGGCTGAAAAATTATCTGAAACGAAATGTTGATTTTTTCGCACATTAGCACATACACATGTATTTATGACATTTTAAAGTGAGTTAGCATAGTTTTAAGGCCCACATCGCGGGTAAATCGGCCGAATACGGCCCAAAATAGTCACTTTTTCGCTTGTTTTGGAATCTCACGAAGTTCTCGTAAAGCAAAATAATAGGAAAAGTGGATTTTGACTTTTTGAGGGATAGCCCTTGGAATAAGGTTTCCAACGCCGCTTGAATCGGCCAATTCGGACAAATAGCCTAGAAGTTGTGGCAAAAATAGTAGAACTGGGCAAAACGGGACCCGACGCAAAAACTATTTTGGCCATAACTTCTTCGTTTCTCGCCCGATTAGGTCAATCTTTTTGTCCACGGAATCCTTATCTAGAGGCCTAAGACCTCTAATGATCGGAATACCTATCCATCATGCCGAACAAAGAACTTCAATTTTCGGGCCGGGCCTTATGGGTACCCCTAGGGGCTCGTGGGCTGAAAAATCATATGAAACGAAATGTTGATTTTTTCGCACATTAGCACATACACATGTATTTATGGCATTTTAAAGTGAGCTTGCATAGTTTTGAGGCCCAGATCGCGGGTATATCGGCCGAATACGCCCCAAAATAGTCACTTTTTCGCTTGTATTGGAATCTCACGAAGTTCTCGTAAAGCCAAATAATAGGAAAAGTGGATTTTGACTTTTTGAGGGATAGCCCTTGGAATAAGGTTTCCAACGCCGTTTGAATCGGCCAAATCGGATAAATAGCCTAGAAGTTATGGCAAAAATAGTGGAACGACGCAAAACGGGACCCGACGCAAAAACTATTTTGGCCATAACTTCTTCGTTTCTCGCCCGATTCGGTCAATATTTATATCCACGGAATCCTTATCAAAAGGACTAAGACCTCTACTGATCGGAATTCCTATCCATCGTTCCGAACAAAGAGCTTCAATTTCCGGGCCGGGCCCTAGGGGTACCCTTAGGGGCTCGGGGGCTGAAAATTATCTGAAAAGAAATGTTGATTTTTTTGCACATTAGCTTATACACATGTTTTATGGCATTTTAAAGTGAGCTTGCATAGTTTTAAGGCCCTGATCGCGGGTAAATCGGCCGAATACGGTCCAAAATAGTCACTTTTTCGCTTGTTATGGAATCTCACGAAGTTGTCGTAAAGAAAAATAATAGGAAAAGTGGATTTTGACTTTTTGAGGGATAGCCCTTGAAATTAGATTTCCAACGCCGCTTGAATCGGCCAATTCGGACAAATAGCCTAGAAGTTATGGCAAAAATAGTATAACTGGGCAAAACGGGACCCGACGCAAAAACTATTTTGGCCATAACTTCTTCGTTTCTCGACCGATTCAGTCAATCTTTATGTCCACGGAATCCTTATCTAACGGCCTAAGACCTCTAATGATCGGAATTCCTATCCATCGTGCCGAACAAAGAGCTTCAATTTTCGGGCCGGGCCCTAGGGGTACCCCTAGGGGCTCGGGGGCTGAAAAATTATCTGTAACGAAATGTTGATTTTTTCGCACATTAGCACATACACATGTATTTATGACATTTTAAAGTGAGCTAGCATAGTTTTAAGGCCCACATTGCGGGTAAATCGGCCGAATACGGCCCAAAATAGTCACTTTTTCGCTTATTTTGGAATCTCACGAAGTTCTCGTAAAGCAAAATAATAGGAAAAGTGGATTTTGACTTTTAGAGGGATAGCCCTTGGAATAAAGTTTCCAACGCCGCTTGAATCGGCCAATTCGGACAAATAGCCTAGAAGTTATGGCAAATATAGTAGAACTGGGCAAAACGGGACCCGACGCAAAAACTATTTTGGCCATAACTTCTTCGTTTCTCGCCAGTTTAGGTCAATCTTTGTGTCCACGGAATCCTTATCTAAAGGCCTAAGACCTCTAATGATCGGAATTCCTATCCATCGTGCCGAACAAAGAGCTTCAATTTTCGGGCCGGGCCCTAGGGGTACACCCCTAGGGGCTCTGGGGCTGAAAAATCATTTGAAATGAAATGTTGATTTTTTCGCACATTAGCACATACACATGTATTTATGGCATTTTAAAGTGAGCTTGCATAGTTTTGAGGCCCAGATCGCGGGCAAATCGGCCGAATACTCCCCAAAATAGTCACTTTTTCGCTTGTATTGGAATCTCACGAAGTTCTCGTAAAGCAAAATAATAGGAAAAGTGGATTTTGACTTTTTGGGGGATAGCCCTTGGAATAAGGTTTCCAACGCCGTTTGAATCGGCCAAATCGGATAAATAGCCTAGAAGTCATGGCAAAAATAGTGGAACGGCGCAAAACGGGACCCGACGCAAAAACTATTTTAGCCATAACTTCTTCGTTTCTCGCCCGATTCGGTCAATATTTATATCCACGGAATCCTTATCAATAGGCCTAAGACCTCAACTGATCGGAATTCCTATCCATCGTTCCGAACAAAGAGCTTCAATTTTCGGGCCGGGCCCTAGGGGTACCCATAGGGGTTCGGGGGCTGAAAACTTATCTGAAAAGAAATGTTGATTTTTTTGCACATTAGCTTATACACATGTATTTATGGCATTTTAAAGTGAGCTTGCATAGTTTTAAGGCCCAGATCGCGGGTAAATCGGCCGAATAAAGCCTAAAATAGTCACTTTTTCGCTTGTTTTGGAATCTCACGAAGTTCTCGTAAAGAAAAATAATAGGAAAAGTGGATTTTGACTTTTTGAGGGATAGCCCTTGGAATAAGGTTCCCAACGCCGCTTGAATCGGCCAATTCGGACAAATAGCCTAGAAGTTATGGCAAAAATAGTAGAACTGGGCAAAACGGGACCCGACGCAAAAACTATTTTGGCCATAACTTCTTCGTTTCTCGCCCGATTCGGTCAATCTTTATGTCCACGGAATCCTTATCTAAAGGCCTAAGACCTCTAATGATCGGAATTCCTATCCTTCGTGCCGAACAAAGAGCTTCAATTTTATAGCCGGGCCCTATGGGTACCCCTAGGGGCTCGGGGGCTGAAAAATCATCTGAAACGAAATGTTGATTTTTTCGCACATTAGCACATACACATGTATTTATGGCATTTTATAGTGAGCTTGCATAGTTTTAAGGCCCAGATCGCGGGTAAATCGGCCGAATACGGTCCAAAATAGTCACTTTTTCGCTTGTTATAGAATCTCACGATGTTCTCGTAAAGAAAAATAATAGGAAAAGTGGATTTTAACTTTTTGAGGGATAGCCCTCGGAATAAGGTTTCCAACGCCGCTTGAATTGGCCAATTCGGACAAATAGTCTAGAAGTTATGGCAAAAATAGTAGAACTGGGCAAAACAGGACCCGACGCAAAAACTATTTTGGCCATAACTTCTTCGTTTCTCGCCCGATTCGGTCAATCTTTATATCCACGGAATCCTAATCAAAAGGCCTAAGACCTCTACTGATCGGAATTCCTATCCATCGTTTCGAACAAAGAGCTTCAATTTTCGGGCCGGGCCCTAGGGGTACCCCTAGGGGTTCGGGGGCTGAAAACTTATCTGAAAAGAAATGTTGATTTTTTTGCACATTAGCTTATACACATGTATTTATGGCATTTTAAAGTGAGCTTGCATAGTTTTAAGGCCCAGATCGCGGGTAAATCGGCCGAATAAAGCCCAAAATAGTCACTTTTTCGCTTGTTTTGGAATCTCAAGAAGTTCTCGTAAAGCAAAATAATAGGAAAAATGGATTTTGACATTTTGAGGGATAGCCCTTGGAATAAGGTTCCCAACGCCGCTTGAATCGGCCAATTCGGACAAATAGCCTAGAAGTTATGGCAAAAATAGTAGAACTGGGCAAAACGGGACCCGACGCAAAAACTATTTTGGCCATAACTTCTTCGTTTCAAGCCCGATTCGGTCAATCTTTATGTCCACGGAATCCTTATCTAAAGGCCTAAGACCTCTAATGATCGGAATTCCTATCCTTCGTGCCGAACAAAGAGCTTCAATTTTATAGCCGGGCCCTATGGGTACCCCTAGGGGCTCGGGGGCTGAAAAATCATCTGAAACGAAATGTTGATTTTTTCGCACATTAGCACATACACATGTATTTATGGCATTTTATAGTGAGCTTGCATAGTTTTAAGGCCCAGATCGCGGGTAAATCGGCCGAATACGGTCCAAAATAGTCACTTTTTCGCTTGTTATAGAATCTCACGATGTTCTCGTAAAGAAAAATAATAGGAAAAGTGGATTTTAACTTTTTGAGGGATAGCCCTCGGAATAAGGTTTCCAACGCCGCTTGAATCGGCCAATTCGGACAGATAGCCTAGAAGTTATGGCAAAAATAGTAGAACTGGGCAAAACAGGACCCGACGCAAAAACTATTTTGGCCATAACTTCTTCGTTTCTCGCCCGATTAGGTCAATCTTTATGTCCACGGAATCCTTATCTAAAGGCCTAAGACCTCTAATGATCGGAATTCCTATCAATCGTGCCGAACAAAGAGCTTCAATTTTCGGGCCGGGCCCTAGGGGTACACCCCTAGGGGCTCGGGGGCTGAAAAATCATTTGAAACGAAATGTTGATTTTTTCGCACATTAGCACATACACATGTATTTATGGCATTTTAAAGTGAGCTTGCATAGTTTTGAGGCCCAGATCGCGGGTAAATCGGCCGAATACGGCCCAAAATAGTCACTTTTTCGCTTGTTTTGGAATCTCACGAAGTTCTCGTAAAGCAAAATAATAGAAAAAGTGGATTTTGACTTTTTGAGGGATAGCCCTTGGAATAAGGTTTCCAACGCCGCTTGAATCGGCCAATTCGGACAAATAGCCTAGAAGTTATGGCAAAAATAGTAGAACTGGGCAAAACGGGACCCGACGCAAAAACTATTTTGGCCATAACTTCTTCGTTTCTCGCCCGATTAGGTCAATCTTTATGTCCACGGAATCCTTATCTAGAGGCCTAAGACCTCTAATGATCAGAATACCTATCCATCATGCCGAACAAAGAACTTCAATTTTCGGGCCGGGCCCTATGGGTACCCCTAGGGCTCGTGGGCTGAAAAATCATATGAAACGAAATGTTGATTTTTTCGCACATTAGCACATACACATGTATTTATGGCATTTTAAAGTGAGCTTGCATAGTTTTGAGGCCCAGATCGCGGGTATATCGGCCGAATACGCCCCAAAATAGTCACTTTTTCGCTTGTATTGGAATCTCACGAAGTTCTCGTAAAGCCAAATAATAGGAAAAGTGGATTTTGACTTTTTGAGGGATAGCCCTTGGAATAAGGTTTCCAACGCCGTTTGAATCGGCCAAATCGGATAAATAGCCTAGAAGTTATGGCAAAAATAGTGGAACGACGCAAAACGGGACCCGACGCAAAAACTATTTTGGCCATAACTTCTTCGTTTCTCGCCCGATTCGGTCAATCTTTATATCCACGGAATCCTTATCAAAAGGACTAAGACCTCTACTGATCGGAATTACTATCCATCGTTCCGAACAAAGAGCTTCAATTTTCGAGCCGGGCCCTAGGGGTACCCTTAGGGGCTCGGGGGCTGAAAACTTATCTGAAAAGAAATGTTGATTTTTTTGCACATTAGCACATACACATGTATTTATGGCATTTTATAGTGAGCTTGCATAGTTTTAAGGCCCAGATCCCGGGGTAAATCAGCCGAATACGGCCCAAAATAGTCACTTTTTCGCTTGTTTTGGAATCTCACGAAGTTCTCGTAAAGCAAAATAATAGGAAAAGTGGATTTTGACTTTTTGAGGGATAGCCCTCGGAATAAGGTTTCCAACGCCGCTTGAATTGGCAAATTCGGACAAATAGTCTAGAAGTTATGGCAAAAATAGTAGAACTGGGCAAAACAGGACCCGACGCAAAAACTATTTTGGCCATAACTTCTTCGTTTCTCGCCCGATTCGGTCAATCTTTATATCCACGAAATCCTTATCAAAAGGCCTAAGTCTTCTACTGATCGGAATTTCTATCCATCGTTCCGAACAAAGAGCTTCAATTTTCGGGCCGGGCCCTAGGGGTACCCCTAGGGGCTCGGGGGCTAAAAACTTATCTGAAAAGAAATGTTGATTTTTTTGCACATTAGCTTATACACATGTTTTTATGGCATTTTAAAGTGAGCTTGCATAGTTTTAAGGCCCAGATCGCGGGTAAATCGGCCGAATACGGTCCAAAATAGTCACTTTTTCGCTTGTTATGGAATCTCATGATGTTCTCGTAAAGCAAAATAATAGGAAAAGTGGATTTAGACTTTTTGAGGGATAGCCCTTGAAATAAGATTTCCAACGCCCGTTTGAATCGTCCAATTCGGACAAATAGCCTAGAAGTTATGGCAAAAATAGTGGAACTGTGGAAAACGGGACCCGACGCAAAAACTATTTTGGCCATAACTTCTTCGTTTCTCGCCCGATTCGGTCAATGTTTATGTCCACGGAATCCTTATCTAAAGGCCTAAGACCTCTAATGATAGGAATTCCTATCCATCGTGCCAAACAAAGAGCTTCAATTTTCGGGCCGGGCCCTAGGGGTACCCCTAGGGGCTCGGGGGCTGAAAAATCATCTGAAACGAAATGTTGATTTTTTCGCACATTAGCACATACACATGTATTTATGGCATTTTAAAGTGAGCTTGCATAGTTTTAAGGCCCAGATCCCGGGGTAAATCAGCCGAATACGGCCCAAAATAGTCACTTTTTCGCTTGTTTTGGAATCTCACGAAGTTCTCGTAAAGCAAAATAATAGGAAAAGTGGATTTTGACTTTTTGAGGGATAGCCCTCGGAATAAGGTTTCCAACGCCGCTTGAATCGGCCAATTCGGACAGATAGCCTAGAAGTTATGGCAAAAATAGTAGAACTGGGCAAAACGGGACCCGACGCAAAAACTATTTTGGCCATAACTTCTTCGTTTCTCGCCCGATTCGGTCAATCTTTATGTCCACGGAATCCTTATCTAAAGGCCTAAGACCTCTAATGATCGGAATTCCTATCCATCGTGCCGAACAAAGAGCTTCAATTTTAGGGCCGGGCCCTATGGGTACCCCTAGGGGCTCGGGGGCTGAAAAATCATCTGAAACGAAATGTTGATTTTATCGCACATTAGCACATACACATGTATTTATGGCATTTTAAAGTGAGCTTGCATAGTTTTAAGGCCCAGATCCCGGGGTAAATCAGCCGAATACGGCCCAAAATAGTCACTTTTTCGCTTGTTTAGGAATCTCACGAAGTTCTCGTAAAGCAAAATAATAGGAAAAATGGATTTTGACTTTTTGAGGGATAGCCCTTGGAATAAGGTTCCCAACGCCGCTTGAATCGGCCAATTCGGACAAATAGCCTAGAAGTTATGGCAAAAATAGTAGAACTGGGCAAAACGGGACCCGACGCAAAAACTATTTTGGCCATAACTTCTTCGTTTCTCGCCCGATTCGGTCAATCTTTATGTCCACGGAATCCTTATCTAAAGGCCTAAGACCTCTAATGATCGGAATTCCTATCCTTCGTGCCGAACAAAGAGCTTCAATTTTATAGCCGGGCCCTATGGGTACCCCTAGGGGCTCGGGGGCTGAAAAATCATCTGAAACGAAATGTTGATTTTTTCGCACATTAGCACATACACATGTATTTATGGCATTTTATAGTGAGCTTGCATAGTTTTAAGGCCCAGATCGCGGGTAAATCGGCCGAATACGGTCCAAAATAGTCACTTTTTCGCTTGTTATAGAATCTCACGATGTTCTCGTAAAGAAAAATAATAGGAAAAGTGGATTTTAACTTTTTGAGGGATAGCCCTCGGAATAAGGTTTCCAACGCCGCTTGAATTGGCCAATTCGGACAAATAGTCTAGAAGTTATGGCAAAAATAGTAGAACTGGGCAAAACAGGACCCGACGCAAAAACTATTTTGGCCATAACTTCTTCGTTTCTCGCCCGATTCGGTCAATCTTTATATCCACGGAATCCTAATCAAAAGGCCTAAGACCTCTACTGATCGGAATTCCTATCCATCGTTTCGAACAAAGAGCTTCAATTTTCGGGCCGGGCCCTAGGGGTACCCCTAGGGGTTCGGGGGCTGAAAACTTATCTGAAAAGAAATGTTGATTTTTTTGCACATTAGCTTATACACATGTATTTATGGCATTTTAAAGTGAGCTTGCATAGTTTTAAGGCCCAGATCGCGGGTAAATCGGCCGAATAAAGCCCAAAATAGTCACTTTTTCGCTTGTTTTGGAATCTCAAGAAGTTCTCGTAAAGCAAAATAATAGGAAAAATGGATTTTGACATTTTGAGGGATAGCCCTTGGAATAAGGTTCCCAACGCCGCTTGAATCGGCCAATTCGGACAAATAGCCTAGAAGTTATGGCAAAAATAGTAGAACTGGGCAAAACGGGACCCGACGCAAAAACTATTTTGGCCATAACTTCTTCGTTTCAAGCCCGATTCGGTCAATCTTTATGTCCACGGAATCCTTATCTAAAGGCCTAAGACCTCTAATGATCGGAATTCCTATCCTTCGTGCCGAACAAAGAGCTTCAATTTTATAGCCGGGCCCTATGGGTACCCCTAGGGGCTCGGGGGCTGAAAAATCATCTGAAACGAAATGTTGATTTTTTCGCACATTAGCACATACACATGTATTTATGGCATTTTATAGTGAGCTTGCATAGTTTTAAGGCCCAGATCGCGGGTAAATCGGCCGAATACGGTCAAAAATAGTCACTTTTTCGCTTGTTATAGAATCTCACGATGTTCTCGTAAAGAAAAATAATAGGAAAAGTGGATTTTAACTTTTTGAGGGATAGCCCTCGGAATAAGGTTTCCAACGCCGCTTGAATCGGCCAATTCGGACAGATAGCCTAGAAGTTATGGCAAAAATAGTAGAACTGGGCAAAACAGGACCCGACGCAAAAACTATTTTGGCCATAACTTCTTCGTTTCTCGCCCGATTCGGTCAATCTTTATATCCACGGAATCCTAATCAAAAGGCCTAAGACCTCTACTGATCGGAATTCCTATCCATCGTTTCGAACAAAGAGCTTCAATTTTCGGGCCGGGCCCTAGGGGTACCCCTAGGGGTTCGGGGGCTGAAAACTTATCTGAAAAGAAATGTTGATTTTTTTGCACATTAGCTTATACACATGTATTTATGGCATTTTAAAGTGAGCTTGCATAGTTTTAAGGCCCAGATCGCGGGTAAATCGGCCGAATAAAGCCCAAAATAGTCACTTTTTCGCTTGTTTTGGAATCTCAAGAAGTTCTCGTAAAGCAAAATAATAGGAAAAATGGATTTTGACTTTTTGAGGGATAGCCCTTGGAATAAGGTTCCCAACGCCGCTTGAATCGGCCAATTCGGACAAATAGCCTAGAAGTTATGGCAAAAATAGTAGAACTGGGCAAAACGGGACCCGACGCAAAAACTATTTTGGCCATAACTTCTTCGTTTCAAGCCCGATTCAGTCAATCTTTATGTCCACGGAATCCTTATCTAAAGGCCTAAGACCTCTAATGATCGGAATTCCTATCCATCGTGCCCAACAAAGAGCTTCAATTTTATAGCCGGGCCCTATGGGTACCCCTAGGGGCTCGGGGGCTGAAAAATCATCTGAAACGAAATGTTGATTTTTTCGCACATTAGCACATACACATGTATTTATGGCATTTTAAAGTGAGCTTGCATAGTTTTAAGGCCCAGATCCCGGGGTAAATCAGCCGAATACGGCCCAAAATAGTCACTTTTTCGCTTGTTTTGGAATCTCACGAAGTTCTCGTAAAGAAAAATAATAGGAAAAGTGGATTTTGACTTTTTGAGGGATAGCCCTCGGAATAAGGTTTCCAACGCCGCTTGAATTGGCCAATTCGGACAAATAGTCTAGAAGTTATGGCAAAAATAGTAGAACTGGGCAAAACAGGACCCGACGCAAAAACTATTATGGCCATAACTTCTTCGTTTCTCGCCCGATTCGGTCAATCTTTATATCCATGGAATCCTTATCAAAAGGCCTAAGACTTCTACTGATCGGAATTTCTATCCATCGTTCCGAACAAAGAGCTTCAATTTTCGGGCCGGGCCCTAGGGGTACCCCTAGGGGCTCGGGGGCTGAAAACTTATCTGAAAAGAAATGTTGATTTTTTTGCACATTAGCTTATACACATGTTTTTATGGCATTTTAAAGTGAGCTTGCATAGTTTTAAGGCCCAGATCGCGGGTAAATCGGCCGAATACGGTCCAAAATAGTCACTTTTTCGCTTGTTATGGAATCTCATGATGTTCTCGTAAAGCAAAATAATAGGAAAAGTGGATTTAGACTTTTTGAGGGATAGCCCTTGAAATAAGATTTCCAACGCCGTTTGAATCGGCCAATTCGGACAAATAGCCTAGAAGTTATGGCAAAAATAGTGGAACTGTGGAAAACGGGACCCGACGCAAAAACTATTTTGGCCATAACTTCTTCGTTTCTCGCCCGATTCTGTCAATGTTTATGTCCACGGAATCCTTATCTAAAGGCCTAAGACCTCTAATGATAGGAATTCCTATCCATCGTGCCAAACAAAGAGCTTCAATTTTCGGGCCGGGCCATAGGGGTACCCCTAGGGGCTCGGGGGCTGAAAAATCATCTGAAACGAAATGTTGATTTTTTCGCACATTAGCACATACACATGTATTTATGGCATTTTAAAGTGAGCTTGCATAGTTTTAAGGCCCAGATCGCGGGGTAAATCAGCCGAATACGGCCCAAAATAGTCACTTTTTCGCTTGTTTTGGAATCTCACGAAGTTCTCGTAAAGCAAAATAATAGGAAAAGTCAATTTTGACTTTTTGAGGGATAGCCCTCGGAATAAGGTTTCCAACGCCACTTGAATCGGCAAATTCGGACAGATAGCCTAGAAGTTATGGCAAAAATAGTAGAACTGGGCAAAACGGGACCCGACGCAAAAACTATTTTGGCCATAACTTCTTCGTTTCTCGCCCGATTCGGTCAATCTTTATGTCCACGGAATCCTTATCTAAAGGCCTAAGACCTCTAATGATCGGAATTCCTATCCATCGTGCCGAACAAAGAGCTTCAATTTTAGGGCCGGGCCCTATGGGTACCCCTAGGGGCTCGGGGGCTGAAAAATCATCTGAAACGAAATGTTGATTTTTTCGCACATTAGCACATACACATGTATTTATGGCATTTTAAAGTGAGCTTGCATAGTTTTAAGGCCCAGATCCCGGGGTAAATCAGCCGAATACGGCCCAAAATAGTCACTTTTTCGCTTGTTTAGGAATCTCACGAAGTTCTCGTAAAGCAAAATAATAGGAAAAGTGGATTTTGACTTTTTGAGGGATAGCCCTCGGAATAAGGTTTCCAACGCCGCTTGAATTGGCCAATTCGGACAAATAGCCTAGAAGTTATGGCAAAAATAGTAAAACTGGGCAAAACGGGACCCGACGCAAAAACTATTTTGGCCATAACTTCTTCGTTTCTCGCCCGATTCGGTCGATCTTTATATCCACGGAATCCTTATCAAAAGGCCTAAGACTTCTACTGATCGGAATTCCTATCCATCGATCTGAACAAAGAGCTTCAATTTTCGGGCCGGGCCCTAGGGGTACCCCTAGGGGCTCGGGGGCTGAAAACTTATCTGAAAAGAAATGTTGATTTTTTTGCACATTAGCTTATACACATGTTTTTATGGCATTTTAAAGTAAGCTTGCATAGTTTTAAGGCCCAGATCGCGGGTAAATCGGCCGAATACGGTCCAAAATAGTCACTTTTTCGCTTGTTATAGAATCTCACGATGTTCTCGTAAAGCAAAATAATAGGAAAAGTGGATTTAGACTTTTTGAGGGATAGCCCTTGAAATAAGATTTCCAACGCCGTTTGAATCGGCCAATTCGGACAAATAGCCTAGAAGTTATAGCAAAAATAGTGGAACTGTGGAAAACGGGACCCGACGCAAAAACTATTTTGGCCATAACTTCTTCGTTTCTCGCCCGATTCGGTCAATCTTTATGTCCACGGAATCCTTATCTAAAGGCCTAAGACCTCTAATGATCGGAATTCCTATCCATCGTGCCGAACAAAGAGCTTCAATTTTATGGCCGGGCCCTATGGGTACCCCTAGGGGCTCGGGGGCGGAAAAATCATCTGAAACGAAATGTTGATTTTTTCGCACATTAGCTCATGCACATGTATTTATGGCATTTTAAAGTGAGCTTGCATAGTTTTAAGGCCCAGATCCCGGGGTAAATCAGCCGAATACGGCCAAAAATAGTCACTTTTTCGCTTGTTTTGGAATCTCACGAAGTTCTCGTAAAGCAAAATAATAGGAAAAGTGGATTTTGACTTTTTGAGGGATAGCCCTCGGAATAAGGTTTCCAACGCCGCTTGAATCGGCCAATTCGGACAAATAGCCTAGAAGTTATGGCAAAAATAGTAGAACTGGTCACAAAACGGAACCCGACGCAAAAACTATTTTGGCCATAACTTCTTCGTTTCTCGCCCGATTCGGTCAATCTTTATGTCCACGGAATCCTTATCTAAAGGCCTAAGACCTCTAATGATCGGAATTCCTATCCCTCGTGCCGAACAAAGAGCTTCAATTTTCAGGCCGGGCCCTAGGGGTACCCCTAGGGGCTTAGGGGCTGAAAAATCATCTGAAACGAAATGTTGATTTTTTCGCACATTAGCATATACACATGTATTTATGGCATTTTAAAGTGAGCTTGAATAGTTTTAAGGCCCAGATCCCCGGAAAATCGGCCGAATACGCCACAAAATAATCACATTTTCGCTTGTTTTGGACTCTCACGAAGTTCTCATAAAGCAAAATAATAGGAAAAGTGGATTTTGACTTTTTGAGGGATAGCCCTTGGAATAAGGTTCCCAACGCCGCTTGAATCGGCCAATTCGGACAAATACCCTAGAAGTTATGGCAAAAATAGTAGAACTGGGCAAAACGGGACCCGACGCAAAAACTATTCTGGCCATAACTTCTTCGTTTCAAGCCCGATTCGGTCAATCTTTATGTCCACGGAATCCTTATCTAAAGGCCTAAGACCTCTAATGATCGGAATTCCTATCCATCGTGCCGAACAAAGAGCTTCAATTTTATGGCCGGGCCCTATGGGTACCCCTAGGGGCTCGGGGGCTGAAAAATCATCTGAAACGAAATGTTGATTTTTTCGCACATTAGCACATACACATGTATTTATGGCATTTTAAAGTGAGCTTGCATAGTTTTAAGGCCCAGATCCCGGGGTAAATCAGCCGAATACGGCCCAAAATAGTCACTTTTTCGCTTGTTTTGGAATCTCACGAAGTTCTCGTAAAGCAAAATAATAGGAAAAGTGGATTTTGACTTTTTGAGGGATAGCCCTTGAAATAAGATTTCCAACGCCGTTTGAATCGGCCAATTCGGACAAATAGCCTAGAAGTTATGGCAAAAATAGTGGAACTGTGGAAAACGGGACCCGACGCAAAAACTATTTTTGCCATAACTTCTTCGTTTCTCGCCCGATTCGGTCAATCTTTATGTCCACAGAATCCTTATCTAAAGGCCTAAGACATCTAATGATCGGAATTCCTATCCATCGTGCCGAACAAAGAGCTTCAATTTTATGGCCAGGCCCTATAGGTACCCCTAGGGGCTCGGGGGCTGAAAAATCATCTGAAACGAAATGTTGATTTTTTCGCACATTAGCACATACACATGTATTTATGGCATTTTAAAGTGAGCTTGCATAGTTTTAAGGCCCAGATCCCGGGGTAAATCAGCCGAATACGGCCCAAAATAGTCACTTTTTCGCTTGTTTTGGAATCTCACGAAGTTCTCGTAAAGCAAAATAATAGGAAAAGTGGATTTTGACTTTTTAAGGGATAGCCCTCGGAATAAGGTTTCCAACGCCGCTTGAATTGGTCAATTCGGACAAATAGTCTAGAAGTTATGGCAAAAATAGTAGAACTGGGCAAAACAGGACCCGACGCAAAAACTATTTTGGCCATAACTTCTTCGTTTCTCGCCCGATTCGGTCAATCTTTATATCCACGGAATCCTTATCAAAAGGCCTAAGACTTCTACTGATCGGAATTTCTATCCATCGTTCCGAACAAAGAGCTTCAATTTTCGGGCCGGGCCCTAGGGGTACCCCTAGGGGCTCGGGGGCTGAAAACTTATCTGAAAAGAAATGTTGATTTTTTTGCACATTAGCTTATACACATGTTTTAATGGCATTTTAAAGTGAGCTTGCATAGTTTTAAGGCCCAGATCGCGGGTAAATCGGCCGAATACGGTCCAAAATAGTCACTTTTTCGCTTGTTATGGAATCTCACGAAGTTCTCGTAAAGCAAAATAATAGGAAAAGTGGATTTTGACTTTTTGAGGGATAGCCCTTGAAATAAGATTTCCAACGCCGTTTGAATCGGCCAATTCGGACAAATAGCCTAGAAGTTATGGCAAAAATAGTGGAACTGTGGAAAACGGGACCCGACGCAAAAACTATTTTTGCCATAACTTCTTCGTTTCTCGCCCGATTCGGTCAATCTTTATGTCCACAGAATCCTTATCTAAAGGCCTAAGACATCTAATGATCGGAATTCCTATCCATCGTGCCGAACAAAGAGCTTCAATTTTATGGCCAGGCCCTATAGGTACCCCTAGGGGCTCGGGGGCTGAAAAATCATCTGAAACGAAATGTTGATTTTTTCGCACATTAGCACATACACATGTATTTATGGCATTTTAAAGTGAGCTTGCATAGTTTTAAGGCCCAGATCCCGGGGTAAATCAGCCGAATACGGCCCAAAATAGTCACTTTTTCGCTTGTTTTGGAATCTCACGAAGTTCTCGTAAAGCAAAATAATAGGAAAAGTGGATTTTGACTTTTTAAGGGATAGCCCTCGGAATAAGGTTTCCAACGCCGCTTGAATTGGTCAATTCGGACAAATAGTCTAGAAGTTATGGCAAAAATAGTAGAACTGGGCAAAACAGGACCCGACGCAAAAACTATTTTGGCCATAACTTCTTCGTTTCTCGCCCGATTCGGTCAATCTTTATATCCACGGAATCCTTATCAAAAGGCCTAAGACTTCTACTGATCGGAATTTCTATCCATCGTTCCGAACAAAGAGCTTCAATTTTCGGGCCGGGCCCTAGGGGTACCCCTAGGGGCTCGGGGGCTGAAAACTTATCTGAAAAGAAATGTTGATTTTTTTGCACATTAGCTTATACACATGTTTTAATGGCATTTTAAAGTGAGCTTGCATAGTTTTAAGGCCCAGATCGCGGGTAAATCGGCCGAATACGGTCCAAAATAGTCACTTTTTTTCGCTTGTTATGGAATCTCATGATGTTCTCGTAAAGCAAAATAATAGGAAAAGTGGATTTAGACTTTTTGAGGGATAGCCCTTGAAATAAGATTTCCAACGCCGTTTGAATCGGCCAATTCGGACAAATAGCCTAGAAGTTATGGCAAAAATAGTAGAACTGGGCAAAACGGGACCCGACGCAAAAACTATTTTGGCCATAACTTCTTCGTTTCTCGCCCGATTCGGTCAATCTTTATGTCCACGGAATCCTTATCTAAAGGCCTAAGACATCTAATGATCGGAATTCCTATCCATCGTGCCGAACAAAGAGCTTCAATTTTAGGGCCGGGCCCTATGGGTACCCCTAGGGGCTCGGGGGCTGAAAAATCATCTGAAACGAAATGTTGATTTTTTCGCACATTAGCACATACACATGTATTTATGGCATTTTAAATTGAGCTTGCATAGTTTTAAGGCCCAGATCCCGGGGTAAATCAGCCGAATACGGCCCAAAATAGTCACTTTTTCGCTTGTTTAGGAATCTCACGAAGTTCTCGTAAAGCAAAATAATAGGAAAAGTGGATTTTGACTTTTTGAGGGATAGCCCTTGGAATAAGGTTCCCAACGCCGCTTGAATCGGCCAATTCGGACAAATAGCCTAGAAGTTATGGCAAAAATAGTAGAACTGGGCAAAACGGGACCCGACGCAAAAACTATTTTTGCCATAACTTCTTCGTTTCTCGCCCGATTCGGTCACTCTTTATGTCCACAGAATCCTTATCTAAAGGCCTAAGACATCTAATGATCGGAATTCCTATCCATCGTGCCGAACAAAGAGCTTCAATTTTCGGGCCGGGCCCTATGGGTACCCCTAGGGGCTCAGGGGCTGAAAAATCATCTGAAACGAAATGTGATTTTTTCGCACATTAGCACATACACATGTATTTATGGCATTTTAAAATGAGCTTGCATAGTTTTAAGGCCCAGATCGCGGGGTAAATCAGCCGAATACGGCCAAAAATAGTCGCTTGTTATCTTGTTTTTGAATCTCACGAAGTTCTCGTAAAGCAAAATAATAGGAAAAGTGGATTTTGACTTTTTGAGGGATATCCCTTGGATTAAGGTTTCCAACGCCGATTGAATCAGCCAATTCGGACAAATAGCCTAGAAGTTATGGCAAAAATAGTAGAACTGGGCAAAACGGGACCCGACGCAAAAACTATTTTCGCCATAACTTCTTCGTTTCTCGCCCAATTCGGTCAATATTTATGTCCACGGAATCCTTATCTAAAGGCCTAAGACCTCTAATGATAGGAATTCCTATCCATCGTGCCGAACAAAGAGCTTCAATTTTCGGGCTGGGCCTTAGGGGTACCCCTAGGGGCTCGGGGGCTGAAAAATCATCTGAAACGAAATGTTGATTTTTTCGCACATTAGCACCTACACATGTATTTATGGCATTTTAAAGTGAGCTTGCATAGTTTTGAGGCCCAGATCGCAGGTAAATCGGCCGAATATGCCCCAAAATAGTCACTTTTTCGCTTGTATTGGACTATCACGAAGTTCTCGTAAAGAAAAATAAGAGGAAAAGTGGATTTTGACTTTTTGGGGTATAGCCCTTGGAATAAGGTTTCCAAAGCCGCTTGAATCGGCCAAATCGGATAAATAGTCTAGAAGTTATGGCAAAAATAGTGGAACGGCGCAAAACGGGACCCGACGCAAAAACTATTATGGCCATAACTACTTCGTTTATCGCCCGATTCGGTCAATCTTTATATCCACGGAATCCTTATCAAAAGGCCTAAGACCTCTAATGATCGAAATTCCAATCCATCGTTCCGAACAAAGACCTTCAATTTTCGGGCCGGACCCTAGGGGTACCCCTAGGGGCTAGGGTGCTAAAAACTTATCTGAAAAGAAATGTTGATTTTTTTGCACATTAGCTTATACACATGTATTTATGGCATTTTAAAGTGAGCTTGCATAGTTTTAAGGCCCAGATCGCGGGTAAATCGGCCGAATACGGCCCAAAATAGTCACTTTTTCGCTTGTTTTGGAATCTCATGAAGTTCTCGTAAAGAAAAATAATAGGAAAAGTGGATTTTGACTTTTTGAGGGATATCCCTTGGATTAAGGTTTCCAACGCCGCTTGAATCAGTTAATTCGGACAAATAGCCTAGAAGTTATGGCAAAAATAGTAGAACTGGGCAAAACGGGACCCGACGCAAAAACTATTTTGGCCATAACTTCTTCGTTTCTCGCCCGATTCGGTCAATCTTTATGTCCACGGAATCCTTATCTAAAGGCCTAAGACCTCTAATGATCGGAATTCCTATCCATCGTGCCGAACAAAGAGTTTCAAGTTTCGGGCCGGGCTGTAGTGGTACCCTTACGGGCTCGGGGGCTGAAAAATCATCTGAAACGAAATGTTGATTTTTTCGCACATTAGCACATACACATGTATTTATGGCATTTTAAAGTGAGCTTGCATAGTTTTAAGGCCCAGATCGCGGGGTAAATCAGCCGAATACGGCCCAAAATAGTCACTTTTTCGCTTGTTTTGGAATCTCACGAAGTTCTCGTAAAGCAAAATAATAGGAAAAGTCCATTTTGACTTTTTGAGGGATAGCCCTCGGAATAAGGTTTCCAACGCCACTTGAATCGGCAAATTCGGACAAATAGCCTAGAAGTTATGGCAAAAATAGTAGAACTGGGCAAAACGGGACCCGACGCAAAAACTATTTTGGCCATAACTTCTTTGTTTCTCGCCCGATTCGGTCAATCTTTATTTCCACGGAATCCTTATCTAAAGGCCTAAGACCTCTAATGATCGGAATTCCTATCCATCGTGCCGAACAAAAAGCTTCAATTTTCGGGCCAGGCCCACGGGGTACCCCTAAGGGCTCGGGGGCTGAAAAATCATCTGAAATGAAATGTTGATTTTTTCGCACATTAGCATATACACATGTATTTATGGCATTTTAAAGTGAGCTTGCATAGTTTTAAGGCACAGATCGCGGGTAAATCGGCCGAATACGCCCCAAAATAGTCACGTTTTCGCTTGTATTGGACTCTCCCGAAGTTCTCGTAAAGCAAAATAATAGGAAAAGTGGATTTTGACTTTTTGGGGCATAGCCCTTGGAATATGGTTTTCAACGCCGCTTGAATCGGCCAAATCGGATAAATAGCCTAGAAATTATGGCAAAAATAGTGGAACGGCGCAAAACGGGACCCGACGCAAAAACTATTTTGGCCATAACTTCTTCGTTTCTCGCCCGATTCGGTCAATCTTTATGTCCACGGAATCCTTATCTAAAGGCCTAAGACCTCTAATGATCGGAATTCCTATCCCTCGTGCCGAACAAAGAGCTTCAATTTTCAGGCCGAGCCCTAAGGGTACCCCTAGGGGCTTAGGGGCTGAAAAATCATCTGAAACGAAATGTTGATTTTTTCGCACATTAGCATATACACATGTATTTATGGCATTTTAAAGTGAGCTTGCATAGTTTTAAGGCCCAGATCCCGGGAAAATCGGCCGAATACGCCACAAAATAATCACATTTTCGCTTGTTTTGGACTCTCCCGAAGTTCTCATAAAGCAAAATAATAGGAAAAGTGGATTTTGACTTTTTGGGGTATAGCCCTTGGAATAAGGTTTCCAACGCCGTTTGAATCGGCCAAATCGGATAAATAGCCTAGAAGTTATGGCAAAAATAGTGGAACGACGCAAAACGGGACCCGACGCAAAAACTATTTTGGCCATAACTTCTTCGTTTCTCGCCCAATTCGGTCAATCTTTATATCCACGGAATCCCTATCAAAAGGCCTAAGACCTCTACTGATCGGAATTCCTATCCATCGTTCCGAACAAAGAGCTTCAATTTTCGGGCCGAGCCCTAGGGGTACCTCTAGGGGTTCGGGGGCTGAAAACTTATCTGAAAAGAAATGTTGATTTTTTTGCACATTAGCTTATACACATGTATTTATGGCATTTTAAAGTGAGCTTGCATAGTTTTAAGGCCCAGATCGCGGGTAAATCGGCCGAATAAAGCCCAAAATAGTCACTTTTTCGCTTGTTTTGGAATCTCACGAAGTTCTCGTAAAGAAAAATAATAGGAAAAGTAGATTTTGAATTTTTGAGGGATAGCCCTTGGAATAAGGTTCCCAACGCCGCTTGAATCGGCCGATTCGGACAAATAGCCTAGAAGTTATGGCAAAAATAGTAGAACTGGGCAAAACGGGACCCGACGCAAAAACTATTTTGGCCATAACTTCTTCGTTTCTCGCCCGATTCGGTCAATCTTTATGTCCACAGAATCCTTATCTAAAGGCCTAAGACATCTAATGATCGGAATTCCTATCCATCGTGCCGAACAAAGAGCTTCAATTTTCGGGCCGGGCCCTAGGGGTACCCCTAGGGGCTCGGGGGCTGAAAAATCATCTGAAACGAAATGTGATTTTTTCGCACATTAGCACATACACATGTATTTATGGCATTTTAAAATGAGCTTGCATAGTTTTAAGGCCCAGATCGCGGGGTAAATCAGCCGAATACGGCCAAAAATAGTCGCTTTTTCGCTTGTTTTTGAATCTCACGAAGTTCTCATAAAGCAAAATAATAGGAAAACAGGATTTTGACTTTTCGAGGGATATCCCTTGGATTAAGGTTTCCAACGCCGCTTGAATCAGCCAATTCGGACAAATAGCCTAGAAGTTATGGCAAAAATAGTAGAACTGGGCAAAACGGGACCCGACGCAAAAACTATTTTCGCCATAACTTCTTCGTTTCTCGCCCAATTCGGTCAATCTTTATGTCCACAGAATCCTTATCTAAAGGCCTAAGACCTCTAATGATAGGAATTCCTATCCATCGTGCCGAACAAAGAGCTTCAATTTTCGGGCCGGGCCTTAGGGGTACCCCTAGGGGCTCGGGGGCTGAAAAATTATCTGAAACGAAATGTTGATTTTTTCGCACATTAACACCTACACATGTATTTATGGCATTTTAAAGTGAGCTTGCATAGTTTTGAGGCCCAGATCGCGGGTAAATCGGCCGAATATGCCCCAAAATAGTCACTTTTTCGCTTGTATTGGACTATCACGAAGGTCTCGTAAAGAAAAATAAGAGGAAAAGTGGATTTTGACTTTTTGGGGTATAGCTCTTGGAATAAGGTTTCCAAAGCCGCTTGAATCGGCCAAATCGGATAAATAGTCTAGAAGTTATGGCAAAAATAGTGGAACGGCGCAAAACGGGACCCGACGCAAAAACTATTATGGCCATAACTACTTCGTTTATCGCCCGATTCGGTCAATCTTTATATCCACGGAATCCTTATCAAAAGGCCTAAGACCTCTAATGATCGAAATTCCTAACCATCGTTCCGAACAAAGACCTTCAATTTTCGGGCCGGACCCTAGGGGTACCCCTAGGGGCTAGGGGGCTAAAAACTTATCTGAAAAGAAATGTTGATTTTTTTGCACATTAGCTTATACACATGTATTTATGGCATTTTAAAGTGAGCTTGCATAGTTTTAAGGCCCAGATCGGGGGTATATCGGCCGAATACGGCCCAAAATAGTCACTTTTTCGCTTGTTTTGGAATCTCATGAAGTTCTCGTAAAGCAAAATAATAGGAAAAGTGGATTTTGACTTTTTGAGGGATAGCCCTTGGAATAACGTTTCCAACGCCGCTTGAATCGGCCAATTCGGACAAATAGCCTAGAAGTTATGGCAAAAATAGTAAAACTGGGCGAAACGGGACCCGATGCAAAAACTATTTTGGCCATAACTTCTTCGTTTCTCGCCCGATTCGGTCAATCTTTATGTCCACAGAATCCTTATCTAAAGGCCTAAGACCTCTAATGATCGGAATTCCTATCCATCGTTCGGGCTGGGCCATAGGGGTACCCCAAGGGGCTCGGGGGCTGAAAAATCATCTGAAACGAAATGTTGATTTTTTCGCACATTAGCACATACACATGTATTTATGGCATTTTAAAGTGAGCTTGTATAGTTTTAAGACCCAGATCGCGGGTAAATCGGCCGAATACGCCCCAAAATAGTCACTTTTTCGCTTGTTTTGGTCACTCACGAAGTTCTCGTAAAGCATAATGATAGGAAAATTGGATTTTGACGTTTTGGGGGATAGTCCTTGGAATAAGGTTTCCAACGCCGCTTGAATCGGCCAAATCGAACAAATAGCCTAGAAGTTATGGCAAAAATAGTGGAACGGCGCAAAACGGGACCCGACGCAAAAACTATTTTAGCCATAACTTCTTCGTTTCTCGCCCAATTCGGTCAATCTTTATGTCCATGGAATTCTTATCTAAATGCCTAAGACCTCTAATGATCGGAATTCCTATCCATCGTGCCGAACAAAGAGCTTCAATTTTCGGGCCGGGCCCTAGGGGTACCCCTAGGGGCTCGGGGGCTGAAAAATCATCTGAAACGAAATGTTGATTTTTTCGCACATTAGCACATACACATGTATTTATGGCATTTTAAAGTGAGCTTGCATAGTTTTAAGGCCCAGATCGCGGGTAAATCGGCCGAATACGACCCAAAATAGTCACTTTTTCGCTTGTATTGGACTATCACGAAGTTCTCCTAAAGCAAAATAATAGGAAAAGTGGATTTTGACTTTTTGGGGGATAGCCCCTGGAATAAGGTTTCCAACGCCGCTTGAATCGGCCAATTCGGATAAATAGTCCAGAAGTTATGGCAAAAATAGTGGAACGGCGCAAAACGGGACCCGACGCAAAAACTATTTTGGCCATAACTTCTTCGTTTCTCGCCCGATTCGGTCAATCTTTATGTCCACAGAATCCTTATCTAAAGGCCTAAGACCTCTAATGATCGGAATTCCTATCCATCGTTCGGGCTGGGCCATAGGGGTACCCCAAGGGGCTCGGGGCTGAAAAATCATCTGAAACGAAATGTTGATTTTTTCGCACATTAGCACATACACATGTATTTATGGCATTTTAAAGTGAGCTTGTATAGTTTTAAGACCCAGATCGCGGGTAAATCG
Organism: Schizonepeta tenuifolia; assembly: GCA_029490685.1. NCBI lineage: Eukaryota > Viridiplantae > Streptophyta > Magnoliopsida > Lamiales > Lamiaceae > Schizonepeta > Schizonepeta tenuifolia. The sequence goes on along the minus strand of CM055955.1, from coordinate 240,988 downwards.
GCCGAATACGCCCCAAAATAGTCACTTTTTCGCTTGTATTGGTCACTCACGAAGTTCTCGTAAAGCATAATGATAGGAAAATTGGATTTTGACGTTTTGGGGGATAGTCCTTGGAATAAGGTTTCCAACGCCGCTTGAATCGGCCAAATCGAACAAATAGCCTAGAAGTTATGGCAAAAATAGTGGAACGGCGCAAAACGGGACCCGACGCAAACACTATTTTAGCCATAACTTCTTCGTTTCTCGCCCAATTCGGACAATCTTTATGTCCATGGAATTCTTATCTAAATGCCTAAGACCTTTAATGATCGGAATTCCTATCCATCGTGCCGAACAAAGAGCTTCAATTTTCGGGCCGGGCCCTAGGGGTAGTACCCCTAGGGGCTCGGGGGCTGAAAAATCATCTGAAACGAAATGTTAATTTTTTCGCACATTAGCACATACACATGTATTTATGGCATTTTAAAGTGATCTTGCATAGTTTTAAGGCCCAGATCGCGGGTAAATCGGCCGAATACGCCCCAAAATAGTCACTTTTTCGCTTGTATTGGACTATCACGAAGTTCTCATAAAGCAAAATAATAGGAAAAGTGGATTTTGACTTTTTGGGGGATAGCCCCTGGAATAAGGTTTCCTACGCCGCTTGAATCGGCCAATTCGGATAAATAGTCCAGAAGTTATGGCAAAAATAGTGGAACGGCGCAAAACGGGACCCGACGCAAAAACTATTTTGGCCATAACTTCTTCGTTTCTCGCCCGATTCGGTCAATCTTTATATCCACGGAATCCTTATCAAAAGGCCTAAGACCTCTAATGATCGGAATTCCTATCCATCGTGTCGAACAAAGAGCTTCAATTTTCGGGCCGGGCCCTAGGGGTACCCCTAGGGGCTCGGGGGCTGAAAAATCATCTGAAACGAAATGTTGATTTTTTCGCACATTAGCACATACACATGTATTTATGGCATTTTAAAGTGAGCTTGCATAGTTTTAAGGCCCAGATCGCGGGTAAATCGGCCGAATACGACCCAAAATAGTCACTTTTTCGCTTGTATTGGACTATCACGAAGTTCTCATAAAGCAAAATAATAGGAAAAGTGGATTTTGACTTTTTGGGGGATAACCCCTGGAATAAGGTTTCCTACGCCGCTTGAATCGGCCAATTCGGATAAATAGTCCAGAAGTTATGGCAAAAATAGTGGAACGGCGCAAAACGGGACCCGACGCAAAAACTATTTTGGCCATAACTTCTTCGTTTCTCGCCCGATTCGGTCAATCTTTATATCCACGGAATCCTTATCAAAAGGCCTAAGACCTCTAATATCGGAATTCCTATCCATCGTGTCGAACAAAGAGCTTCAATTTTCGGGCCGGGCCCTAGGGGTACCCCTAGGGGCTCGGGGGCTGAAAAATCATCTGAAACGAAATGTTGATTTTTTCGCACATTAGCACATACACATGTATTTATGGCATTTTAAAGTGAGCTTGCATAGTTTTAAGGCCCAGATCGCGGGTAAATCGGCCGAATACGACCCAAAATAGTCACTTTTTCGCTTGTATTGGACTATCACGAAGTTCTCATAAAGCAAAATAATAGGAAAAGTGGATTTTGACTTTTTGGGGGATAGCCCCTGGAATAAGGTTTCCAACGCCGCTTGAATCGGCCAATTCGGATAAAAAGTCCAGAAGTTATGGCAAAAATAGTGGAACGGCGCAAAACGGGACCCGACGCAAAAACTATTTTGGCCATAACTTCTTCGTTTCTCGCCCGATTCGGTCAATCTTTATATCCACGGAATCCTTATCAAAAGGCCTAAGACCTCTAATGATCGGAATTCCTATCCATCGTGTCGAACAAAGAGCTTCAATTTTCGGGCCGGGCCCTAGGGTACCCCTAGGGGCTCGGGGGCTGAAAAATCATCTGAAACGAAATGTTGATTTTTTCGCACATTAGCAAATACACATGTATTTATGGCATTTTAAAGTGAGCTTGCATAGTTTTAAAGCCCAGATCGCGGGTAAATCGGCCGAATACGACCCAAAATAGTCACTTTTTCGCTTGTTTTGGAATCTCACGAAGTTCTCGTAAAGCAAAATAATAGGAAAAGTGGATATTGACTTTTTGAGGGATAGCCACTGGAATAAGGTTTCCAACGCCGCTTGAATCGGCCAATTCGGACAAATAGCTTAGAAGTTATGGCAAAAATAGTAGAACTGGGCAAAACGGGACCCGACGCATAAACTATTTTGGCCATAACTTCTTCGTTTCTCGCCCGATTCGGTCAATATTTATGTCCAAGGAATCCTTATCTAAAGGCCTAAGACCTCTAATGATCGGAATTCCTATCCATCGTGCCGAACAAATAGCTTCAATTTTCGGGCCGGGCCCTAGGGGTGCCCCTAGGGGCTCGGGGGCTGAAAAATCATCTGAAATGAAATCTTGATTTTTTCGCACAGTAGCACATACACATGTATTTATGGCATTTTAAAGTGAGCTTGCATAGTTTTGAGGCCCAGATCGCGGGTAAATCGGCCGAATACGCCCCAGAAAAGTCACTTTTTCGCTTGTATTGGACTATCACGAAGTTCTCATAAAGCAAAATAATAGGAAAAGTGGATTTTGACTTTTTGGGGGATAGCCCTTGGAATAAGGTTACAACGCCGCTTGAATCGGCCAAATCGGATAAATAGTCCAGAAGTTATGGCAAAAATAGTGGAACGGCGCAAAACGGGACCCGACGCAAAAACTATTTTGGCCATAACTTCTTCGTTTCTCGCCCGATTCGGTCAATCTTTATATCCACGGAATCCTTATCAAAAGGCCTAAGACCTCTAATGATCGGAAATCCTATCCATCGTGCCGAACAAAGAGCTTTAATTTTCGGGCCGGGCCCTAGGGGTACCCCTAGGGGCTCGGGGGCTGAAAAATCATCTGAAACGAAATGTTGATTTTTTCGCACATTAGCACATACACATGTATTTATGGCATTTTAAAGTGAGCTTGCATAGTTTTAAGGCTCAGATAGCGGGTAAATCGGCCGAATACGACCCAAAATAGTCACTTTTTCGCTTGTTTTGGAATCTCACGAAGTTCTCGTAAAGCAAAATAATAGGAAAAGTGGATATTGACTTTTTGAGGGATAGCCCTTGGAATAAGGTTTCCAACGCCGCTTGAATCGGCCAATTCGGACAAATAGCCTAGAAGTTATGGCAAAAATAGTATAACTGGGCAAAACGGGACCCGACGCAAAAACTATTTTGGCCATAACTTCTTCATTTCTCGCCCGATTCGGTCAATATTTATGTCCACGGAATCCTTATCTAAAGGCCTAAGACCTCTAATGATCGGAATTCCTATCCATCGTGCCGAACAAATAGCTTCAATTTTCGGGCCGGGCCCTAGGGGTGCCCCTAGGGGCTCGGGGGCTGAAAAATCATCTGAAACGAAATGTTTATTTTTTCGCACAGTAGCACATAGACATGTATTTATGGCATTTTAAAGTGAGCTTGCATAGTTTTGAGGCCCAGATCGCGGGTAAATCGGTCGAATACGCCCCAGAAAAGTAACTTTTTCGCTTGTATTGGACTATCACGAAGTTCTCATAAAGCAAAATAATAGGAATAGTGGATTTTGACTTTTTGGAGGATAGCCCTTGGAATAAGGTTTCCAACGCCGCTTGAATCGGCCAAATCGGATAAATAGTCCAGAAGTTATGGCAAAAATAGTGGAACGGCGCAAAACGGGACCCGACGCAAAAACTATTTTGGCCATAACTTCTTCGTTTCTCGCCCGATTCGGTCAATCTTTATATCCACGGAATCCTTATCAAAAGTCCTAAGACCTCTAATGATCGGAATTCCTATCCATCAGTCCGAACAAAGACCTTCAATTTTCAGGCCGGGCCCTAGGGGTACCCCTAGGGGCTCGGGGGCTGAAAACTTATCTGAAAAGAAATGTTGATTTTTTTTGCACATTAGCTTATACACATGTATTTACGGCATTTTAAAGTGAGCTTGCATAGTTTTAAGGCCTAGATCACGGGTAAATCGGCTGAATACGGCCCAAAATAGTCACTTTTTCACTTGTTTCGGAATCTCACGAAGTTCTGGTAAAGCAAAATAATAGGAAAAGTGGATTTTGACTTTTTGAGGGATAGCACTTGGAATAAGGTTTCCAACGCCGCTTGAATCGGCCAATTCGGACAAATAGCCTAGAAGTTATGGCAAAAATAGTGGAACTGTGCAAAACGGGACCCGACGCAAAAACTATTTTGGCCATAACCTCTTTGTTTCTCGCTCGATTCGGTCAATCTTTATGTCCAAGGAATCCTTATCTAAAGGCCTAAGACCTCTAATGATCGGAATTCCTATCCATCGTGCCGAACAAAGAGCTTCAATTTTCGGGCCGGGCATTAGGGCCTCGGGGGCAGAAAAATCATCTGAAACGAAATGTTGATTTTTTCGCACATTGGCACATACACATGTATTTATGGCATTTTAAAGTGAGCTTGTATAGTTTTAAGACCCAGATCGCGGGTAAATCAGCCGAAAACGCCCCAAAATAGTCACTTTTTCGCTTGTTTTGGTCACTCACAAAGTTCTCGTAAAGCATAATAATAGGAAAATTGGATTTTGACGTTTTGGGGGATAGTCCTTGGAATAAGGATTCCAACACCGCTTGAATTGGCCAAATCGAACAAATAGTCTAGAAGGTATGGCAAAAATAGTGGAACGGCGCAAAACGGGACCCGACGCAAAAACTATTTTGGCCATAACTTCTTCGTTTCTCGCCCAATTCGGTCAATCTTTATGTCCACGGAATTCTTATCAAAATGCCTAAGACCTCTAATGATCGGAATTCCTATCCATCGTGCCGAACAAAGAGCTTCAATTTTCGAGCCGGGCCCTAGGGGTACCCCTAGGGGCTCGTGGGCTGAAAAATCATCTGAAACGAAATGTTGATTTTTTCGCACATTAGCACATACACATGTATTTATGGCATTTTAAAGTGAGCTTGCATAGTTTTAAGGCCCAGATCGCGGGTAAATCGGCCGAATACGCCCCAGAAAAGTCACTTTTTCGCTTGTATTGGACTATCACGAAGTTCTCATAAAGCAAAATAATAGGAAAAGTGGATTTTGACTTTTTGGGTGATAGCCCTTGGAATAAGGTTTCCAACGCCGCTTGAATCGGCCAAATCGGACAAATAGCCTAGAAGTTATGGCAAAAATAGTAAAACTGGGCAAAACGGGACCCGACGCAAAAACTATTTTGGCCATAACTTCTTCATTTCTCGCCCAATTCGGTCAATCTTTATGTCCACGGAATTCTTATCTAAATGCCTAAGACCTCTAATGATCGTAATTCCTATCCATCGTGCCGAACAAAGAGCTTCAATTTTCGGGCCGGGCCCTAGGGGTACCCCTAGGGGCTCGGGGGCTGAAAAATCATCTGAAACGAAATGTTGATTTTTTCGCACATTAGCACATAAACATGTATTTATGGCATTTTAAAGTGAGCTTGCATAGTTTTAAGGCCCAGATCGCGGGTAAATCGGCCGAATACGCCCCAGAAAAGTCACTTTTTCGCTTGTATAGGACTATCACAAAGTTCTCATAAAGCAAAATAACAGGAAAAGTGGATTTTGACTTTTTGGGGGATAGCCCTTGGAATAAGGTTTCCAACGCCGCTTGAGTCGGCCAAATCGGATAAATAGTCCAGAAGTTATGGCAAAAATAGTGGAACGGCGCAAAACGGGACCCGACGCAAAAACTATTTTGGCCATAACTTCTTCGTTTCTCGCCCGATTCGGTCAATCTTTATATCCATGGAATCCTTATCAAAAGGCCTAATACCTCTAATGATCGGAATTCCTATCCATCAGTCCGAACAAAGACCTTCAATTTTAAGGCCGGGCCCCAGGGGTACCCCTAGGGGCTCGGGGGCTGAAAACTTATCTGAAAAGAAATGTTGATTTTTTTTGCACATTAGCTTATACACATGTATTTAAGGCATTTTAAAGTGAGCTTGCATAGTTTTAAAGCCTAGATCACGGGTAAATCGGCCGAATACGGCCTAAAATAGTCACTTTTTCACTTGTTTTGGAATCTCACGAAGTTCTCGTAAAGCAAAATAATAGGAAAAGTGGATTTTAACTTTTTGAGGGATAGCCCTTGGAATAATGTTTCCAATGCCGCTTGAATCGGCCAAATCGGATAAATAGTCCAGAAGTTATGGCAAAAATAGTGGAACGGCGCAAAACGGGACCCGACGCAAAAACTATTTTGGCCATAACTTCTTCGTTTCTCGCCCGATTCGGTCAATCTTTATATCCACGGAATCCTTATCAAAAGGCCTAAGACCTCTAATGATCGGAATTCCTATCCATCAGTCCGAACAAAGACCTTCAATTTTCAGGCCGGGCCCTAGGGGTACCCCTACGGGCTCGGGGGCTGAAAACTTATCTGAAAAGAAATGTTGATTTTTTTTGCACATTAGCTTATACACATGTATTTATGGCATTTTAAAGTGAGCTTGCATAGTTTTAAGGCCCAGATCACGGGTAAATCGGCAGAATACGGCCCAAAATAGTCACTTTTTCACTTATTTTGGAATCTCACGAAGTTCTCGTAAAGCAAAATAATAGGAAAAGTGGATTTTGACTTTTTGAGGGATAGCCCTTGGAATAAGGTTTCCAACGCCGCTTGAATCGGCCAATTCGGACAAATAGCCCAGAAGTTATGGCAAAAATAGTGGAACTGTGCAAAACGGGACCCGACGCAAAAATTATTTTGGCCATAACTTGTTCGTTTCTCGCCCGATTCGGTCAATCTTTATGTCCAAGGAATCCTTATCTAAAGGCCTAAGACCTCTAATGATCGGAATTCCTATCCATCGTGCCGAACAAAGAGCTTCAATTTTCGGGCCGGGCATTAGGGACTTGGGGGCTGAAAAATCCTCTGAAACGAAATGTTGATTTTTTCGCACATTAGCACATACACATGTATTTATGGCATTTTAATGTGAGCTTGTATAGTTTTAAGACCCAGATCGCGGGTAAATCGGCCGAATACGCCCCAAAATAGTCACTTTTTCGCTTGTTTTGGTCACTCACGAAGTTCTCGTAAAGCATAATAATAGGAAAATTTGATTTTGACGTTTTGGGGGATAGTCCTTGGAATAAGGATTCCAACACCGCTTGAATTGGCCAAATCGAACAAATAGCCTAGAAGTTATGGCAAAAATAGTGGAACGGCGAAAAACGGGACCCGACGCAAAAACTATTTTGGCCATAACTTCTTCGTTTCTCGCCCGATTCGGTCAATCTTTATGTCCAAGGAATCCTTATCTAAAGGCCTAAGACCTCTAATGATCGGAATTCCTATCCATCATGCCGAATAAAGAGCTTCAATTTTCGGGTCGGGCCCTAGGTGTACCCCTAGGGGCTCGGGGGCTGAAAACTCATCTGAAACGAAATGTTGTTTTGTCGCACATTAGCACATACACATGTATTTATGGCATTTTAAAGTGAGCTTGCATAGTTTTAAGGCCCAGATCGCGGGTAAATCGGCCGAATACGCCCCAAAATAGTCAATTTTTCGCTTGTTTTGGACTCTCACGAAGTTCTCGTAAAGCAAAATAATAGGAAAAGTGGATTTCGACTTTTTAGGGGATAGCCCTTGGAATAAGGTTTCCAACGCCGCTTGAATCGGCCAAATCGGATAAATAGTCCAGAAGTTATGGCAAAAATAGTGGAACGGCGCAAAACGGGACCCGACGCAAAAACTATTTTGGCCATAACTTCTTCGTTTCTCGCCCGATTCGGTCAATCTTTATATCCACGGAATCCTTATCAAAAGGCCTACGACCTCTAATGATCAGAATTCCTATCCATCAATCCGAACAAAGACCTTCAATTTTCAGGCCGGGCCCTAGGGGTACCCCTAGGGGCTCGGGGGCTGAAAACTTATCTGAAAAGAAATGTTGATTTTTGGCACAATAGCTTATACACATGTATTTATGGCATTTTAAAGTGAGCTTGCATAGTTTTAAGGCCTAGATCACGGGTAAATCGGCCGAATACGGCCCAAAATAGTCACTTTTTCACTTGTTTTGGAATCTCACGAAGTTCTCGTAAAGCAAAATAATAGGAAAAGTGGATTTTGACTTTTTGAGGGATAGCCCTTGGAATAAGGTTTCCAACGCCGCTTGAATCGGCCAATTCGGACAAATAGCCTAGAAGTTATGGCAAAAATAGTGGAACGGCGCAAAACGGGACCCGACGCAAAAACTATTTTGGCCATAACTTCTTCGTTTCTCGCCCGATTCAGTCAATCTTTATGTCCACGGAATCCTTATCTAAAGGCCTAATACCTCTAATGATCGGAATTCCTATCCATCGTACCGAACAAAGAGCTTCAAGTTTCGGGCCGGGCCCTAGGGGTACCCCTAGAGGCTCGGGGGCTGAAAAATCATCTGAAACGAAATGTTGATATTTTCGCACATTAGCACATACACATGTATTTATGGCATTTTAAAGTGAGCTTGCATAGTTTTAAGGCCCAGATCGCGGGTAAATCGGGCGAATACGCCCCTAAATAGTCACTTTTTTTCGCTTGTTTTGGACTCTCAAGAAGTTCTCGTAAAGCAAAATAATAGGAAAAGTGGATTTTGACTTTTTGGGGGATAGCCCTTGGAATAAGGTTTCCAACGCCGCTTGAATCGGCCAAATCGAATAAATAGCCTAGAAGTTATGGCAAAAATAGGGGAACGGCGCAAAACGGGACCCGACGCAAAAACTATTTTGGCCATAACTTCTTCGTTTCTTGCCCGATTCGGTCAATCTTTATATCCACGGAATCCTTATCAAAAGGCCTAAGACCTCTAATGATCGGAATTCCTATCCATCGTGCCGAACAAAGAGTTTCAATTTTCGGGACGGGCCCTAGGGCTACCCACAGGGGATCGGGGGCTGAAAACTTATCTGAAACGAATTGTTGATTTTTTAGCACATTAGCACATACAGATGTATTTATGGCATTAAAGTGAGCTTGCATAGTTTTAAGGCCCAGATCGCGGGTAAATCGACCGAATACGCCCCAAAATAGACATTTTTTTCGCTTGTTTTGGACTCTCACGAAGTTCTCGTAAAGCAAAATAATAGGAAAAGTGGATTTTGACTTTTTGGGGGACAGTCCTTGGAGTAAGGTTTCCAACGCCGCTTGAATCGGCCAAATCGGACAAATAGCCTAGAAGTTATGGCAAAAATAGTGGAACTGTGCAAAACGGGACCCGACGCAAAAACTATTTTGGCCATAACTTCTTCGTTTCTCGCCCGATTCGGTCAATCTTTATGTCCAAGGAATCCTTATCTAAAGGCCTAAGACCTCTAATGATCGGAATTCCTATCCATCGTGCCGAACAAAGAGCTTCAATTTTCGGGTCGGGCCCTAGGGGTACCCCTAGGGGCTCGGGGGCTGAAAACTCATCTGAAATGAAATGTTGATTTTTCGCACATTAGCACATACACATGTATTTATGGCATTTTAAAGTGAGCTTGCATAGTTTTAAGGCCCAGATCGCGGGTAAATCGGCCGAATACGCCCCAAAATAGTCACTTTTTCGCTTGTTTTGGACTCTCAAGAAGTTCTCGTAAAGCAAAATAATAGGAAAAGTAGATTTTGACTTTTTGGGGGATAACCCTTGGAATAAGGTTTCCAACGCCGTTTGAATCGGCCAAATCGGATAAATAGCCTAGAAGTTATGGCAAAAATAGTGGAAGTGCGCAAAACGGGACCCGACGCAAAAACTATTTTGGCCATAACTTCTTCGTTTCTCGCCCGATTCGGTAAATCTTTATATCCACGGAATCCTTATCAAAAGGCCTAAGACCTCTAATGATCGGAATTTCTATCCATCGTGCCGAACAAGGAGCTTCAATTTTCGGGCCGGGCCCTAGGGGTACCCCTAGGGGCTCGGGGGCTGAAAACTTATCTGAAACGAATTGTTGAATTTTTAGCACATTAGCACATATAAATGTATTTATGGCATTTTAAAGTGAGCTTGCATAGTTTTAAGGCCCAGATCGCGGGTAAATCGGCCGAATACGCCCCAAAATAGTCACTTTTTCGCTTGTTTTGGACTCTCAAGAAGTTCGCGTAAAGCAAAATAATAGGAAAAGTGGATTTTGACTTTTTGGGGGATAGCCCTTGGAATAAGGTTTCCAACGCCGCTTGAATCGGCCAAATCGGATAAATAGCCTAGAAGTTATGGCAAAAATAGTGGAACGGCGCAAAACGGGACCTGACGCAAAAACTATTTTGGCCATAACTTCTTCGTTTCTCGCTCGATTCGGTCAATCTTTATATCCACGGAATCCTTATCAAAAGGCCTAAGACCTCTATTGATCGGAATTCCTATCCATCGTACCGAACAAAGAGCTTCAACTTTCGGGCCGGGCCCTAGGGGTACCTCTAGGGGCTCGGGGGCTGAAAAATCATCTGAAACGAAATGTTGATTTTTTCGCACATTAGCACATACACATGTATTTATGGTATTTTAAAGTGAGCTTGCATAGTTTTAAGGCCCAGATCGCAGGTAAATCGGCCGAATACGCCCCAAAATAGTCACTTTTTCGCTTGTTTTGGACTCTCACGAAGTTCTCGTAAAGCAAAATAATAGGAAAAGTGGATATTGACTTTTTGAGGGATAGCCCTTGGAATAAGGTTTCCAACGCCGCTTGAATCGGCCAATTCGGATAAATAGCCTAGAAGTTATGGCAAAAATAGTGGAACTGGCGCAAAACGGGACCCGACGCAAAAACTATTTTGGCCATAACTTCTTCAGTTTCTCGCCCGATTCGGTCAATCTTTATATCCACGGAATCCTTATCTAAAGGCCTAAGACCTCTAATGATCGGAATTCCTATCCATCGTGCCGAACAAAGAGCTTCAATTTTCGGGCCGGGCCCTAGGGGTACCCCTAGGGGCTCGGGGGCTGAAAAATCATCTGAAACGAAATGTTGATTTTTTCGCACATTAGCACATAGACATGTATTTATGGCATTTTAAAGTGAGCTTGCATAGTTTTGAGGCCCAGATCGCGGGTAAATCGGTCGAATACGCCCCAGAAATAGTAACTTTTTCGCTTGTATTGGACTATCACGAAGTTCTCATAAAGCAAAATAATAGGAATAGTGGATTTTGACTTTTTGGAGGATAGCCCTTGGAATAAGGTTTCCAACGCCGCTTGAATCGGCCAAATCGGATAAATAGTCCTAGAAGTTATGGCAAAAATAGTGGAACGGCGCAAAACGGGACCCGACGCAAAAACTATTTTGGCCATAACTTCTTCGTTTCTCGCCCGATTCGGTCAATCTTTATATCCACGGAATCCTTATCAAAAGTCCTAAGACCTCTAATGATCGGAATTCCTATCCATCAGTGCCGAACAAAGACCTTCAATTTTCAGGGCCGGGCCCTAGGGGTACCCCTAGGGGCTCGGGGGCTGAAAACTTATCTGAAAAGAAATGTTGATTTTTTTCGCACATTAGCCTATACACATGTATTTACTGGCATTTTAAAGTGAGCTTGCATAGTTTTAAGGCCCAGATCGCGGGTAAATCGGCCGAATACGCCCCAAAATAGTCACTTTTTCGCTTGTTTTGGACTCTCAAGAAGTTCTCGTAAAGCAAAATAATAGGAAAAGTAGATTTTGACTTTTTGGGGGATAACCCTTGGAATAAGGTTTCCAACGCCGTTTGAATCGGCCAAATCGGATAAATAGCCTAGAAGTTATGGCAAAAATAGTGGAAGTGCGCAAAACGGGACCCGACGCAAAAACTATTTTGGCCATAACTTCTTCGTTTCTCGCCCGATTCGGTAAATCTTTATATCCACGGAATCCTTATCAAAAGGCCTAAGACCTCTAATGATCGGAATTTCTATCCATCGTGCCGAACAAGGAGCTTCAATTTTCGGGCCGGGCCCTAGGGGTACCCCTAGGGGCTCGGGGGCTGAAAACTTATCTGAAACGAATTGTTGAATTTTTAGCACATTAGCACATATAAATGTATTTATGGCATTTTAAAGTGAGCTTGCATAGTTTTAAGGCCCAGATCGCGGGTAAATCGGCCGAATACGCCCCAAAATAGTCACTTTTTCGCTTGTTTTGGACTCTCACAGAAGTTCTCGTAAAGCATAATAATAGGAAAAGTGGATTTTGACTTTTTGGGGGATAGCCCTTGGAATAAGGATTTCCAACGCCGCTTGAATCGGCCAAATCGGATAAATAGCCTAGAAGTTATGGCAAAAATAGTGGAACGGCGCAAAACGGGACCCGACGCAAAAACTATTTTGGCCATAACTTCTTCGTTTCTCGCTCGATTCGGTCAATCTTTATATCCACGGAATCCTTATCAAAAGGCCTAAGACCTCTAATGATCGGAATTCCTATCCATCGTGCCGAACAAAGAGCTTCAACTTTCGGGCCGGGCCCTAGGGGTACCCCTAGGGGCTCGGGGGCTGAAAAATCATCTGAAACGAAATGTTGATTTTTTCGCACATTAGCACATACACATGTATTTATGGCATTTTAAAGTGAGCTTGCATAGTTTTAAGGCCCAGATCGCGGGTAAATCGGCCGAATACGCCCCAAAATAGTCACTTTTTCGCTTGTATTGGACTCTCACGAAGTTCTCGTAAAGCAAAATAATAGGAAAAGTGGATTTTGACTTTTTGGGTGATAGCCCTTGGAATAAGGTTTCCAACGCCGCTTGAATCGGCCAAATCGGATAAATAGCCTAGAAGTTATGGCAAAAATAGTGAAACTGGCGCAAAACGGGACCCGACGCAAAAACTATTTTGGCCATAACTTCTTCAGTTTCTCGCCCAATTCGGTCAATCTTTATATCCACGGAATCCTTATCTAAAGGCCTAAGACCTCTAATGATCGTAATTCCTATCCATCGTGCCGAACAAAGAGCTTCAATTTTCGGGCCGGGCCCTAGGGGTACCCCTAGGGGCTCGGGGGCTGAAAACTTCATCTGAAACGAAATTGTTGATTTTTTCGCACATTAGCACATATAACATGTATTTATGGCATTTTAAAGTGAGCTTGCATAGTTTTAAGGCCCAGATCGCGGGTAAATCGGCCGAATACGCCCCAGAAATAGTCACTTTTTCGCTTGTATTAGGACTATCACGAAGTTCTCGTAAAGCAAAATAATAGGAAAAGTGGATTTTGACTTTTTGGGGGATAGCCCTTGGAATAAGGTTTCCAACGCCGCTTGAAGTCGGCCAAATCGGATAAATAGTCCTAGAAGTTATGGCAAAAATAGTGGAACGGCGCAAAACGGGACCCGACGCAAAAACTATTTTGGCCATAACTTCTTCGTTTCTCGCCCGATTCGGTCAATCTTTATATCCACTGGAATCCTTATCTAAAGGCCTAAGACCTCTAATGATCGGAATTCCTATCCATCAGTGCCGAACAAAGAGCTTCAATTTTAGGGCCGGGCCCCTAGGGGTACCCCTAGGGGCTCGGGGGCTGAAAACTTATCTGAAAATGAAATGTTGATTTTTTTCGCACATTAGCACTATACACATGTATTTATGGCATTTTAAAGTGAGCTTGCATAGTTTTAAGGCCCTAGATCGCGGGTAAATCGGCCGAATACGCCCCAAAATAGTCACTTTTTCGCTTGTTTTGGACTCTCACGAAGTTCTCGTAAAGCAAAATAATAGGAAAAGTAGGATTTTGACTTTTTGAGGGATAGCCCTTGGAATAAGGTTTCCAACTGCCGCTTGAATCGGCCAAATCGGATAAATAGCCTAGAAGTTATGGCAAAAATAGTGGAACGGCGCAAAACGGGACCCTGACGCAAAAACTATTTTGGCCATAACTTCTTCGTTTCTCGCTCGATTCGGTCAATCTTATATCCACGGAATCCTTATCAAAAGGCCTAAGACCTCTAATGATCGGAATTCCTATCCATCAGTCCGAACAAAGAGCTTCAACTTTTCAGGGCCGGGCCCTAGGGGTACCCCTAGGGGCTCGGGGGCTGAAAACTTATCTGAAACGAAATGTTGATTTTTTTCGCACATTAGCTTATACACATGTATTTATGGCATTTTAAAGTGAGCTTGCATAGTTTTAAGGCCCAGATCACGGGTAAATCGGCAGAATACGGCCCAAAATAGTCACTTTTTCACTTATTTTGGAATCTCACGAAGTTCTCGTAAAGCAAAATAATAGGAAAAGTGGATTTTGACTTTTTGAGGGATAGCCCTTGGAATAAGGTTTCCAACGCCGCTTGAATCGGCCAATTCGGACAAATAGCCCAGAAGTTATGGCAAAAATAGTGGAACTGTGCAAAACGGGACCCGACGCAAAAATTATTTTGGCCATAACTTGTTCGTTTCTCGCCCGATTCGGTCAATCTTTATGTCCAAGGAATCCTTATCTAAAGGCCTAAGACCTCTAATGATCGGAATTCCTATCCATCGTGCCGAACAAAGAGCTTCAATTTTCGGGCCGGGCATTAGGGACTTGGGGGCTGAAAAATCCTCTGAAACGAAATGTTGATTTTTTCGCACATTAGCACATACACATGTATTTATGGCATTTTAATGTGAGCTTGTATAGTTTTAAGACCCAGATCGCGGGTAAATCGGCCGAATACGCCCCAAAATAGTCACTTTTTCGCTTGTTTTGGTCACTCACGAAGTTCTCGTAAAGCATAATAATAGGAAAATTTGATTTTGACGTTTTGGGGGATAGTCCTTGGAATAAGGATTCCAACACCGCTTGAATTGGCCAAATCGAACAAATAGCCTAGAAGTTATGGCAAAAATAGTGGAACGGCGAAAAACGGGACCCGACGCAAAAACTATTTTGGCCATAACTTCTTCGTTTCTCGCCCGATTCGGTCAATCTTTATGTCCAAGGAATCCTTATCTAAAGGCCTAAGACCTCTAATGATCGGAATTCCTATCCATCATGCCGAATAAAGAGCTTCAATTTTCGGGTCGGGCCCTAGGTGTACCCCTAGGGGCTCGGGGGCTGAAAACTCATCTGAAACGAAATGTTGTTTTGTCGCACATTAGCACATACACATGTATTTATGGCATTTTAAAGTGAGCTTGCATAGTTTTAAGGCCCAGATCGCGGGTAAATCGGCCGAATACGCCCCAAAATAGTCAATTTTTCGCTTGTTTTGGACTCTCACGAAGTTCTCGTAAAGCAAAATAATAGGAAAAGTGGATTTCGACTTTTTAGGGGATAGCCCTTGGAATAAGGTTTCCAACGCCGCTTGAATCGGCCAAATCGGATAAATAGTCCAGAAGTTATGGCAAAAATAGTGGAACGGCGCAAAACGGGACCCGACGCAAAAACTATTTTGGCCATAACTTCTTCGTTTCTCGCCCGATTCGGTCAATCTTTATATCCACGGAATCCTTATCAAAAGGCCTACGACCTCTAATGATCAGAATTCCTATCCATCAATCCGAACAAAGACCTTCAATTTTCAGGGCCGGGCCCTAGGGGTACCCCTAGGGGCTCGGGGGCTGAAAACTTATCTGAAAAGAAATGTTGATTTTTGGCACAATAGCTTATACACATGTATTTATGGCATTTTAAAGTGAGCTTGCATAGTTTTAAGGCCTAGATCACGGGTAAATCGGCCGAATACGGCCCAAAATAGTCACTTTTTCACTTGTTTTGGAATCTCACGAAGTTCTCGTAAAGCAAAATAATAGGAAAAGTGGATTTTGACTTTTTGAGGGATAGCCCTTGGAATAAGGTTTCCAACGCCGCTTGAATCGGCCAATTCGGACAAATAGCCTAGAAGTTATGGCAAAAATAGTGGAACGGCGCAAAACGGGACCCGACGCAAAAACTATTTTGGCCATAACTTCTTCGTTTCTCGCCCGATTCAGTCAATCTTTATGTCCACGGAATCCTTATCTAAAGGCCTAATACCTCTAATGATCGGAATTCCTATCCATCGTACCGAACAAAGAGCTTCAAGTTTCGGGCCGGGCCCTAGGGGTACCCCTAGAGGCTCGGGGGCTGAAAAATCATCTGAAACGAAATGTTGATATTTTCGCACATTAGCACATACACATGTATTTATGGCATTTTAAAGTGAGCTTGCATAGTTTTAAGGCCCAGATCGCGGGTAAATCGGGCGAATACGCCCCTAAATAGTCACTTTTTTCGCTTGTTTTGGACTCTCAAGAAGTTCTCGTAAAGCAAAATAATAGGAAAAGTGGATTTTGAC